>CM074492.1:35407-45407 GCA_037389245.1 Oryzias sinensis | reverse complement strand
AGATGACCCCACTGTCTAGTGGGTCTAGATGACCCCACTGTCTAGTGGGTCTAGATGACCCACCTCCCAACGTTAACACTAGAACGTCCGTAGGGCAGCCATTTGGCTTTTCTACCTACAATGTCCAAGGGACAGCCAAGTGGCTGGATTAGTTAAAATTTACATGCCCAAAGAGCAGCCTTCAACATAGTTTGCACATGAACAGCACAGCCATTAGGCTGTTCTTTTTGCATGCAAAAAGGACAAGCCAAGTGGCTGCGCAAGTTTTTACTATTTCCCCTCACCTCTGTCACTTCTAGTAAGAGGTCACCACAGTTTGGTTTTTCTTTTTTGGCTGAGATTTATCGTTCATGCACAAGAGACACTACTTTACCGACATAATACTGAAATGTTCAAGCAAAGAAATCATGTGGTCAAAGTCATATCTTCAACCCACTACTTGTCTGCGCATACATGGTACTGCCCCACAATCTCCTTTCTGCATTTGCCACATGGCATACTTGTAGCAATCAACAAGGTTTTTTACTGATTCTGGAAGCTCCCAGTGAATTTTGCCTGGGTTGAAAGTTTGATGCAGTTGGCAACAACAAACCCACAAACATTGGAGATTGCAGGAAACCTTTCAGTCCCAACTTGTTCCATGCGCGTGCCCTTGACATCAAAGTGTAAATGCTGCATGATATCTTTGAAGTTGTGTCTGTCCATAGTTTTTTTAGATCAGTGGATTTCCCATTTTCGCCAACCATCTTGCATCTTGCGTTTTGCATGGATGGAAGTTTTATCCCCCCCTCACAAGGAGGATGGCAATGAACCCTATTAGTTCAGGGAGGGCCATGAAGCAGCTGTCATCTTCTGTCTGACATTCATGCTGAACAACACAGTCCCGAATAGTCTAAAGCATGTTCAGAGTGAGGAAATGAATCAATGAAATCTCCTCATCTGTGATCTGAATCTGAGGTCTGAGCAATGAAGACCTCCAGCAATGTAAAGATATATGTTGTTTCCCCTTTTTATTATTTTTTTTTTGTTGAATTCTAGTTGAAACTATAAATTCCAAAACATGTCAAATAGGCCTCCTTTGCCTCCCCAGTCCAAGAAACATGTGGTTAAATGAAATGACTAAATTTCTCATAGGTGTGTATGTGAGTGTGCCGGGTTATTTATCTATGTGGCCCTGCAATGGACTGGTGACCCATCCAGGGTGTACCCCTCCCCAGTTGCTTGTGACTAGCTGGGATGTGCTCCAGCAGACCCCTGTGATCCTGACCAGGATGAGCAGGCACAGAAAATAAATGGATAGACAACTGCTAGAATCAGCAAATGAGAACAAGATGTTCATGAAATCTTATCAAAAGAAATATCAGTCTGAGTCCAGCTGAAGGACTATCTCTTCTCTCTCAGAGTCAAATGGGTTGACTTGCTCCAGGATCATTTTCAATGTCTGCTCAGGGTAGTAAAAATAAGGCATCTTGGTTTTTCAGTTGACAAACTTGGAGTCAAAGTTTGTCAGAGCTTGGAGGCTCTTTTGAAGCAGAAAAACCTCCCCCACCCTGATCTGAGTAAAGAATGTGGTTAGCTAGGACATGTCTTCATCCAGATGATCAGGTAGTTGGTGCTGCATTTACAAATGAAAGGTGGCTAATTGAAGGCTGTTGAATTAGTCATTTCGAGCCACCCAGCCATTTGGCTGTGCTCTGGACGCTGCAGGGGGAGTGAAAAATCCTGGGCGTTCTAGTGTTAAAGTGTCTAGGATAGCACAAGGGTTACAGAGAGACTTTCTGGGTTTTGCATGAACCAATAAATCCTTTTCAGGAAAATCCAGCATGCTGTCTTTGTGGGGGGGTTATTCCTAAAAGCTGCACCTGTCCTCATTGTTCACTGACTCGTTTGAGACGACAGGAGCCCCTCCTGGTCTGGTTTCTGATTGGCTAGAATGTTGAAGGTAATCCAGGTGGGACTTTGCTGATGGAAAAGTCTGGAACCCCCCAGCTTTTTGAAGGGAACAAACAGACATCCACCCCCCACCCCCCGCGCTATGGCAGAATCACCCAGTAAACTGCAGAAAAGCATGCCCCCCCCGTGCTGACACCATTAAACGTTGAGTTAGTTTGAAGCTTGGCTGACCCCCGTTACTGTAGTGCGCTGGGAGAGGACGTAACACTCTTTAAAGCCCCCCCTGAGGGCCCATGAGGCAGATGGGGCTCAGAGGAGGGAAAATGAAGGGAGTGTGATGGAATGGAAAAAGTGGAAAAAGACACTTAAAAGAGTCGGAGATGCAAAGGCAGCGTGACGGGGGCGGGAAGGGAGATGAAAATGCCATGAAAACGCTACATTAGCCCCCTCTGCGCTGCTGGGGGAGGCAGTCGCCGGAATCATCTGCCGGTGTAATGGCAGCGCGGCGCTGATGAGAGCTAATGCAGACTGTCACAGGATATTAGGGAGAAGGAGGCCATCTTGGAGCATGACTCCTCCAGAGCCCGCCCCCTTTTTCATGCTCCTGTTTGATTGATGGCCCTCTAAATGTTGCTCTACATTTAGATGTAATCAGGACGGCCTTATCAGAGAAGATGAAAGAGCCGCTATTCTAGGTTCACTCCATCCTCCTGCACAAATGACACCGCTGCTCCATGCATCAGCACTGGCACTCAGCCCGCCGCAGTGGGGGCGCCACGAGCCGCCACAATGACCAACACCACGCTAATGATGTCAGCGCTCCACATCTACTGGAGCTTTCATCCAGAGAGACCTTCATTCAGCAGGAACCCGACCCGGTCACATGACTGCAGGATCCTGCAGATGGACTTCATGGAACGGGAGGACAACGGGAGAAAAGGAGGAGAAATCAGAAAAAAACAACATTAACCCTTTAAGCTGGGAACTTTTCAGTGGCCTCCATGGAAAAGTCGTTTCCAACATTAGAAGACGCTGGAGCAACTTTGGTAAATGTTGTTGACGTCTAAAGAGCAGTTCAGCCAGGAACATGGGAATCGAACCTGCAACCTTCAGGTCAGAGGTCCACCGCCCTACCTCTGCACCATGACCGAGTTTCCTGTCTGACTGTTTCAGTGAGTTTGTTAACCGACACAAAGGAGATGGAGGCTGAAGGTGTGTGAGCAGAAAACACCAGAACCAGAACCTGAGACCCAAAAATCCCTTTGATCAATAGAGAAACATTGATGGACGTTTAACATGTTCTCAACGTGTTAAACTTAACATGAAACTGAGCAGTAAAATACGACTCAGTTGACACAAATCCGTCACGTCGGCTTCCTTTAGACGTTTCCTCTTCAGGTTGTAACAAACACTACTTCATTTCAATAATGGACGTCATCAAAACTCCTTTGGGGTTCTGTTTAAACAGAATCACATTAGAATTCAAAACAGAAATTTCATTTTCTTAAATCCCAAGTTTCTTTTTTCTCTCTTCTTTCACAGACGCGCGCTCAAACGTCCACGTGAACGCGCACATGTCCATATCGGCCTCAGTCCAGTAATCCAGACAAAAGAAGCCCCCCAACAAATAATAAACTGGTATACCAGTAAAATAATAAAATGTGTCTGGTACCCAAGAAGGAAATAAAGTGGGGGTCTCAGCAGTTGGTCTTTTTGATCGGTTTCTGTGGAATGCGCCCACTCACCGGATCGCGCACGTCATTCCACTCGACCTTCAGAATAAATCTCTGGTTTCTGCTCCCCCCGTCACTCATCTGGACTCCACAGAATGTTTGGTGGGATAAATCCAGCAGGCAAGGAACGCTGAATATTTGGAGTCTTTGGTCACGGGAGAAGAGCACGGCGGCCGCTGTCAGCCCGTCTTCCACCGCCTTCTTCCTTTTGCGCACCTGTTCTGACCCCATTTAATAACCTTGGGGCGTGACTGCCGCGTGTCAGGTGAACCGTTCATAACATAAATAAATACACCCATGAAAATCATACAAAGACCACATCCAGAAATGACAGTGGATAACATACATTTCTTTACAAAAACACATTTGTCCCCTCATACATAAACACAGGTAGAACTAATCTTTCTTTTTTTCATAGTCATAATGTGACCCCGTCTCAAGGTCACGCTCACGGCGCTGAACCCTCGCTGGATTCTTTGAGCTGTTTTCTGATGGAGACCACGGCGCTGTGAGCGTGACCCGCCCAATTTTATTTCAAACTGTGCGACGCACATGAAGTACATAAAGAACAAAATGGACTTGTCCAAGTTATTTCAGAAATGCACTCATTACAGCTTACAGCCTCAGTGGGAGGGGGGAGGGGGGATCAATGCAGCCAAGATTGGAAGGAGAGCAAAGACAATCAGTTTTGCACAGACTGTGTTTTTTTTTATTCACCTGAGGCTGAGTAAAAACACAATCAGGCCCAGACCACTACAACACAGACAGACGTAAGCCCCTTCATTTTGGTGAACGACCCCCCAGAAACAGACCCTGCAGTGTGATGACCACAGAAATCCTGCAGCTTCCTGTCAAGAACATCCATCAAACACAAAGTGACCTCACAGTGTCTGCTGGATGTTGATCCCGTCAGTGAGACCGAGGCCGCTTTGTGAATATTCCCCCTCACAGCACCTGGGATGGTTCCCGCACAGCTGCTGGTCTTGCTGTCCGTCGTGGACTCCAACCTGTGCTGGACTCACAGGTGACTCACACAAAAAATCAAGTAGACCGCTCAGTGAACGCGGACACCCCAGCATTTGCACGGTCAGTAAGGAGTCAGAATTATCACACCTTACTGAAGACTAGAGTGTGGCGTAAGGACGCCGTACAACAGCATCACCTGTGTAACTTCCATTATCCTTACGATACGTCATGGTAAATGGTGTATACTTATACAGCGCTTTCTACCTACAAGGACAAAGCGCTCTCACAGTCACCGACCCATTCACCCAGTCACACACACTGCACCGCTCCGGTGGTAGGCGCCCACCTGCCACCGGAGGCAAGGTGGGGTTCAGTGTCTTGCCCAAAGACACTTAACTCATGGGCATGCAAGGCGGGAATCGAACCTGCAACCTTACGATCATGGGTTGACCGTGCATTTTCGTGATGCCTCTTGTTGCAGGACTTTTGTAAATTGGACTTCTGACCAAAGTTTTGCAGAATTTCAGAGATTTGAAGGAGGCGGACTGATCAAAGTCTTTTGAGTTCTGTTGCTCCGCTGTGGTCCAGAACCTTGTAGAACTGGACCAGACCCACCAAGAATCATTAGAGTCCTTTATATGTCAAAAGGTTCTTTTCGACTCACCAGCAATCCGTCTGCTAATCCGGCTGAGGACCTCTGAATGCTGAACGCTCTGCTCTCCCGCGCTGAACGAATCTGAATAGATCCCAGTCAGTCGTCATAGAAAGAGCATCGGAGGCGGTCACAGCCTATCAGCGGGTCATCAGCCGTGTCAGCTACAAATGTGTTCTGGAATGATAGAGACAGACGTCCAGAGCTGCTAACGGGATGATTAATTATGTTCCAGCTGTCATTAAGCTGTAATTAGTTCTACATAAGGTTACAAAAGACCTGGTTATTTTAATCATACATATTTATGATGCTTAACTTGGAGAAACAGTGAGATAAATAAACACAAATAATTGCTGGGGGAGAAGATTGCACCCACTGTTGAACACAGACCCACACAAACAATACAGCTCAGTAAATTAGGGGGTGCAGGCGGCGTCTGCGGCGATAAACACCTATGAGATCTGATTAGGACGGAAAAATCTAATTAGTCGAGGCTGATCCGGTTTGGGGTTTGGGTTGCTTTGCATCAAATGTATTTTTCTATGTTGGTGCAAACCCTGCTAACCATCCAAACCTGCAGCGGTTTCTTCTCCAGCGTGATCTGGGCTGGTTCCTCCACATGGTTCAGTCTGATTCATCCCAGAAACACAAAGTATCTTCTCTAAAACGGTGGATGAGGATTTTCCATAAGACTCAGCTGGGCTTGGGCTGGTTGACCCTCAGAAGTTACTGAAGACCTTTGCCCTTGACCTAAAGGAGCTTTACCTTTAGGTCAACTGAGAAATCTTTCAGAATGTTTGTTTTTTGTTTAATCGATGGATTTTTAAACCATTGGCCTTTATTTTTAATGTGTGTGTGCTTTATGGGTGTCAGCAGATGGCCATTTTAATATTTCCTCAGGAATTATTAAAGACCTGATCCGTCCATCCATCCATCCACCCACCCACCCATCCCTTCCTCCCTCCCTCCCTCCATCCATCCATCCCTCCTCCCATCCGTCCATCCATCCATCAAACGTGCACTTAACTGTCCAAATAAAACTGTTACTTCTTTCAAAGTAATGAACTGATTAGGAAACCAGCCTTCCTTTTTATTGGGACATCGACCCAACAGTCATCAGCATGATAGAGAGATACCATAACTTCTAAAGATGGAGTCCAGGGGCAATAAATATAAGAAAGAGAATGAGGCCAAAGATACAACCTTGTGGAACCCCACAGTGCCAGAGTTCAGCCCAGCAGCATCATTTCATAACAAACACATGAAACGCTGTTTAATGCATTTCACAGAAACAAGCCAAATGCAGAATGATCAAGGATTGGGCACTACTTTATATTAATGCATACGTTTCTAATTGTCAGTTATCTCACTGTCACGCCTTTGCGCTCCATGTAAACACAATAAAGAACGGGAATACGGTGCAATCCAGTTTTTTCCTGGAGAGCAGAAACTTGAATGTTTTTTGCTCAAAGTGCTTTCAAACGTCTCCAACCGAAAAAAAAGCAAAGATTCTTTGGAGAAACAACAGCTGCCATGTCCCTGCAGCCATCTTTAAAAATTAAGCCACTTCAAGCCGTTCAAAATGCCAATTCAATGTTAAGGCGCCTTCTTCCAGAAGCCCCTGAGAGGAGTTTAAACATTCATGAGTAAATATGAAATCCAGTTTGAGGAAGAAAGTTTTAAGAAAGGCACCTCAAAGGAAGCATGGATCAGCAAAGCTGATGAACAATCGGCAAACGCCCAAAGGTGACATTTTCCAACAAGCAGAGCGTTTGATGTGTGACCTCTTCATCATTCCTACCAGAAAGAGGATAAATGTTAGAAGAAAAGGCCACTGCTGCTTTTCCTGGCTGAAAAATGATGGAACAATACAGAAAAGGTTCCTGGATGACGCCGACAGTCGGAAGTCCTTTTTACCATGAACTCACCAGCATTTGGTAAAAGGCAGCACATGACCTGGAGACGTTTGTCCGGTTTGAATTCATGCTGCAACCGGCTCAGGCAGTCCTCCTGCAGCCACCGCAGCAAAAGGTGACAGGAAGTGACGGCGAAGCAGAGAGTTGTCTGGAGGAGGAGCAGAGGGTCGTCTGGAGGAGGAGCAAAGGGTCGTCTGCAGGAGGAGCAGAGGGTCGTCTGCAGGAGGAGCAGAGGGTCGTCTGGAGGAGGAGCAGAGGGTCGTCTGCAGGAGGAGCAGAGGGTCGTCTGCAGGAGGAGCAGAGGGTCGTCTAGAGGAGGAGCAGAGGGTCGTCTAGAGGAGGAGCAGAGGGTCGTCTAGAGGAGGAGCAGAGGGTCGTCTGGAGGAGGAGCAGAGGGAGGTTTCTGGCTCAAATGTTTCCTCCATCAAACAGGTTTGCTTTCCAAACGTGCTGCAGTGACGTGTTGCTGCTGTTCTGCGCGCCGCATGCTGTCCTGCTGTCCAGGTTACAGGTGAGTCTCACCTGTTGGCGTTGGCTCACAGTGACAGAGGCGTTCCGGTGGAGCGGCGTACGGCGGTGAGCTGCAGCCTCCTCGGCCTTCCTCTGCATAATGCAGAAGGGAGGGTCGCAGCTCTAATGCGGTCTGGCACGCCGCTCCAGCACTAACACGTCGTCGCAGCATAAAAGCATTCTGCTGTACCTCAGAGGCAGATGAAGGTTACATGCGCCGCCATCATGCCGCTGTCATCTGCAGACATCAGTCACAGGAACGTAGGAATCAGAAAAGCATGGCGGTCTGCTGAACCCGTAGCAGCAGCTCCTCCTCTGCTCCTCCGGACCTGCAGGTTCTCTTGCTAATCCGAGATTACTGGATTACTTTGGAAAAGTCTTTGGTTTTCTGCCTGATATTCAGAACTGCTGCTTAAATGAAATGAACAGAAAAAGAAGAAAGAAATGGAAAGATTCAAGATTCAAGAGGTTTTTATTGCCATATTCTGTGAAGCTACACAGAGAAGGAATTTGTTTCGGTGCAAATGTGCAACATAAAACAGAAGAACAGTGAGCAACAAAATTTTTACACAATGGACAGAACAAAAAATATAAATAGAGTCAGTAGTGCAAGGAATGTCAAAACAGTGCAAACTGAGAATGTTCAAGGTGCAGGTAGTGGGCTGGTGACTGGTTGGACATTGACGTGAAATTTAGGGGGGGGGGGGGTTACAGGGCGTTTAAGAGTCTGACTGCAGAGGGAAAGAAACTGTTCTTGTGTCTGGAGGTTCTGGTCCTGATGGACCTTAGCCTCCTGCCTGAAGGGAGTAGTTTCAGTAGGTAATGTCCAGGGTGGGAAGGGTCGGCAGCTATCCGGCCTGCACGTCCCCGGGTTCTGGAGACATATAGTTCCTGGACAGATGGGAGGCTGCAGCCGATCACTTTCTCTGCTGAGCGCACAATACGCTGTAGCCAGTTAATGTCCCTGGTTGTGGCACTAGTGTACCACACGGTGATGGAGGAGGTGAGGATGGACTCAATGATGGCCGTGTAGAACTGCACCATCATCTGGGCCGGCAGCCTGGCTTTCTTCAACTGCCGCAGGAAATACATCCTCTGCTGGGCCTTTTTGAGGAGAGAGCTGATGGACGGCTCCCACTTGAGGTCCTGCGTGATGGTGGTGCCGAGGAAACAGACAGAGTCCACTATGGTGATGGGAGAGTCTGTCAGGATGAGAGGGGGGGGAGGGGGCTGTGACTTTCCTGAAGTCCACTATCATCTCCACTGTCTTCTGAGTGTTCAGCTCCAGGTTGTTGATGCTGCACCACGAACCCAGCTTTGTCCTGGTTGATGCTGTCGCACTTTTCTGAGCCCAGATCCCCACAAACTCCCAAAAACATTTGATGACTTCTTGGAATTAACGTTTTTACATCCAGGAAATAATCCTGGTCATTTAATGGCAGGGATGTTGGGCCAGTCTAGTCGTTTAGTTTAGTTGGCAGTTACCTTTTGGATTCTATGACTGAATGATTCATGTTTATCACACAGTTACCGGTTTGAGGAAATAGGCAGCGAAATCCCATCCAAATAAAGCGGGACAGAAAGTAACATCTGGATGAGATGTAACCTGAACGACTGACTGAAAAGACTGCACTGACCCCCATCTGATGATGGGTCAGCCCCCCATGTGCACCCCAGCCCCCAGCGCTCATTGGAGGTCAGTATAAAGCTCTGATGTTTGTATGCAGTCATTGGAACCTGGTTGGAGCTCCAAACCCAGACTGGTGAGGACGGAGAGTCGAGTGTCTCCTCTTTAGGAACTCCTTCAAAGAAGGAGTGAATATTCTGAATATCAGTGACTTTGCTTAACACACTTGACAGAACTATTCTGGGAGGGGGGCACTGTCCTACTTACCTTCTCTCCGGCTGATCGTCTGTCTGTCAGTCTTTGAATGTCTGCTTGAAGAAAATGACAGAATTCTCCAGATTCTAGGATCAGACATATTAAACCTGTCCAGGATGCCCCCCCCCCCCCTGCCTTCCCCCACAAGTGACCAGGATAGGCTCCAGCAGCCCCGTGACCCTGAAAGGGAACAAACGGTCTAGAAGGTGAATGACTGAATACTTCAGGGGTTGAATACTTCATCATGGGGGGGCATTAGAAAATGGTTTCCTTCCACTTCCACCCTGTCAGGAAGTCTGGTGGCGGAGGACCCAAAATGCAGGAGACCAGGCTGGGTGACAGGGAATCAAACCTGTAACCCTTGTGCTATCCTAGGCACTTTACCATTGGGAGCGGGGTCATCTAGACCCACTAGACAGTGGGGTCATCTAGACCCACTAGACAGAGC
>CM074492.1:0-25260 GCA_037389245.1 Oryzias sinensis | reverse complement strand
GTCAGGTACAGGGGGAGGAGCAGAGGGGGGGTCCACGGTCAGGTACGGGCGGAGGAGCAGAGGGGGGGGTCCACGGTCAGGTCCAGGAGCACTGAATCTGGGTTCCCTCCAACTCCCCCAGAGGTCAGTGGGACAGTGGGACAACACATGAATAACAACAAACCAAACAGAGGCGTGGAGAACTGAATGATAGATAAATGATCACGAACAGAATTTTAATGGTTTACCCCCCCCCCCCACAGCCTTTAACTGGGATCGTCTTTGTTCCCCCTCTTTTCTTCTGGAATGGAGGGGAATGGATATCAGTCCTGCTTGGAAACGCTGTGGCATCACAGAAAGCAGAGTTTTGTTTTGTCTGGAGCTCTTTTCCCACCAGCAGGTATCTCCTCATCAAGGCTCCAGGATCTGTGATAAACTCAGAATGGGACTTCTCCCACCTTTACGTTCCAGGAGCTCCTGCTCGTCTGGAAACGGTTTTCACAGAAAGGCCATCCGAGTCCCGGGTCCAACGCTTCTGCAAAGCGTGTGATTTGTTTGTGAGTTTCTGCTGGCGGTTAATCAGGCTTTGTTACCTTTAAGTCTCAGGCTGAGCCCTAAAGCCTGCATTCATGTCACACTCTGCTTTTCTATGCCAGCACAGCTGCTTTGAAGTCTGATCATATCCCAGAGCACTTATTCAGATTTCAAGTCAGCAGATTCTGGACTCCCCCCCCCCCCCCCCACCATAAACACGCAAAAATATCAGAAAAATAAATGAAAAAGGAAGGAAGGTGACCACTGCAGCTGGAGGAGTCTGTTTCTGATTTAATGCATAATTTCAATATTCCTGATATAACTCAATAACAGTTTGTTCTCGTGGACAGAAATCAGGGATTCTGAGTTGAGTGAAATGAACAGTTGTTGTAATTTAGTAAAATATTTATACAAAAAAACACTCAAATGCTGTTAAACATCCCCCAAACTGCAGCCAAACTCAAATGTTTAAACACCCACTCTAATGAAAATGGGGTTTTGAGTGTGTCTAACATGTTCTTGTTGCATTTTTCTGATGATGGACGACATATTTCTTTATTCAAATTGTTGTGAATCAGGAGCAGATAAAATCAGTTTACCAAAAGTTAATATTTGTGACCTAGAAAATACGCTGGTTGGCCCACAAGCTCCCTGCTCCGAGCGATCAGCATCGAGGAGAAAGGGGGGCGGGATTGCTGTGGGCCATTGATCCCGCCCACAACTTGGAGGGGAATTCCTAATGAACTGCTGCCGCTCTGCAGAAACGTATCAAGCCAAAACTCCAACACAGACAGATTCTAACATCCAACACTACCGGGACAGATAAAAGTGACGATTAAAGGTCAAATCACCGTCTTCACTTGGTCTTCAGACGCTCAACTAAAAAAGGACAGCAGGAGAGCTGTGTGGTTCAGAGACCCACTACAGAGCGTTGGACACCATCGTTATTAAACAGAAGGCGCTACAATAGTTTGTCTTTTTTCTGATTGCGTTTGTCCTGATTTAGCATTCCTGTAAAACGTTGGGAACCATCAGCTAAAACGACCACTGAGTGCAAGAAAAATCGATGGGTTTAATGTTACAGCCTGGTGCTGATCCGGCAGGGACAACCCTAAAGGCCCGGCCTGCATACAAATATAGAATATTCCATTAAAAAAGCCCAGATTGATGATTCTTCTTGGTGCTTGGTCTGACTCAAAGTGCTGGCTGTGATGGAAGGATGTTTACCGGCGATGTCCGTTATGAGCCTTTAGGTGTCTAGACAGAACTGCATCAGCGCGGTGATTGCATGCTGTGCAGATCTGCTGATAAAGCTGGCCGCTTTGAGCTCTGCAAACAGCGTCTAATGTCTTTTCTCCTTCTCTTTCATGTGCTGCCTCCTCCTTTGTCCTGCCAACGCCCGCCAGGTAAAGCCTCTCCCTTTACTTTAATCCTCTCCCAAAGTGAATATGGTCTTTTTCTTCCAAAACCGCATGACCCCCCCCCCCCCCCAAACCCTGTCATACCTCAGAACACCAGGTGATCTGGATATGGTGGCTTTGATGCATTTATTTGGAGGGGGGGGGTGTCAATGCAGCATATAGAACACCTGACGTACACCTGGCCCACAGATTTTTTTATCTTTATGTTTAATGCCAAGAGGAGATGTATTCTTGTTGGTTGAAGACTATAAAGCTTTGTTTTCCTGTTCCTCTTTTTTTTTTCTAGTAATTTCCACCATTTTTTTTTGCCGCTGAAAAACTTTTTCATCTATTTCAACCATTCAACTGTCCAAATGTTCAGCTCTTTCAGCTTTTTCCTGCTAAGACTTTTGGTCCTTCAAATCCTTGAACTTTTCCAGATATTCCAGGATTTCTGCCTCCATTGAAATAAATGGGAATCCTTGGTGCAGAAGCTCGCTGGTTCGATACCCGGCTCTGGCATTTTTTAACAATAATATCTCTTTTTGTTATTGTGCTGTTTTCACTTTATTTATGGTCAACTTTGATAATTTCTTTCTTTCTTTTTTTGCCAATTACCCTTTAAGTTTCATTTTCATTCAGCAATAAAGCATTCAGCCCATTATTTCATTCTAGTTATAATTATTTTTTTGCATTCTATAAACCAGTCAGGATCTCTGTTTTTTAAGGGCGGTCAGCAGTACGCATCATGGGGGGGTGTCAACATTAAATGAAACTTTCCCGTCTGTCACTGCAGTGCAGCTCTGTGCACAGAGGAAGCGTCTGCATCTTTTTCTATCAAATTTCAACCATAAGAATATTGTAGAGCGGTGATTGGTTCCCATCTGTCTGGCTGCTGGGGGCCTGGTTTCCCACGGTCACTGGTTTTGTGATGTTACACCTACATAACAGAATCCTGTTAGTTTTCAGGCATCTGAACGTGTAAATTTTCTGTATTTGATCCATTTCCCCGAGGAAGAGGCGAATGACGGTTTAAGCCTCCGATCCAACGTCCAACGCTGAGCAGGAAGGCCTTTTCTGTTCAGGCGTCGACTCTTTTACAGAAATCTAGTGGAGCTGATGTATTCCAGGATCGGGCAGGTGGATAGAGAGGAGTGAAGAAGTGAATTGACCCTTTCAGCAGCTAAATCAACATCTGAACTTTGCTCCGGGTGCAGACCCTGAGGTCCCTGAGGAGAGCGTCTGCTTGTGAGCTTTGCTAAAGCTAACGACACAAAAAGCAGCCGCAGAAAGAAGCGGTTTGTTGGGGGCTGTGGGGCCATTTCCGGCGGGGGTCCCAGCAGCAGAGTGTTTTTCTCATGCATATTCAAAGAGCTCCTCAGTCAAAACAAGGCCGCTCGCTCTGTCATTAATGCTCCCGGATGACGGAGTCGCCCTTTCATGTGTTATCCACCCGGGGGCCCGTCCCTTCCTGTGAAGGCAGTCCCAATCTAGCCCCCTGCTCCCCCCCAGCTCCAGCTGCTGGCTATGGGCAGCATTTGAAGAGACCCTGAGAAAGTTGGAGCGTTTTCTATATATAGCAGAAGGACGGACCAGAATTCAGAGTCGGGGAAGTCTGAAAAACGTCAAAGTTTGGAGCAGAAATCTGTCAGAGAACATCTACGCCTCTTCCTGCAGGACTGAGGCATTGTGGGTACAGGTGCTGCTTCTGTGACATGCAGCTCGACTGAGCCACAGTGGGGGCTTTGTCCCTGATAATAGGATTTTTATGCCTTCTCTTTAAGACTCTGGGAAGATTCCTGCAGAATAAATTCCCTCAACTCAAGTGGCTTTTTAGACCCAAACTCCTAAAAACTAAAGAAGCTACGAAGGGCCCTCAGGGTCTGACGTGTTTGGGGGCCCCCTTCAGGGCTCTGTCGTCGTCGAATCGTCTCACCGATCGGCGTGTTTTCCCTGCCATAGCACGTCACGGTTGTCTCCTGGTTTGGAGTGGGGTTGCCCGCGGCTTTTTACCGAGGTGGCCACTTCAATGAGCGCATGGTGCCGCTCTGCCGAGGACAAAACACCCGTCAGGCGTGGTCACGCCTCATCTTGTTCTCAGTTAAAGTGGGAGGTCTGACTGTCAGTCACTCCAGAACCCAAATCCGACCCTTCATTCCAAGGTTTTGAGGAGGACACGTCTAAAAGACTTCAGCTGTTTATCAAACTGGCCTCTGTGAAAGGTTTTTCTCTCGGTTGCTCTCTGTTCTGCCTTGGTTAACCAGCTTTTGCCACCGTGTCGAGCGCAGCGGGAAACCTCGGGTTGTGTGTTTGAAGTGGCTGGAATGCAGATTTCATATCCGTCCAGATAATAGGATTAAAGACGTGGAAGTCTGAGAACCCTCCTCCAGACTCCGGCCTCTGTTCCCCCAACAGGAACAGTTGTCATGTCCCGACACACAGAGTGAAATGAATCTGTCTTAATGGGGAGAAATAGTCGGATAGAGAGCATCGCTGCAAATCTTTGTCGTTTTTCTGTCCCCCAGCCTCAACTTCAGAAACCGTCATGTGTTCTTAGCGAGCAACCCCTTCCTGCTTTCACTGTGGAAATGGTGCAGTTCCCCCTCAGACCACTAGAGGCAGAGGAGAACGTTATCCCATCCCATTGACCGTCCGGGTGACGTTTGAAGTTCTGGCATCTGGACTTTAAATCGTCTTTCTTGGAGCGTTTCACCACATTTGGCTTGTGTGTTTTACATTGACACAGGTTTCAAAGACATTTATAATTTAAAATACAGTTTTCTTTTTTAAGTCTGTGGGCTTTTGATTGGCGGCAGGTTGGAGCCTGGTTGTCCCGCCCCTTTGTTTTTTTTTTGGAACTTTGATGTGGGTGGAGTAACTCCTCCCACTTCCTAAGATTCATGAATGGAGACATCTCTCGGTTCAGATGATGGACTTTCTGGGGTTCTGGTGTGATGCTTGTTCCAGGGTTTGTCTTTAATCTGATGATAATTGTCATAATTCTATTTGGTTTTTGTTTTTTTGTCATAATTCTTCTTAATAAATTCACATTAATTGACTCTGTCACTTTAATTTTTCATTTAATGATGCAGGTCATTAGTCAGCGCAAAACTGATGAGACAAACGCAAACGAGGGAATATATGAGGAGAGGATTTGTTCTGAAACGGTTGACAGCAGGAACGTTTGAAATATTTCTACATTTACTGTAATGTGTGAACCTTTTCCACAAACACAGCAGTTATTCAGCAGTTTTTCATGTTTTTACCAGATTGAAGTGCAGAAGATTTAAAATGTAGTTTACTCCAGGATCAATCCCTGCTTTTCTCCCAGGAATCTGACTGGCTGGTCGGCTGGCCGCCTCTGTGCCGGTCCGGGAATCGAACAGGGGAATTGGGAGGCCGGCTCACGTCTGAGGGAAACGCGCACAGGCACACTCAAGGATATGCACACATCCACACACACATGCATGTTCATGCACATGCACATCCACATGCACACGCACGTCCACACATTTAGCACAAAGGACATGTGCCATTTTCCCAGAGCCCCTCTTTCAGGTCATGGCTAAAGAAAAACTATGCACCATGCACACTTTAACACTGTCAGTGTGTGTGTGTGTGTGTGTGCGCGCTCCACAGTGACAGACACACTACAGCAGAGGTGAAGTGCCAGGTAGGAGCGGAGCGGCCCTGAGCGAGCACACCTACAGAGAGGCTCTGGGCGCGTTGGTGCAGGTTCCTGCGGCTCCTGTGTCGGCCTGCTGCTGCATTCCTGCATCTGTGTCAGAGCAGGTGTGGACAAATGCTCTTTCTCTGGATTTACTCACATTATTTTTCACTTTTTGTAGTTTTTATTCCTTGTTAAAACCCACAAACGGCCTCTAATGATGCAGCAGCAGCAGTGTACTAATTATTAGGCAGGAATACTCATTTGTCTTTTTGGCATAAACTTCCATACGAGTCAAATGGACGTTTCTCACACCACCTTTCCCTTTTTTGCTCTTGATTCTCAGGAAAACAGTGGGATTTGAATGTTTTCGGGTCACGTCAGTGGAATATTGTTGAGTCTGTCCAGCCTGGCCTGCAGCATCACTGAGCTTTGTTTTCTGAAGTTCTCCTCTTTGCATTGTGAGCTTCACAGCTGTGCTGCATTCAGTGGCAGTTGGAAAAGTTGGATTGCAACATTGCCCCCCAAAAAAATGCCAAATATTTTATGAAAATGGCAAGTGTGCAGAATAGAAGCAGACTGAAGGTGAACAATGAGACACATTCTCCTCTATGGAAACATTTCTTTGAAGTTGATTTTTAAATATGTAAAATCAATAAATTGGACGTGATGCTTCCAGATGAAGGCAGATGAGCTGACAGGAGAAGAGAATCTGAACATTTTTCCTTTAGTCTCGACTCTGCTGCAGTCATGCCTGCAGTCGTCTGAGTCCAACTTTGCTGAAAGCATCTTGCAGGTTGGTTTATAGAAGCGATCTTCTTTATTTATGGACGTCAGGAGTGAGACGCTGCTGTGAGGTCAGGGTGGAGGTGGTGGTGGGTGGGGGGCTCGTTTTCAACCGAATTCTTCCAGACACAAAACGCAGGACAGATCTCTATGATCAGGACAAAGTGAGTCTCTGACTTTCACTGTAAATCGGTTTAAGGCCCAGAGTTCTGAGTAAATGAATAAGCTAATGTCCGACTCATCAAATGTTAAAGATTATAGCAAAACCTCAAAGTCTGCGATGTTTGGTGCAGATGGATTTTCCTCTGTAGGACCTGTTACCATTTCTCTGATTTTATAATGGATGCGGTTTTCTTGAGATTTCCATTATTGATTGATGCGTCAGAAGCCACGCCCCCGTTTCGCTGCGTGTTCTGCTGGATGGAGCGCCGCACAGACGTAAACATGGCTCCTCAGTGAAGACCGGCCTGTTGGAGCCGACAGAAATCTCATGGATACGTTGAAACATTTTTGCTTTAATGTTTTTTTATTGTCATGAAGCTCACTCCCCCCATACAGAAAACTCCCACCTGATTTGAAACCCAAACAGCTCTGTGTAAAGTGATGGACAGCCTGTGGGGTCACATGACCTGCTGGTCTGCATGGGGTGACTTGAAGGCAGTTTGTCAGCTTTGTGTTTGTCGCCATTTGAGCCGTCACCGAACCTTCAGAGTCCAAAACGGGACAATGGGCGGGGGGTCACTACGCCGCTCAGGATGTGGTGGTCACCTGTCAATCAAAAGACCACCTCAGTGTGAGCCTCACTGAGACTCATTTGTGGAACAGGCCATCTAGTGGCTACCTGAGGAACTGACGTGACTTCACATACTGTAAACCAGCCTCAAACAGGAAGTGACCTCATCGCGAGCCTCGGCCTGTGTGCCCGACCCTTTTGTAGTCCCGCTTCACAGGGAACTAGAACTTATCCCATCATTTCACTTTGGGACACGTCCATTTGGGTTTTGAACAGAACATCAAGTCGTGTTTTTACCTCGCCGGTCCGGTTGACTCCTGGAGGTCTTGCGTCAAAGCGCTGAGCAAATCTTCATCAGTCAGCCTTCGTCCAGCTCGTCTTCATCCGCCGTGTCAGCACATCATAAAGCTTGTTGACTCTCCCTGGTTGTGCTGAAATACTTAGCGGTGGAAAAATGTCCGAGTTTTAAATCTTTCTGTCGGCGTAAGTGTCCTTGTGTGAGACGCCACCCTTCCTGCTGGTCTCAGACAGACACTGACCTCTGACCTCCTTTGAGGATTCTAGAGAAACGGGAGAAATTCTGCAGGAAAACACAATGTTTTCGTCATGCTTTGTTCATTTCAGTGAATCCTGGCTTATCTTCATGCTCCTAAATGAAGCTGGTTTGGTTTCTCTTTTCGTGATTCAAACATTTTGAATGCTCTATTGTCCCCCTGTGGACGCGCCGTCCGTAACCCAAGCCCCCGGCGCCCAGAATGCCTTCAGCAGATGGTCGCAGCAGAGCCGGCCTGCCCTGGATCCCCCGTCTCCTCTTTCAGCAGCTTTATGTCTGAATCCCAAACAGCAGCGGAGTGGAGACCGAGAGCATCCGGTTCCCTACGACCCAAAACGCAACCCCACCTGTGGTGTCAGTCCCGGTCCCTGAGGTCACAAACCCATGCGGGCCCATGCAGGCCAAACTGCTCCGTGTGTCCGGACAGTCCTGCCGCCGTCTCCACAGGTGGTCGTTGTTTGGTCCTCAGAAGGCGGGGGCAGATGAGGGCGTAAAACTGAACAAACACCCAAAAATACTGGGGCAACACCACTTGTTGCCCTGGGTGTGTGTGTGTGGGGGGGGGTGTTTAGGGGTAAGGCAGTGTCCCAACATTGAACATATGTGAGGATCTGGATCTGCATCATCCCTGATGCCAGCGCCGGCCTGCAGGTCCCGCCTCCGCAGCGGCTCATAGGATCGACCCCCCCACCACCACCACCACCACGGAGGTCTCTGCTTCCACTCGGCTGGATGGAGCGCTGCACAGACATGAAATGGACTTTCTGGAGTCCAGATGGAGCCGTGATCTTCATCTGCAGACGTGGAGCTGAGCATCAGAAAACACTCAGCTGCATTTCACTGTTTGTTGACACTGGCTTCATTTGGCTTTAAAAAAAACTCCCCAGGAATGCAGTTCTGCAGCCAGATAAAACAAATGCAAAAGGTTAGATTATTTCTTTTAATGAGTGCTTCGGAAAAGCAAGTTTGTGTTGTAGAAAAGAGCGCAGCCCGTCTTCATGAGCGCTCCTCGGCGTGGGTCTCCGATGACACAGCTGCTGCTTCAGGAAGCGTCTCCAGCGTTGAGGCATCCCTTCTGACGCCACTGAAGTAAAGAAAGAAAACGTGTCAGCTCAGTTCAAATCTGCTGAGGTCAGCAGTGATTTATGGGGTTTCATCTGGAACAATCTCAGAGATATTTCCTACTGAAAGCTGGTTCTGCTGAGCTCCTTCCCTTCCTGTTGATCTGTTCTGTTTGCCATGGAAGCTAAGAAAAGGGCAGAGGGGAGGGGCTTAACCTACGACCTTCTTGGTTTCAAACGCTAACAACTTTTAGATTTTTTTGTTGCAAAAGTCAAAACTCCATCTTTGTACTGACCGGTGCCATGATCTAAACTAGAGATGTTCTTACTAATGTGACTGAAATGAAGCAAAGACGTTTCCAGAAGATTTTCTCCTTTTCTTGCTGCTGAAGACGAAGACTTGGTTCCATTTCAAGGAAAAAATCTTTATTGTTTATCGTTTGAGCCAAGGTATATGCGGTTCATAAAACGGGTCCAAAGGACGTGATGTCACAGACGGATCAATGAAACTCCTCCCACCATGGCACGGCTGTTTTTATAAAGGTTACATTTGTGTCTCTGAAAACGATGTTTCTTTGGGACAAAGGTTATCCTAAAACATTGTGAGGAAGAGGAAGGACTGCTCTTCTGAGCTTCTGTGATTGGACAGTGAATCAGCTCGTTGTCTGATTGTCGTTCATTAGTCTCGCCTGCAGCTTCCAGAAGTGTCAGGCGGCGGCGTGCACGGACTCGTCTGTTATCGTAGTCATGCTCAGTCATGGCTGCAGTGAAGACAGCTCCTTTGGATGGATGACTGAAGGCCGATGTGAAATCAAACCGATGAATCATTGGAAGGCCGTGCTGCGTGGTCGTTTGGTCGATTCTCCGTTTGCTTTTCTTGAACCACATGAAGAATCAGAATCAGAGCTGAATGAGGAAGATTTCCCCTTTTGGTTCAGAGGAAAGCAAACTCGGCACGTTTTAGGGAGAAGAACTGCAGCCACCAGTGAAATGCTTGTCATGTTTAGCTGCAGGTGTAACAACAGCAGTCATCAGCTTCAACTGTTTCATGAAGTCATCCCCTCCTCAACAGCAAAATAGCGCATTCCAGAATACTTGTGATGATTTTAATTGAAGGTTTCCAGAAGTTAGCGACATCATCACAAGCATCAGGAATCTGTAATCCGTCCAAGTTCACCTTAAGAAAACCTCTGGAGACGGAAAGAGGAGGATTATCAGGAGCCACATGATGATCAGCATTACGTACACACCGGGACAAATATTCGCCAGTCGTTATTCTCCAGCGTTTTTCGCCACGTTTTTTGTGTTCACACCCAGGTGATTTTTGCTGACGATGAGCCGAGTGAACATGCAATTTCATTCCCTGACGTTAGATGGCGCTTAATGTAAAACAGAAATACTCCTGTACACAAAGTGGCACTGCGCACCTTTACGCTTCTTAAAGTCCCTTTTCACTCAGAAGAAGAGAGCAAGTATTTACGCGCTTTTCAGAATCAAACAAAGAAAACATGAATATTTCAATCACCAGTAGCTCCGCTCCAGTTCCAGCGATGAAGAAATTATTGTTCTGTTGAATGATGAAAGACGCCGGAAAAGACGTCGATTTTGGGTACATCCCAAAGTTACGAAAAGAGAAGAACATGGGGAGTTTTATCGACTGGTACATGAGCTGAAAATGTATCATGAGCGTTTTCGGGGATATTTTAGAATGTCCATCAGTGAGTGCATCTTCTTCGTCTTATTTCTTCGCTGCAGTTTAGACGCTACTTGGCGTCTATCTTCTTCACCATTACGTATGTGTGCTCAGCAAGACAGTTTTGTGTTTGAGCGCCTCCAAGTTGTGTTTTACTGTAACTTCAGAAGCTCCAGACACATGTGGAAAAGCGCCGTTCTCATTGGTCGTATAGTTTTTGACGCAGCGCGTCAAACCAAAAAAACGAACTAGAGGCGTTTTTTAAAACTTGACGCTTTGACGCGTGGAGTTTTTCGCGTCGGTGTGCACACTCACATTGGTGCCCTTTGTTTAGTCACGAGGCGTTAAACGTCAGCGAATATCGCGCACGAAATTCGTCCCGGTGTGAACGGGCCTTTAGTCCGCATGAGGATCAGCAGCACTCCACATGAGAATCAGCATTAGTCCACATGAGAATCAGCATTAGTCCACACGAGGATCAGCAGGAGTCCACATGAGCATCAGCATTAGTCCACACGAGGATCAGCAGGAGTCCACATGAGAATCAGCATTAGTCCGCACAAGGATCAGCAGGAGTCCACATGAGCATCAGCATTAGTCCACACGAGGATCAGCAGGGGTCCACACGAGGATCAGCAGGAGTCCACATGAGAATCAGCAGCAGTCCGCATGAGGATCAGCATTAGTCCGCACGAGGATCAGCATTAGTCCGCACGAGGATCAGCATTAGTCCACACGAGGATCAGCAGGAGTCCGCACGAGGATCAGCAGCAGTCCGCACGAGAATCAGCAGCAGTCCGCACGAGGATCAGCATGAGTCCGCACGAGGATCAGCATGAGTCCGCACGAGGATCAGCGGGAGTCCGCACGAGGATCAGCGGGAGTCCGCACGAGGATCAGCGGGAGTCCGCACGAGGATCAGCGGGAGTCCGCACGAGGATCAGCATTAGTCCGCACGAGGGTCAGCGGGAGTCCGCACGAGGGTCAGCGGGAGTCCGCACAAGGATCAGCGGGAGTCTACATGATCTCCTGCATTTGCATTCAGTCACTCAGTTCAGCGATCGACACTGACAGGAAGGTTTCCCATCAGCCCCATCGTCAGCCAAAGCACTTAAGACGATTGTTTCCCTGGTGACCTGAAAGCCTGGGAAGTTTAGATGAAAGGACAAAGAAAAAGAGGCAGAGGATGGAGGGACCATAAAGGACAGGATGAAGATGATGATGGAGAGGAAGAAATGCTGACAACAACGATTTTTCATGTTTGACATCAGCTGCTGCCTGAAAACACGATTAGAGACGTCAAGAGCCGAAGCAGAACCTTCATCTGCAGAATTTGGTCTAAACCTGAATAAATGAAAAGCCAGAACAGACATTGCGGGGAACGACAGGTGTGTTTGCTTAGCGTGTCGTGCACACATGAGACAGGTAGGGTGGGAAGCTGCAGGTGATGCAGTTTAAATCAGACAACTGTGAACGGAAATGTTTTACCTGGAAAGGCGTTTTCCACCGTCTTTGGAAATGGAGCCACTCATTCGATTTGAGGAAGTGAACATTTGTTTAGTGGATATAGAAGAAATCAAGATATTTACTGAAGGTTTTTCATGCACGTGTGTGAGCGTGTGCACGTTTCCCCGAAACATTACCAGGATAGAATTACTCTGAGTCGGTGGATCAGTTAATGAAGTCATTTTGTGGAGGAGGAAAGGTGGATGCACCTTATTAACCGCTGCCACCACCGTGCACACCTGGGCCTCACTGAGGCTGGGAGGAGCTTCATCTTCAGGATGAAGATGGACGGCAGCCTTTTGTCGCCGCCCACGCCGGGTAGAAGAGGCATCTCCGTCTGTCTGCACCCTCTTCTGCTTCTGCAGAGAAGCGAGGCAGACTCCGACGTTAATGGATATTGATGATGTTGGCTGTGCTTCATGTGGGGGCGGGGCTTATTTATTCAAAACTCAGAAAATGTCCTGTTCACCAAATTGTTTAGAAATGTCAAACATATTGATTAAAAAAAAGAAAGTTTCAGTTTTTAAGAGGCAGAAATAACAGAATTTGTTCAGTGAAGCCAACAAAGTCTTTTTTTCTGAATTTAAATGTTACTTTTTGAATCCAGAAACGACCTCAGCCTCTGGGATCAGAAGGGATCCGGTGTGTCCAGAGCGGCCGTGCATAACATGAGACAACATTATGAACATTTATTAAGTAAAAAAAAGTCAAATCATTATGAAGAAAGAGAAAAAAGCTGCTGTTTTCCACAGCATAATCTTTTTAAATACAAAGGTCCATTTTTGTGTGTAAACAAAAATAACAAACTGTAGTTTTTCATAATTGATCAACAAAAGTTGCTCTAAACTTTAATATTAATCATATAGATAACTGAAGAGGCCGGTCCTCATTAACCAGAGCTCTAATCCTGCACTCCTTCCCTGTGGTGGACATGATCTTCATCTGTGGAGCGTCTGCACGCCGCAGTCATCAAAGACGTGCTCATCGTCCTCTGCCTGTGGTCTGCCGCCGCCGGACCATTTCCTCCGCCATCGATCTGCTCTCAGGATCAGAAATGACCAGATTAGATCTCATTTATCTGACATTCAGTGAGTCTGTGGATTCTCTTCACCTCAGTCATAAATATCGGGGCTGTGTTTGAATTTCTGAACCTAAATTCCGTCAATCTTTTTCCGACTGAAGGGCGTTTTCCTCCAGAAAGTGAAGGTCGTTTACTGTTGTGTATTGTTGGCTCCTCAGGAGGACTGTGAGCAGCATTGCTGAGGCTTCTCGGTCTGTCTCCTCTGGTTTCTAGTGTCTTCTTAACGCTCTTTAGTCTCTCCCAACAGACTGAAAGAATCAGGGGAGGGCCCACGGGGGAGTGGAGATATATGCTGCGTGAAATCGGTCACATGTCTTTGGCTAAACTTCAGCACCTTGTCATGATTCTCAGAGCCAAACTGTCTGTAAAATGAAATCGAAATATTTACTCATGAGCTCATCTGGTCCAGCCTTATTTCCCATCAGCTGTAGCAGGTCTGCTGCAATTAATATAAACAGTTCAAGGCCAGATTGTTTTTCTTGGGAGGAGTTGTTCTGCAAAGTTAGCCAAGGCCAAACGCAGGAGGGGACGTCTGAAAGGCGGTAAACGAGCGCCGGCGGGATCTTCCCTTTTTATCTGCCTTCATTTGTTGAAGTGGTTTGGAAAAAGAGTGAAAGGTTTGTATACGGCGCACAGCTGGACACGGATCCGACTCTCAACGACCCTCTGTGTCCTCAGTGGGAGACGAGGCTCTTGTCTGACGGCGTCCTTCCTGTACCGGCTTCTGGGCTCCAGATAGAAGGCAGGTTGCACCGCCACAAGTGGCAGTGTTGTCTACCGTCAAATGAACTTTCAGGAAAAGAACGACAATCATCTGTAGTTGACGTTTTGAGGATGCTGAGCCCAAACTAGGAAAACAAGCAGCAGGAAATCCCAGAGATGTTTGTGGTTTAGTGTTTTTGTTTTCTAAATTCAAAAGTCATTCAATATAAAAATGTTCTTGTCTGATTCTTTGTCTTGGTTCGCCATTTCTCAAGCACATTTATAACATTTGAACAGGTGTGCTGTCTTCTGTAGTTGGTATGGTCCACTCTGTGCTTTTGCAGATTCCATCTCCACCTCTGATTGGTTCACATTGGAGTCCGTCCCACTTTACCCACAATTCCACCGGGAACGTCTTGTCAGGTGTACTTACAAACACATATATGAACCCAACATATTTACCAACTACTGAATGTTTCATGTTTCACATCTGCATTCTGTCTATAGGCATAGCGTTCATATTGGACCAGGCAGCCAATCAGAAGCCTCAATAACAGCAGGGCCCCTCGTGAAACGCTCAAAATGTTTGACAGATGTTGTGTACCTGGCTTCAGGTGGGAGGGGTGTGGCCTTTCACAGGGGGGGGGGTGGGGGGGATGGTGACTGAATGGACTTCATTTAGTCAGAGACGGGAGTAAACCACTTCCTATGGACGACGTCAAACTCACTCGCTCGAGTTCTCTACAACAGTTGATGGTTCAAACCCTCCCAATCGGACTTAATCTCCACATCATGTTCCAGGATCGATTCCCATCATCCTCTATAACTCCTAGGCCATTCTGTCCTCTACAGCCCTAACGAGAACCTCTTCTACAGAAACCAGGCAGCACGGTTGGCATTAGCACCACTTGAAACTAGTACCTACGCATGAAAACCTGCTCTGGTTTTGATCCTTTTACCTTTTGACTGTCAAAGAGTGAGGATGATGACATGAACGTCTGTTTGGTGTCATTCAGACGGAGTTGAGGCATGTGGCTGCAGAAGCTGCTTTCGCTGCAGTCCTTCAGCGGAACTCAGTCACGTCTTCTGGTTTTGGTACCAGGGACCTAAAATGCTGCCATCCTGTGACCATCCCTCTGCACACTCTGAACTAAAGGAACCCCCCCTCTGGCTCACCCCTAATCACATTAGCCTAAGTGATATGGGAACGGCAGGCCAGACGTACACCCCCCCCCCTGTCTCCGGCCTCCTTTCAGCTCACAGAAGAAGCCACTCCCCCTGAGCTTTAAGTTGTCTTGAGCTCAATCTGTGGATAAAAGACCGTTTGCTCCCCAAAAGACCTCCGTTTGGAATAATGAGGATCAAGACCAGAGTGGAGAAAGCAGGATAACAGGAATGGAAGTGGGTGGAACGTATGAGGCGAGCTGACCTTCAGCTAACACGCAGCCCCGGACAAAACCCATCAGAACAGCCGTTTGGTCAGGGTCAGGGGTCATGGAGCAGAAAGGCTGCTGGTTTTACAGACGCATCCTGATGGTTGGATGGCGACCGTAGACCAACGCAAAGACTTGTGTACGTTTGACTGGCATCCTAAAACAGTCTTTAATATCTTTTTTTTTTTTTATCTTTCTGTTGGGTATGATTTGCTCCAGTGACACCGTTGAAACAGCAAAGGTCAAAGAGCAACCAAGGTCAAGAGCTACTGGCATTGAAGAACCTGCAGAACACATTTACAGCGGGGAAAATAAGTATGGAACACGTCAACATTTCTCTCAAAAAACATATTTCTAATCGAGCTATTGACACGAAATTTTCACCAGATGTCGGCATCAACCCAAGTAATGCACACATAGAAAGAAATCCAAACATTTATGTCCATAAATGAAGTTATGTGTAATAAAGTGAAATGGCACAGGGAATAAGTATTGAACACGATTACTGAACTTTATTTAACAAGACGCCTCCTGTATGGAGAAACCAGTGGAATACGTTGCTCAGGTGTGATTTTGGCCCATTCATCCACACAAACTGCCTTCAAATCTTCAAGGTTCCGGGGGTCTCTTCTGTGAACCCGGATCTTCAGTTCTTTCCAAAGATTTTCAATTGGATTCAAGTCTGGTGATTGACTGGGCCATTCTAGCAGCTTTATTTTCTTTTTCTTCAACCAGTTGAGTGTTACCTTGGCTGTGTGCTTGGGATGGTTGTCTTGCTGAAAGATCCACCCTCTTTTCATCTTCAGCAGCCTGGCAGATGACAGCAGATTCTGATCAAGAATGTCTCCATACTTTTCTCCAGTCATTATTCCCTCAATGATATGAAGTCTACCAGTACCACATGCTGAAAACAGCCCCACACCATGATGCTCCCACCTCCAAACTTGACTGTTGGTATGGTGTTTTGGGGGTGATGTGCGGTGCCATTTTTCCTCCACACATGTTGTGTCTTATGACATCCGAAGAGTTCAATTTTGGTCTCATCTGACCAGAGTATCTTCTCCCAGAATGTCATGGGTTTATCCAAATGTTGTGTGGCAAACTCCAAACGAGCTTCAACATGCTTCTTCTTCAAAAATGGAGTCTTGCGTGGTGTGCGTGCATGGAGGCCATGGCGGTTGAGAGCATTACTTATTGTTTTCTTTGAAACAACGGTACCTGCTGATTCCAGGTCTTTCTGAAGCTCTCCACGAGTGTTCCTGGGCTGTTGGAGAACCCTTCTGATGATTGTTCTGACTCCTCTGTCTGAAATCTTGCGAGGAGCACCTGGCAGTGGCAGGTTTATGGTAATGCCGTGTTCTTTCCACTTCCGGATGATGGCCCCAATGGTACTCACTGGAACTTTCAGAAGTTTAGAAATGCGCCTGTAACCAATGCCTTCAGTGTGTTTTGCATCAATAAGGTTGCATAGGTCTTTGGACAGCTCTTTGCTTTTACCCATCATGCAATGCTTCTTGTCTGACACCTTGATGGTGAGAAACCTTTTTAAAATGCATCAATCAGGACTATACCAGCTGATATTACTTTGCACTAATAGGGGGCAGGTTAACCTTCTGAATACTGACAAACTCCAGCTGCTTTCTAAAATTGTGTATTACCTACAAGGCCCAAAGCGCTTTACAGTCACAGACCCATTCACACACCCATTCACACACTGGTGGCGGCTCCGCTGTTGAACACTGGCGCCAACCTCCCACCAGAGACGAGGTGGGGTTCAGTGTCTTGCCCAAGGACACTTTGACACATGGGTGTGCAGGCGGGAATCGAACCTGCAACCTTACGATCATGGGTCGACTGCCCTTGATCCCAAGGCAAACCTCAGCTGTCTACTGTTGTTGTTACGTCTGTTCAAAACCCAGGGAGTTTCTGCTTTCAGCCTTAGTCACATGACCCTGTTTGGGGGGTTGCTGTGGGTTTTTGGGTCCGTAGAGAGGAGTGGCTTCTTCTTTTTTTCTTCTTACTTTCTCTTTATTCATCTTCATAATAACCGTAACATTAATAAAAGCACGTTTAGAAGATCATCCAGTATATCACGGAGCTGCCAGATATGTATGTATGTAGCTTCTTAGCGGGATTCATTTCCTCTTCCGGTATTTCCAACACTGCTGCGCATGTGCGAATGATTTCTTCTGACTGAAAGTGTGATCATGTGAATGTTTGGTAGAATTGGGAAAAGTTTTTCTGGGCCCATGGACACGGTTGGATTCTAATCCCACCATTGATCTGATCAAGTTATTTTGCACGTGTAACCGGGGCTTATGGTGTCGACTCTCAGCGTGGTGGGGGCGTGGCATCACGATGGTGTCTCTCCACCGTGAGGTCAGTCAGCCATTACATTGTCCATCGGCACAACCCTAATCCTGTAGTCCAACATTTCCATCACATGTATTTCCTCCACAGGTTTCTCCGTGTCGGCAGTGTTGGTGAATCTGTCTTGTGATTGTTTTCTTGCCTGCGGCTTGGAAAATGTTGACTAAATATTTGTCATTTTTGAGGACATTTTCTGATGTATATCCCAGATACAGAAAGAAGCCTGTCTTTATTCTATTGTAGCCCAGGACCTTGGCTATAATCTGGTGGATATTCTTCCAAAAGGGACTAGCTTTTGGGTCAAGACCAAAAAATGTGGGATTGTCTCCACATTTCCTCCAACATGGTCGGGACACAGGAACGGCTCATCTTAACCCCTGAAGGCCTGGTGTCCACATGCGTGGGCATCACGTGTTTAGTTATATTTCCTTAACTGGCCCCTGTGACTACAGTTTGTGTTTAGAGGGTTAGCTTCAACATTAGCTCGGGTCTCCGGAGGTTAAGGGGAGCGTAGGTGTCTCTCAGTTCCCTTGAGGCTCGTACGGCCACCTCAAGGGAAAATGGAACGTTCCACAGTGGTGCTTGTGTTAGGTGTATGGTGAAGTATATGTAGGGCTAACAGAAGCTCAACGCTCTGGTGATGTCCTGGTGATGCACGGTGTCACTGAGGTGTGAGGACTGGCTCCTCACTGACTTCAGGTGTGGCTTAGGTTTCCCAGAGTGACCGGGTTACAAACCGTTTGACTTTTCTATGTGGTTTTCAAAAGGAAAAGATTTGAATGTGTTTCTCCACCTTTACTTCATTCAACCTCACGTTTGTCCGCCTACCTTCACTCATCTTTGCACCAAATCCTTGAAGACAGAAGAAAATGTTTTCCATCCAATGCCTGTCTTCTGTAACGATGACTAACAGGTTTTCCTTCTCTCTTCTTTCTCTTTTGCCTTCTGAAGCTCACAACTATATTAATGCAGGTAAGCACCGGCTTTCTTTCCATGGTTTTTCTGGTCAACTTTGACCCCAACATACAGGCTTGATCATGTTATGAGCTTAAAGATAACTGGAGTCATTCACGTGCACGCGTACGTGCATGTGTGCATGCATACCGCAGTCGGTGAGAATCTGTCAGAACTTTGCCTGAAGGCTTCGGTGTTTCCTCGTTCACAGCAGCAAAGTCTGGATCTGCTTGAAGATTCGCTCTGCAGACAAAACCGAAAGAAACGGAAACTCATTTGAAAACATCTGCTGCCTGAAAGCGAACAGCAGAACGGATGTTTACAGATGACAGTGTGGTCACATGACCCACTGGTTTGGAATCAACTTTAACTTCCTGGTTGTCACCGTGTGGTTGGACGTCTTTGCTGGTGCAACATCAATGCAAACTTTGTCGGAATCTTTCATGTCCTCAGTAAATCAATCAAAACTCACTGTTTCAATTGATTGTTGAAATATTGTTATTTATATTTCAAAACTAATGTAATATTTGACTGAAGGGGGCTTGACATGACCATGTTGGACGCCCCCAGTTGTTACTCGATGAACTGCCCCTTTGTTTGAAATGAGCTTCAATCCGGAAGCTACAAGGTTCCTGTTTTCCTGTAACAGAAACTGTCATTGTGTGGATCTAAGTGGTTTCTGACTTTATTCACTCAAACTCTAACATTTCATGAGAACTTGGACAGCATTAGTCTGATTGTGAGAAAAAAACAGATATTTCTTAGAAATGTGTATTTTTGTTCTTTAGTAACTCTGCAGACACTGATTGGTGCTGCAGGGAGAAAAGCTGCCTGAAGAATTCACACGTGGTGCATAAAACACAGAGTTTAGAGTTGGGTGTCAGATGAGCCGTGTGCGGACCGTTAGGCATGCAGTAACAAGCCCAGCATGTAGCGTGTTTGTGTGGCATCGACCCCTCAGATAGGTCCATGATTGCGTTGCGATGAGGACGGCGTGGCGAGGTCAAAGGTCCCGTGTTGGGGGCAGCGGGTGCTGACCCGCTCAGACCTGGGGTCCTCCAGCAGACCCCTGCAGGAGGAAACGGACTCCAGCGTGTGCGAGGGCGCCCTCCACAGCTGGCCGGTTTGGTCTAAATCCTGGAGACACTTTTCATTTTATTCCTCAGACTGGAAACAGACACGGGCTGAAAACGGACGTCTGCGGTTTGTTTCTGATCTCATCTGTTTGTTCAGTTGGGTTTTTGTTGCTGATGAGGATTTTAGTGACGACATTCTCTCAAGTTTGGACAAACTAAGCCATGCAGATGCAAATGTTGTGCACGTGGTTTTATTCACTTATCTCTTCATTTGATGCTTTCTTCATGCTAAACAACAAACAAAGGGACTCATTTGTATTTCTGCAGCTGTTGGCACAGACTAGTTTGGAACAAATGAACTCCTATCAGGACTCAGATCTCTCCCACTTTCTCCCTGAAGAGCAGTCCTTTTAGTTTGACTGATTATGATTATAACCTTTCTTCACAATTCTATGTGCTAAATCTCCTGATTTTATTAACAAAATATTGAATTCATAAAATTTAATTTAGCAATAAAACTCCAAGTTTCTTTGAATTAATGACAAAACTCCTTATTTCTCCCAGCACCCACAAAAAAAGAAATTCCAATATATATATATATATATCTCACTTTTTTTCAGCTTCACTTTTTTTTTTGTTTTCTGCTGACCACGTTGCCAGAATACCTTTATGTTTTAATGGGCTGCTCGTTCTGAGGGATGGATCTCCTATTTTCTTGAGGCAGAAATATTCAATCAGAATCGTTTCCATAGCAACACATGGGGAACATTGAGGAGAGCAGATCTTCTGGTGGTTCTGCTGTCGGCCCTGCAGATTCCAGCATCCTCTGTTCTTCTGTCTCTCATCCTGATCTTCTTCTCGGTGCCACAGCTTCACCGCAGGGACCTGCAGTCTTGCTGGGGAGGTCAGTCTGTGGAGACATGGGGGGGCTACGATGGTGGATTCATCATTTTTGGTGGCGTTCCGAATCAAAAAGGTTCCGATGAGCTCCGTGTTTCCCAGCTGCGACCTTGAAGGGGGGGGGCAGATTTTGGTCTCTTTATCTGCAGGGCTGCTGATAAAACTGAAACATCAGGATGTTTGAGAGGTGAACAAATGCTACACTTAAGGAGGAATGATGGATGCATTTCTCCATGAATCCGTCTTTTCCAGTTTTTACCTCTAGATTTTTGCTTTTCTACACGTGGAAAACGGACGCTCTCTTAATGAAGCACAAACCCACAACTGTCACTGAAATGCAATAAAATGAAACGATCTCTGAAGTAATCAGGGACATTTAACTGTCAAAAGATAAACTAAAGAAAACGTCCTCAAAATACAAAAGAACAAGACATTTTACAGCAGGAGTCGATGCAAAGGTCTCCTTAAGGTGGACAGATTTCAGACTAGTGTTAAAACAGTTTAAAATATAAATATAAGCTCATCATTTTCTAAAAACTTACAAAGCAGGGCCTCATTTATTCCAATAGTAAATAAAAAATCCCCAACGATGTCAGACATGAGGATGAATTCTGAAGAATGGAAGCAGACGGAACGACAGGCAGGAATGAATGTGCACCTCGATGGACAGACTCCTAAAACCACAATCCTGGAGTAAACATGAGAAATAATAGTAATATTCATTCATCTTCTTCCATTTGTCCTTTTTGGGGTCCCAGGGACACGTGGGGGAAGGCAGGGGACACCCTGGACAGGTCCCCAGGCTGACTCAGGGCCACAATCAGGCATTTTAGAGTCTCCACGCTTATTATGTAACAAACCTTTAAAAAATCAGCCAATAATGTTTTTGGAAAATGCTGGACTGAAGCGTGTCCAGGTTTGATTTTATAGATGCGGTCTGGCGGTTAGGCCCCGCCCCTCCACCTCTAAATCCGCCCTCAGCTCCACTTTTGGAGCCGAGTCATGAAAACCCCAGAAGGAGGAGGTGGAGGCCGTCATGACCTTCATCGCGGGGGCTTCCTTAGATAAGCAGCTAAGTAGAATGAAGGCAAACGGGTGTTATGTGTCGACACCCCCCCCCCCCCACACACACACACAGTCTTTTCTGTTTAAACGGAACATTTACGGAGCAAAAGTCCTTCATCCTGAAAGCTCTGGATTTGGCTTCATATTCCAGCAGCTTTTTAAAATGATATCTAATATTAATGATCCACATTTAATGTCCAGTTGCTGTGCCATCAAAAAAAATCACCACTGCAGTTTACAAAAAAGTAACAGATGTTGTTTATTAGCAAATACAGAACAGAACCCAATAGTAGAGTTTGTAATTGAAACCTGGTGGGAGGTGGTGAATAAATACAGAATAGGTAACGCCCACAAATGACCTTCACACTCTGCTGGAGGAATGACTGCAATATGTACGTTAACAAGGTTTGAAAGGCTCAAAGAAGAGTTTGAACTGGAAAACACTGACTCATTTAGGTATTTTCAATTAAGAAAGCTCGATTTCACAGGAAGGCAGTGATGTGATAGAAATGGTGGCGGGGCTGATTAGAAACCGCCTTCAAAGATGGTTTCCAAACTGTATAAATGTCTGTTGAAATGTGATGGTTTGGCTTCAGGTAGAACAGAAGTCAGAATTACAGGTTCACTTGTCAGAGTGACTGCTAGACTGGTATTCAATCTGCCCCAACAAGTTCAGGACAATGGAGAGAGGAATATAACGAGGTACTTCATCAGTCTGCACATAAAGAGCTGAGGACTCAATGCTGGAGGCTCTGTGGGGGGGCAAACGCCAATCATTCACACATCTTGTGGACATGCAGTCAAATTGATCCCTTCTGGCAAAGCGTCCTCAAAACCCTGCAGGTATGAAATAACTGCTGATACTAAACCTGGGAGGGACTGTTCCCAACAAGAGGACCACTTCCTGTTTGGAGTCGTGATGATGGCCTGCAGACAAACCAGAACTAGAATTGGCTGAGAAGTGAACCACTGAGACTGGATCCATGGACAGACATGATGGAGGAAAATGACTCTAAATGTACGCTTGAAAGCTGAAAATGTCAACTCCAGGGGAGGAAATGGAAGAAATAAACATCCCGCTGAGAACTTAGAGATAAAACTCATTTTTCTGGTTCAACTTTGTTTGTTTTTGTTGTTTTGGTTTTAGTGTATTTAATTTTACTTAATTTTTTTTTAGCTTAATTGTGGTTTCTTATTTTCATTTGTGTGTATTTTAAAAGTGCAAAACACAAAATAAAAAGTAAAGGTTTATTAGTTTGATCCATGAATGTGGAAGTGAAGGAAGCCACAGTTTTCATGTTAATCTCTTGCTTTTATTGAGTTTATCAGGACTTTGGAGACGAGCTCTTCTTCCTCTTTAGTGTTTATCTTTGTCCTTGGCGTTTATCCCTGATGGAAACATGTTGTTTCCACTTCAGGCTGTCGACTCTGCTGTCAGCTTCAGCTCTGCTTCCATCTGGAGTTTCCATCAGATTTTCTGTTCCTTTTTCTTCTGTTGAAGCGACTCTTAATGCATCAGAAACACGTTTAGTCATTTTCATGAATGTGTTTGAATGAAAATGAGTCATCATAGTGACGAGAGGTTGAAAAAGGTTTCCTATTAAATGTTTCTTGAATTCTGTGTTGTTGATGTCCCATCTTCCGTCTTTGTCCGTTTTATTCTGTATTTATTTAAACAGGAGCTGAAAAAAACTCCTTTTCTCTGTGAGAACTGGCTGCACTCTGACATGGATGTGACTGGGCTAAAATAAATAAGTCCTTACCACCAAATAATACTTTGTTCCCACGAATTACATGATTAAACTCACTTAACTAAGACCCACCTACAGATGAGCGTCCACGGACCACCCAAAGACCCGCAGACCCATACGGGGTCATGTGACTAAGACGCCACACATTAGACTCCTGCTCTGTCCAGAAGAAAATGGATGGATGGAGAATCGGTCAGTTTGAGTAGTAATGATTCACAGAGCTTTAGATTACAAACATCTTCTGGTTTCTATTTCTCAGGCCTTTGCTTTTCTTAAGGGTCGTGTGAATGGAACTTAGATTTCAGCTGTTTTCTTCTTTGAAGCTCGTTTTTTTTTTTCTTCTGCAGTATTTTGCTGCATGCCGGCTTTTCCAGTCCAGATCGGGGCTTCTTTGCATGTGCTGCCCCCTCATGGCTCCCAGCTTCAGTTCAGAGACGTTTAAGGTGCTGCCTCGCCTCATCACATATTAGAAATACAAATAAGAATAAAAAAATCACACCCTAAAGATATTTTTTACGGATGTTCAAACACGGCTGTGTTGGACTTCACAATAAATGCATGAACTGAGTGGTTTTGTTGGTCAGTTAGTCTGAAAACAGACCCATCAATCATTTTGTTGTTCATGTCTGGATGAGTTCTCTTTGGTTTTTGGTGAATTGTTGCTAAATGAAACATAAACCCTAAAAATCCTTCTCTACTGTGTGTCTGTGAGCCTCCAAAATGTTTATCTGTGGATGTTCTCCGCCAAAAACACAAACGTCACATGACTTTGGTGAAAACATGAGGGAGGCTGTTAGGTGGAGGAGCTGAGAAGTGCCACTAGGGGGCGCACGTGCTCCAAGGCTTTTTCTGGGACGCTGCTCCTCCTCTGGATCGGTGGATTGGGGGGGTCGCGGTCGTCTGTGGGTCACTGTCGTCGCCGCCTCACATCATCAGCGCACTGGGGGCATTAACATTCAGACGCAGCGTTTCCATGAGAATATGCAGCTCTGCAGGATGTGCAGAGACAGACGTTTGGGTTTCATGATGTTTTTTTACGGCGCATCTGCTCTTTAGGCAGAAAAACGGAGGCAGGACTGACAGGAATGAAGCTTTGAACTGGAAACGTTACGCAGTGACATCATCAACCATTGGGGGGGCACAGAGGGGCGACGGTTCATTCATTTTTAATTCATCATCTGAGCTGCTGTTGCATCGACTTGTGTCTCATCTTGGCTCCTGGAAGCTGAGGGGGCGGAGCTAAGCCACTTTCAGAATTGTGGAGGCTGTAGGTCACGGAGGGTGGGGGACACAGGGGGGGTCAGAATATCTAGGCTACTAATATAATCCCTTCCACACATGACTGCGCGTAGTGTATGCAGAGGGGCTGCAGTGAGGGGATAAGGCTGGGGGGGGGGTGTAGCTGCACGTGCCCAAGGCCCCCGCTAAAGCATTCAGGGGGGAGGGGGGGTCCATCTGGGTAGATTGTGTGCAGATCCCCCAGCCTCTCCATCTTCAGATTAAAAGGTTAGGATTCAGTTCCTGACCCACAACACCCCCCCCCCCCCCCCGGTGGACGGGCAGCCACTTGGGACAAACAGGAGGTCAGGTCTCCATTAGCAGCCTGTCGAGGGCTCAAAGTGCTGTTAGCATCTTTGATTTGGGGGGTGGGCCTTGGGGGGAGCAATGTGCTTCTCCACGGAGGTTCCATTATGTTGGGGGGGGGGTTGGGGTGGAACCGTGGCTTTTCTGGGCTTTTGAGCTCCAGAAACGGGGATTAAGGTTTCCAGCATTTTTAGGGAAAAACCTGGATTCTGAGTTTCAGTTACAAATGCATGAGAACAGACCGGAACCGGTTTGTGGGCCGACCGGAACCGGCCGGCCCACGGACCGGTTCCGGTCGGGCCACAGAGAAAACACACGGCCTGTATTCTTTCTGGTTCATTTCTGAACTGATTCTGAAGGAAGTTTGATTTTGGAAAATGTCAAGATTGAGTTTCAAACCCATCTGCTCCGACGCCTAAACTTAAACCTCCA
>CM074491.1:32838574-33217277 GCA_037389245.1 Oryzias sinensis | reverse complement strand
TCCATTAGTGTATTACGAAAAACAAGACACATTGGAGAGACAAAGATGCATGCGCTGGTGAGATAAGCGCACGCACAGGGCTTAGGAACACCTAACCTTCACAGTTGCAATAAACAATAACATGTGACTTAAGAGGATTTACATAAGATGAGAGGAGTAATCAGAGGGAGTGAAAAACCAATGAGGCAGCAATGGCATCTCCTCAAAAGTCTCTGTTCTGCTGAAAGAGGAAAGTTGCCTTTCTGCAGGATTTAGTAGAAGGGTGTTGTTATCATTTCATTTCCTCTACGAGTACTGCAAGCCAACAAAAATGTCACTTCTTTATTGCCTCACTTATTTAAAATTTGACAAGAAAAGCTTTCAGTGTTGATACTGTAAAACTCAGGCTTTGGAAGGGCAGAGCGTGCTCTAAAAAGTGACATGGGATGATTCTCGCACAGATGCTGAACACGTTTTTACCCAAAGGCATGCCATGTGATGCACGTGCGCAAAAGCTGAAGGCTCTGCAGAAGAAAAGAGAGGCAATTGCATGGCAGTTTTGTCAGTTACTTTGGGAAACCCTAATTTGTCTTTGTTTTTTAATAAATATTACTCCTCATTTTCCCTTATATGTTTACATTTTAAAATCCTCTTATACATCTCCATTCCCACCATGCTGTTTTCTGAGTATAGATGTCATCAAGCTGAATATATGGAACACTGCAGTCAGAAATCACAAGTCCTTGTTAACTTCTTGTTCAGTTATTCTTTTTATTTAAACCCTTGTGCTATCTTAGATGACCCCAGGGGGGCCTCCTCTGTGCCTGGCAGGGTGGGTGGGCGGTCTCTCCCCACTCGGGCTGCATGGGTCCCATCACTGGGGGCTGTCTCCTGGTCTGGCTGGTCGGGCTGGGGAGGATCTGGTTCCCCTTGTGATCACATGGTCCATTTTGGCCGCGTGCATGTAGCTCCACCCCCACGTGCACATGCACACTGCTCCCTGTCAACTTTATCCCTCCTCCTAACCCACAGAGTATTGATGTGGACTGATATCTTCCACTTGTCTTAGTGTCAGAATTTCATGTTTGAGTGTAATATTTGCTTTTCTGCAGATCTAGCATAAATGTTTCACAGCTTAAAATATTTAACCTATTCAAATTAGCAATTCAGCACTTGTATCCCCTCACTTTCTCCCCCTCCATCTTTATTTCTTTTTCTTCTACCCACAAACTCACACTTTCCCCCTCTCCCTCCCCTTTACTGAAAAGAATATGTATAAATACTTAAAACACAACATGTAACAAATGAATAAAAAAAAGGGGGTTATACAAATTTACCTCCTGGCTATCCGAAGATTCATAACCCCTTTTTTGTAATAGCAAAACCTGTCCAACACAAAAGGCCTTCAGTGCTCATCTGTTTGTNGGAGATTAGATCTCCATCAGAACCAGAGTCGATCAGGGTCTCAAATTCCTCTGCTGCTCCTGCATGAGACACTAAGACCTTGTTTGACGGTCGTGGATGAGAAGAAAAAGAGGATGTGCAGCTTACCAGTTCCCTCTTAGCTGGTAAACCCTGACGTTTACTATGGCAGTGGCACAAAAAGTGTCCAGACTGTCCACAGTACAAACAAAGTCTGTCCCTCATGCGGCGCCGTCGCTCAGCAGAAGTGAGACGGCCTGTTCCTAGCTCCATGGGCTCCGGGGGAGGAGCAGTTACCTGCCGAGAAATGTTGGAAGGGGGCGGGTCTCCCCTTCAGAAAGCAGTGGATGGAGACCTGTGTTGCTGCTTAGTTCACAACCCCGTTCCCTCATCCTCCGGTCGATACGCACGGCGAGATCAATCAGCTCCTCCAGATCTTCAGGGATGTCCCTTGCTGCCAGCTCGTCCTTGAGGGCATTGGAGAGCCCCTGGAGGAAGACGTCCACCAAGGCTTTGTTCGACCAGCGGATGCCGGCAGCCAAAATCCGGAAATCCACACACACAAAATATGAAAGATGGCGGCCTATTCCTGACATCAGATATCAATGAAACTCCATAAGTGATTGTAGACTTGCGCCAGTGACATGTGTGTCAGATTTCTTGAATATCGCTTGAAAAAAAGTTTATTTTTCCATATCGTGAAAAAGCGCAAAAATTGCGAAATAGCAGATTTTGACACAAAATGGCCTGCCAAACCATAGGTCATGTAACCGACCTGTTAAGATTTTAAATCTTTGTTTGGATAAACCTGACAATGTTATATCGGTTTCATTGGCCAATCAAAAAAAAAAGATTCTGATTTGTTTTATTTTTTCCCCCCGAGTCAGCACTTTTTTGAGACCGTTTTTTGTTTACCATGTCTGCATTACTTTATCGATCTTGCCGTATGTTACATTGTTTTGTTCAGCGTGGGACAGAGAATCGCATATTTGATTTTCATGATATCCAAATAAAAAATGTGACCCTGGAAAATTACCAGAAATAGTTACTGATGGTCAAAATTAAATGTGTGCTGAACACATTTGTTATCTTTAATTTGTTTACATTAAGTATGAATGAATTATACTCATAAAGAGTGTTATATCCATGTCTTTAAAAAAAATACGCTGTAGGACAAATATCTTCTTCTGTGTATCTTATATGCTGTTACCAGCTGTTGGATGAATGGTGAAATTATAAATCTGAGTTGGAGCCTCACCAGCCATCAACCTCACCGCACGTCACTGGGCCACGCCAACAATTTTTTTTAAGTTTTGCAGATGCATGAAATCTTGTAGATTTGCCTGTCTCCCCATCGCCTGATGGCAGTTATATTTCTGCCCGTAGTATTAGAGAGATGGTTTCATTCAAAAAAATCTATATCTGATTTGTTCAGTGCCAATGTAACCCAGGTAGTGTGACCCCACTCTGAGGTTTATATAGTACTTGGAGGTAGCCTACTGTTGTTGGTTCTTTTGTTTGTAACAGTAAAAAATGTTTTTTTCCTAACAAAATTAATGTTAAAAACTTTTTGTTAACTAAGAGTGGTCATCTAACTGCCTACCATCTTTGTCCGAATTGCATTTTTGGCGCACAAATTTTTAGCTCAGAGTGATCATCTTGCTCCTACTGAGATCTTTGTGTGATTGCGTTTTTCTTTGAAACACCGTGTGTGCAGAGTCACAGAGAAGGAAACGGAACGTGGGAGCGAATAACCAAATTGATATTGGAGTTTAAAGAAAGAAAACCCTAGAAAGCTTTTTGATTTGTCCTGGAGCTGTGCTTTGTTGAAACTCCACTGATCATGTTTTAATACTTTGTTCAACGGATATCCTGGTAAGTTATTACAGCTATTCAAATCGCTGTTAGCATGCTAAACCAAGTTGCCGCGTGCACAAGATTAAATTTAAAAAAAAAACAGTCGTGATAACTTTTATTACTTTTTATTGGAATTTGTCAGTTGTTTTATATTCAGTCACATTGTCAATTATAACCTGGTTATGCAGTCAATAAATGTGAAAGACCATTGTATGTTGTTGCTATGCTGTGAAAAGGCAAAAAAAAGAAAAAACTTTTTGAGCTGTTTTATTTAAATTTATAATGAATAAGAGTTTAAATTAATAATATTTCTACATGTTGTGCAGGCTGTTTTTTTGTATATTTTTTTTTGTATGTGACATTCCGGAGGAGTTTTCGTTGTCTGCCGTCTTCTGTTCATCTTGGATCATTTCCCTCCTGAAGTGAAAAGACTGTTGGTCCCATCCAATCATCTCCTTTCAGGGGTGTCAAACAGTGGTTTAGTCCGGCCCACAGATGAAGAGTAAAAATCACAAGGATGTTTAAAAAAGAAAGCAAGTTTCTAGTCCATTCCTGTGGCGAGTTATGATTTTTTAAAGAAATAGCCGAAATGCGCAATTCCGCCACTAGGGGGAGCAAAGGAAAAGCTTAACAGGTAACCTAACAGCTCTGTCTGGGTAGGCAGCAGTTTGGTTCCCTGTGAGCTTCATCACTGAAGGATGATCAGTAGGGACACCCTAATGACCAAAATGTTGTCAAAAAGAAAAATAAAGTTGAAGTGAAGTCCTGAGCTTTCCAGGAAAATGGAAAGCGTTTTATTTGTTCACGGAGCTGAATGCAAACCTGCATGCTTGGTATGTCATCAACAGGTTATCCAAGAACATAACATTCAGCACCACTATGAGACTCTCCACAAAGAAAAGTTTCACCATTTGCAGTTAAAAAAAAGATTTAGCAACTATTAGCTGGACTGATAAATAACCATCTGGATTTACTGCAGCCGTGACATCAGTGATGGAGCAGTGGCACCTAGCTACCTTATTGCAAACAATTAAGAGCAAATATCCAAACTATTTTCTGATGGTGAACTTATTGAGAAATGCTGAAGGCTGCAGAAGTCTTGTTCCCCAAAAATCATTTGACTTTATGAGTCTGTCAAGAATTACGACTCCAGATCCAACATCTCTGAGGAAACATGGGCACCCATATGAAGGAATCCAGTCATTTATTGTATTTTCAGTCACTATCGATGATAGCACCAACATCACAGATATGTACAGCTGTGCATATTTATTAGAGGTGATAAAGAGACATCACAGTGGAGTTTCTGGAGTTGATGGACACAACAACTGATGACATAGTCAGCTGTCTAGTTACTGTACTGGACAATGTTGGAGTGAACTGGTCACATGAAGTAATTCTGGTCACTGATGGCGCTTCCATCAAAGGTCAGGAAGAAGGCAGGTGTTGCCACAAAATTCAGGCAGAAACCAGGAAAAGATTCTTATAATAATGAATGATAATAATAATGGACATTTCATTGTGTTTTGCTCACTTGAATGACAGTAAATGTGTTTTTGCACAGGATTTGAATCCTGATATGCATGGACGGGTGAATTTTCAGGAGAGAAAGGAGGTTAACTCCAAACTCTTATGTTCACAAATGTTTGCAAGTTTAATTTAGTGTAATTTTGTCATCGTTTGGACGTTTACATTTTAGGAAGGTGTTTAATTTTTTTATGTAGCCACTCTTGAATTAATTATCAGGATTGCTTCAGTGTCAGATTTAAAATATTCAGTCTGTATAAAATTGAATAAACCAAAATTTTTAAAGTGAAATTAATTTTATTTAAGCTCCATTGGCCTCTGTGAATGAATGTGTAATAAGAAATGATAAGGCTACCTTGTTGGTTGAGGCATGTTTTCCAATTGGGTAAAAAGCTTTATTTTGCCTTTACGCTACTGGTCCGGCCCACTTGAGATCAGACGGGTTGAATGTGGCCTCCGAACCAAAATGAGTTTGACACCCATGCCTTAGATCCAAACCAACTCTGTGAACTGCATTCATGAACATTAGAGGGCGGTAGGACTGTTGAGTGCACTCATTTGAGGGTATTTTTGTGGGTTTTTTTGGAGCTCCAAATTGCAATTTTCCCTGAGATTCAAGTGTTTTTATTTATTTATTTTTTTAAATCTTTTTTTTTTTGCTTCTGAAGTGGAGGAAAAAAGGAAAGAAAAAATATCTGTAAATTGACAGAATTCCAGAATCCATGCAGTTTAGGGGCAGCTGTGGTGCAGCAGTAGGGCGGTTGACCCATGATCATAAGGTTGCACGCTCGATTCCCGCCTTGTACGCTCATGTGTCGAAGTGTCCTTGGGCAAGACACTGAACCCCACCTTGCCCTTGGTGGTAGGCGGGCACCTGTGTTTGGCAGTGGAGCGGCCACCAGTGTGTGAATGTGTGAGTGACTGGGTGAATGGGTCTGTGACTGCAAAGCACTTTGTCCTTGAAGGTAGAAAAGCACTATATAATTATACACCATATATGTCTGACAATTTTTTTGAAACTGTTGAGTATAATTCTGTGTTATTAATACATTTGTTAACATTTTCAGTACTTGTCGTGTGATATCCCTGGGGTGGATAGTATAAACCTTGATAGGTAAAATTTGACCCAACCAAGAGTAAAGATTTCCCCTCTACCACAGTGGACAGCCCGCCTGTGGAGCAGTAGGAGCAAAGAGAGGGATTACACCAACGTCACTATTATTTAAAATGCTCCTTTTTCTAGCTACTTTTTATCATTCATTTTACAACTTTGGATTTCTCCGTTGCCGTTGTCACTTGGTGCAGCGAAGTTTGGGGAATCAAAGATTTTCATTTGTGCCTAATTCAAGGAAAAGAAAAATCATTGACTGTACATGAGAACTGGATGGATGAGTGTGATTTCACTCATAGAAAACGGTTTACTTCTGGATCCAACCAAGTTAAGATTTCTTTAGAAATCATCAGTAAGCAGTGATTGGTACTAGTCGGTCTGAGTCAATATTTCTATGGCAACTACTGTCACCAACCAGAAGTGAGCTTCTTGGGAGACTTATATTCAGGCATCTGATTGGTCAGTTTAAAATTTAAATAACTTGCACTACAGCAAAAAAATATGACAAAAATTGGGATTATCAGGAACATGTTAAAAAGGTATCAGAGCAAGAATATTTTTTCTGACCAATAGAATGAGTAGCAGCTGTTTATTTCTCTATAATATAATGGATCAAATATTTATGCTCACAAGAAAACTGCTTAAGGTTGCAGTACCGCCACTCACAGCCCAGATGGCAGTGTTCTCCTCAGGCTGAAAGAGATTGTGTGTGGATCCTACAGTAACTGACAATTATGCCAATTTTATGATGAGCAAATGATCTTAAAAATACAATTCTGAAATGAGTCGTTACAGTAAAATACTGCTCATGCATTTAAATGGGATTTGAGTGCATCACCTAAGTTAATGTGAAAACAAAAAACCCTCTTTATTTTATTGAAATACATATGGTCTAGGATAAAAACAGCCTTTTTTGTGTTAAAAGAACCAAAATCTAAAACAGTGTTTGCATTTCTATTTTTGCTTTTCAAGAAAACAAAATGAGTGACGCGTTTCTTCTGGTTTCCAGCCTTGCATAAAAAAGCATGTGTCGAGGCTTCAAACGTGACAAAAGTAATGTAACTTTCTCTGAGTCGTTGCCAATAAAGACACAAGCAAGTCTGCAGCTACTTCAAAACATTTGTCAGTCACATTGTTGCAGCTCAAGCATCACAAGGCAGCTGTTAAGCAGACTCCAAAAATGTTAAGCTTCCAACAATGGGAGGCAGAAAATGTGAAGGGAAACAATTAAATTACGCCTTGCATGAAGTTTGCTTTTCATTTTGTGAGGCAAATTTAGCGCCGTGGTTAATCATTATGCTGTTGAACACGATTTGCAAAAATATTCAAGAGCTTTATGTGCCTCAGTGCTCCTTCTGTATTGAAAAATAATGGGCCTCTATCCAATTAAAAACTGCATTAAATCTCTAAAGTATTACATGCACTTTACTGGTATCTCTCTGATTAGGCTTTTCTGCATGTGCAGATGCTGACAGCACTCTGAGAAAGAGAGCTTTGGCTAACTGTTCCCTTAGAAAACTGCTTCACTGCTCCTGGCTTTTAATGGTTAAAGAAGGTGCATGCATTTATTTCCAGAAAAAAGAACACCCTTCAATAAAAATGTGAATCTGGACGATATCACAGTTCAATTAAACCAGCTATTGTTAAAGGAAAAAAAGCTCACGTTTTATTAATATTTTATGTTTTCTTGCTTATCACAGTTTTTTGGGATCTTCGTTTCCATATTCTGATATTTTCTAGAAAATAACCAACAAGGCAAAAAAGTTTGAGTTTCATCTCAGCCCTCGTGTTTTCCTTTTTAACTTTGGTGAGCAGTGATTCATTGTTGTGCAGCTGAGGCATCACTCCAACACGTGAATAAATGATTTATGTGGCCATCTGTTTTGATCAAAAATTGATTATCTGTTTTTGTGGAACAACTTTCTTTGTCAGGAGTCATGCTGCTGAACAAACACTCTCTCCATTAGTAAAGCAAACTTTGGAATGATTCTGCTTCTTCTCTGCCTCTGTCTCACATAGTCTCCCATTTCCCCGAACAGCTAACCAAATTATGATTACAGCCAGCAGACACTTCGACACCCAGCGCACTTCCTTCTTTCTATGTGTGTTAATTAAAAGATTTGCAACAACATGTCTGCAGATAATCAAAATATCTCGTGCAGAGGCTTTCCCAGATGCATCATCACTCCAGAGCTCATTTGTTTGCTTCGATCTCATGTTTGTTTAGAAATTATCAATCTACCCACAATTGAGTTAATTAATTACTGTTTTAATGCTGCTCTTTATAATTGCAGTCAGATGAGTCTGCAGACAAAGCAATCACATTAATGCAAATACAACAGATAATTGTAATCCAAAGTTCGTCAGCAGAAGCAGAGCTGAGCTTCTGCTGGCATGTGGGGCTCGTGGCCTTCAGGGGACACTAGATGGCACCATTGAGCAGGCTTGCTCTTCCATCCTGCTGTCACTTCTTGGATGTTGAATTTTGTTGTCTTGTATCGCCCTAACTGAGTGGCTGCACACATGCATTGATGGATGGAAGACAAAAGGGTACCCTTGATACACTCACTTGCAGACGAGTGTCTATTACTGCAGCAGCGGCGAGATGAAAGGTCAGCCGGTTCAACAAGTGCAACCCGGACCGCAAAATGTGATCACTTCTGTGTATCAGCTGTGTATCTACGGAGACCTGGTCTGTGTCTTCTCACAACAGTTTACCCATCAGGACCTTTGAGGCTCCTATTGACTAATATCTGTGTTTTCTGTTTATAACGTCTCCCACAAATGTCGTTTAGCCTCCGAATGCTGAAGAAAATGAAAAAGTCCTAAATAGCTGTTGCTTTTTGGAGGGGGGGGGGGGGGGTGTAAAATAACCGATCGATGGAAGCAAATGTAAAAATGTGAAATTCCTTTTCAGAGTATTCTTCATCTGTGGCAAAAGTTTGACTTTCTTTGAATTTTGAGTCCGTAAAAAATTCTACTGTTCAATGTTCTTCAGAGAATCTTCCTCATCGCTCTTGCTGCCATCATCACCATCAGTTAGCAGGTATCATTTTGGAATGCGGGGCTTTGTACAGTGTCTTTCTGTTTACCCGGATCCTGGTGTTTTTCAGGAATGTGCTGGAATCATCCTGCTGCCTCTCAGCGAGAGCCATTATTCCCTCATCTCCTTAGCTTATCTCCTCTGATGATCTGCTCTGATAGATATGACAGCTGAATAAATATGCAAACGTGCAGCACAGCGCCGCAGTTCTTCTCAGAATTTCTTTTCCGCTCTGCGATTTTGAGAGGAACTGTATATTGAGATAACAATGGGAGTCTTTGGGGATTTGGATGAATGATTTTCTTCTTTACTTTCCCATCTTGTGATAAAAATGCAGATTTCAGCTTAAATAAGAAATACATAGACATATTTCTCATTCACTCCTTAATTAAAAATCTGTTTTGACAAATCAACAATTGATACTCTGAGAGATCTTTGACAATCAGAGAATATAATGGTATTCATAAAATCTTTTTTAATTAACTTTAGTCAGTGGAGTCGTGTCCTCTCTTTGCTGTGTCCTTCAAATCTGTTCTGTTTGAACCAAGGATGAAGGGATCACATCACAAATGTTTCCACTGCTGTGACCTGTGAGTTTCACACCAAAGGCAATTACATTAGATTATTAGAAAGTTTGATTTTGACTTAAAAGACAAAACCTTTTCTGTTGAAAATTCTCCCGTTCCTCTTCCTGTATGAGAAGAATTGGTAACATTTCCCTTTTGTCTCAGAGTCAAAATCACAAAACTATTTTAATCACAGTGTGCATCGGTGCTGGAGCATATGCCGTCTTTTTATAGCATACTAGTGACTTCTTAATACGTTGGGTGTTCGCCTGGCCCCCAGATCCCTGCATGCTTTGAAACATGTGAGGCTCTTTTCAATCAGTTTTGAGCATGGCATCTATACTGGCTGCAGTTGTGGCAGTGGAGGCGCTTTGGCAGCTCCGCCTGAAAAGAAGCGCCTAGGGAGGGGTCGGCCTGACCCAGCTTTAACACAAAACTGAAAAGAAAGAGGAAACAAGGACCACAAAAAAACCACTATATTTAACCAAATCTGCAGCTTACTTAGAAAACACATGATAATGATATCCTCTTAACACTCCTCGCTGCAGAATTACAGCTCTCATGGCTGCGGGGGCCAACATTCAAGACCAGAGAGACGACACAGTTATTACAGCACAATCATTGTGTTGTGTCTATGTTTCTGGCCTCTCTCACCTTCCTTGGTCAGAAGACCAACGCTGCAAAATTAGCAATTAACAATGCAGCACGGACCTATCTCTCACAGAAGACTGCATTACCCCGTAAATATTCAATGTGATTCATTTTTTGTAGTCTCTGTGGTTCAGGGGGATTTGCCTCTGCACTCCAGCTGTGTTAATTGAAGCACAAATGCAGCACTTTGACAAGGCTTGTTTTTCTAGAGGAAAGGAAACTTTTCTGCATCCACTCCTTCCACAAAATCCTCTAAAAATACTCAATTTCTCCAGAAGGTTTCTTGTTTTTTTTGTGTGTAAATCTTAATTAGTGATTAGTTAGAATAATTCTCAAAGTGCTTCCTTTTTTTCTCAGTGGAGGGTTGTCTGTTATTTTAATTAAGAAGAGGTCAGATTTATTAACTCAGCAGGAGTGTGTTGTGTGAAAACGAGAAAATCAGCAACAATAATAGACGTCATGCCACTCACACACTGATGAGCGTTTTGTCTGTTCTTCTCCACCTAACTGTGAATCGAGGCAGGAGGGGAGTCTTCAGGAGGGGAAGGGGGCTTTCTTTTCCATTATGTTGCTCGATGATTCCTTCTTGCTTCCTTTTTTGAATCTTTTCAGGACTTTCCTCTGTTTTTTAGATGATAATGGGAGTTTAGAAGAAGAGCTGACAGCAGGATCACAGGAAAGAAGACAAACCGAAGAAGAAGACTTTTAATCAAAACATGCAGTCTTACAACGGATGCCACAAAAAGATCAAAACAACCTTTTCAGGGATTGGAACTCCCCAAAACATCGTCACTAAATGTAAACCGGAAAGTTTGGAAAATGTTTTGGTAGCGATGCACAAAATTTGTAAACTGTACATTTTAAATGAATTGCTAAGTTTGGAGGCAAATACTAGTTTTTATTTTGGTGATTCATGTGTTATTATTCATTAAAAAAAAGGTTAATTCTGTCAGTGACCTTGCAAACATGAATGCCAGGAAGGTTTTGACTCCTTCTGTTTATGTGAAGCCTTTCAAAAATACCAGATTTTACATCACATGCTGAGCATACCTCAGCTACAGTTTGGAGCCTCACAAGAAAATCCCGACATTTATGTACCCCCCCCCCCCTCCACACACACACACGCACACACCCGTGCTTCCACTATGGGCTTTATTTGCCTGTTAGGGCGATGAAAGACAAACAGAAGGGAAGCTGCTTCCATTCCACGCTCGGCGCTGCAAAAAATGTCCTTCCTAATAAGTCATTTCGTGCAGTCTTGATTTATGAAAGCAATTTGTCACAGCATAAAGATGAGCTTGTGAATGATGTGTTTCTGTATGAACCATACTGATGTTATCACAGAGATGAAAACACTTATCTTTATTTCTTTTTTATTCTTTGACAAAAAACGACTAATTAAGATTTAAGAAATACTTTTTAAAAGTAATCTAAAACTGTCTATTTTTGAACATCCTTAAGTTTAATTCCTGGAATAAATTGGGATAAATAAAATCTCACATTTGGTCCATTCACTATTTTCCACACAGGAAGCAGTCAATATAGTTTAGATCAAAACAGAAAGGACAGTTGAGGTGTGTCTACAGTGGATTTTTTTACTTTTACATTTTTAACTATGACATACAATATTTAAGAGACTTTCGTCAGTTGGAACCTGCTCACCAAGTGCGTGTCTTCTAACTTTTGATGCAACTCATCACTTGTAATTCCCCTACTAGTCCGGCCATTTTCCATGGCCCACGTTATGGCACACAGCAATGAGGTGTTGCAAATAAAAATGACACATGCAAAATATTTCCAGCCCTCCCAGAAAAAAAGGTACAAACATTCAGATTCTCTTTCATCAGTGTCACATATTGAGTGGGTAAGGAAGGATTTGTGGGCATTTTATAATTTGTGGGCATTTTATAATTTTAACATAGAAATAACATTTCTGTGTTGATCATCAGACTGATAATAAATGGATAGATGGAAGATAATAAATGTGTGGATGAATAGATGGATGGATTTGCAGAGCAGTCTCATTGAGTTTTTTCTATACAAGGCATCAGTACCACAGTCAGCCTGAACCTGGCCAGATACTTAAAACCTGAAGTAAAGCGCTTTGTCCTTGTAGGAAGAAAGGCGCTATATAAGTATACGCCATTTACCATGAAATAGAATTCTCAAGAGCCATCCAATTAGAGGCGTGTACCTCTTGTAAGAAAGAAATTGTCATAATTAAAACCAGTTGGACCAAGAAAACATTGAAGAAGTCCCAATTCTTCATGTGATTATCCAGATGAGGTCAAATATTCCAGATTTTCCTTTTTCTGTAAAGACAAGTACAAGTACAGCCCAAGTAACACTTGTGCTATCTTAGGCACCTTAACGTTGGGAGTTGGGTCATGTAGACCCACTAGACAGTGCTCTGAACCTTTTTTCTTCAATGATTTGTGATCTTCACTGGTGTCCATGGATTACATGAAATCTTTCCACCTTTATCCACCTTTGTCATGGTAGGAAGAACACGTCAATGCAAGGGTGGGGTCATCTAAGATAGCACAAGGGCTAAAAAAGCAATGAACAAAAGATGGAGGCGTATGAACAAAAATACATTTGTTAGCTGCATCTAATGACATAGATTGCTAATACCTGGAATGAAACTAAAAATTCATTTACTGTCTCTAGTCAGCGCCTCAGTCAATGACATTGTGTGACAATTCTGAAGACTTAAAATCAGTTCAGTGGTTTTAATTGTGCCTCATTTCTTTTCCTGGAGGTGACTCTTATCAGATGCTTGGTGCTGAGCCACAGTAAGCTGGACCCTTTTCGCAGGGTGCTCCAGAGGCGTTCAGGTTGCAGCAACGTCAGCCAGGGGCCTCCACTCTGACTGACACTCAGTGAGTGATAGTGAAATCTAGCAGGTGCGTTTGGCTTGCATACCTCTGATCAGAACACCACTGCGCTTGTCTTCTTAGCTTGCTCTGTAATAAGCTCCTTCAAAGATCAGTATGTACACCCGCAACCCCCCTCACATCCCTCCAGATAAGATCTGGAGTATGTAGTTCTCTCTTTCCCTTTATTCCCAACTCTTTTCGTTTTCTTAAGAAAATGTCAGTTTAATCATATCTTAATGCTTTGATAATGGGGTTCTTTTACACGGGCAAAGAACAGTCACTTCAGTGTCTTAAAAGCCCAGGATGTGGAGGGTGGAAGAGAATGTCTCTAAATTAAATTTAGTCGGGCCCTGCCTCAGCACTGTGTTTGTCTGAGTGTGAGAGCGTGTGTGCAACTGCAGGAACTGAGGCTTTTTTTTCACCCCTCTTGACAAAGACACAAAACATGTAATTGTTTCTTGTGCGAAAGTGAAGACTATTAATATTCAAATATCAGCTTGCTTCAATGGAATAAGTGTGAAGGTTTAAGTGGAGGCTAAACATGAGAATTTGTTTGGGTTAAAAACTGCAGTTTTCAGGTTTTTTTATCATTCTTAAAAATGTTTGGCTGTTAATAGGTTTTGAAACAAAATTATTTAAAGAACCACTCAGATGAAAATTGTTTAGGGAATTTTTTTAACATGTTTATTTTTATGATGCTCGAGGACATATAAAAAGAAAATTAAAATCAAAATTGCATTTCTAAGTATTTCTTTGTTCAAATTGTTGTGAATCAGGAGCGGATGAAAAAAATGCTGTTTAACAAAGGTCATATATGTATGTAGAAAATACGTTAGGCGGGCCACAAGCTTCCTGCTCTGCTCCATTCTGATGCGTCCACTTGCAGACAAGTAGATCCATGAACGTCTTTGTTTTCCTCGTCTGAGCTGGAATCTGGATCTAAACTCTACAGCTTGATAGCTCCAACATTGGTTGCCATTTTGTTGCACCAGTAATGTTAGGTTGGGGGTACGAGGGGCGATAAGATAACAAGAGAGCATGTAAACGAAGAGCTCTCAGCAAAGGGGAGGGAAGAGGGTTGCATCACGCTAACTGTTCGTCAACACATTTCTAATGTCATAGAAGACGGCACAGATTTTTATGATTTTGGCGAAAAACAGCACCTTAATCAAAAGCCCACTGGGAAAACTTTGAAAATAGTTCAAAAAATGATTGGAGGGGATCTTTAAGCTCAGAAACATTACAAACATAAAAATGAATATATGTAACAGAAACAAAATCCACACTTAAGAAGCAATTTGTAAAAACCATTGGCATCTTCGCTTCCTCCTTTGTAGAAAACAACTGTACCAGTATTTTTAAAAACTTGCAGGGTTTTTTTTTTTGTTTGACTGATTAAGACAGCAACTGCTGCACTGCTATACTTATACTCAACAATAATCCCTAAAATAAATCCTATGTGCATAAGTGGCTTTTGAAAACATTTGGAATAGTACAGGTCTAATTTAGGACAAAAAGGAAAACAAAACATAAATGCTGTATTTAATTTAAAGCGCATGAATGGAGGACCAATGGTTTGGGCTATTTTGTTTTTCCGTGAACGGGGCTGCTTATCTTTTTAAAAGGGCTGCCTTATAGTTTGAAATAATGAGCAATGTGCACATACATGTAACACACATTATAAGGCCAAATTGTGCTTCCTTAGTTTAAAACAGAACTAACTAATGAACAGCAGATTTGGAATTGGTTTGTTTTAAAAAAAATCAACACAAAAATACAAAAACAGACATCAAAATAACAATATATTTATACATGAATATATCAAACTTTAGGTAATTATTGTAACTTTATTAGAAAAAGAAAAAAAAAGAAAAATACATTTCCATGTACATCCACATATACATGGGAATGATACAGTTTTTATCAATATAAAACCATTAATAGAAATTCTTATTTTTTATGTTGTAAATCATTATGTGATTTTTATCTGAGAAGGTGATATAGAAATATACATTTACTGTAGTTTGTATTTATACCCTTAACCCTTGTGCTGTCTTAGATGACCCCACCCTTCCATTGACGTGTTCTCCCTACCATGACAAAGGTGGATAAAGGTGGAAAGATTTCATGTAATCCATGGACACCAGTTAAGATCACAAATCATTGAAGAAAAGAGGTTCAGAGCACTGTCTAGTGGGTCTAGATGACCCCACTCCCAATATTAAGGTGCCTAGGATGGCACAAGGGTTAATGCATGACATGACACACTAAATCCATTAAATGTGAAGTTTGTTAAAACGAGTTTATTAATTTCTTGAAGGTCTCAATTAAATTGATATAATCCCACCCTTATAATGCTTTTGCTTAAATACATATATACATATCACAGGCCAAGGATCAAAATTGAGCGCTTAATAATTGTGTATTATTACAATATTCCAAAATTATTATTACAATCACAGATCACATATCCAATGGCTGTATGATAATGACTACTTGATCATTTAAAGTCACCGAGATAATCAGGGATTTTTTTTAATAAAAAATTGTGTGTGTGTGTGGGGGGGGGGTATCTTGAATTTGAAATTTCCTTTGATAATTTTTAAAAAAATGTTTAAAACTGTTTTTAATTGTTTTGGTCAGTAAATTTGTGAAGAAAAAACACTGGTTAAGAAATTGCCATTATGAAAAATATACATGCTAATAAAAGTTACATTTCAAAGCAAAGAAAGCTGTATCTCAAAGAGCAATGTTTATCCATGAAAGAAACTTAAAAGGTTAAAGAAATTCTATCAAATAATGTATTTAGAAAAATAACTAAAACGATTGTCTTGACAGAACATGTAAGAGGACGAAGAGATACAAAATACATTTGTGTTTATCTGAATAACTGTACGATTTGTAAGAAATACTTATATACCGTCATCTGCGCCTCTTCATTCACTTGCAATGTTCTCTTTTATTTTTATAAATAAATAATTAAAATCACTAAACAAACAAACAAATAGCTTTCCACAATAAAGAACCATGTCTGGTGGATCAAAATATCAGACATCTCTCAAAATGTGGTTTTCTGTTTTTTTTGTTTTGTTTTTTTATTGAATCCGGAGTCTGGTGCAGAGCTCGGCAGAGGGTGACAAGTAAAGACTTCCGAATGAGTCCAGGATCAGCTCCATGGACCACCAATAATCTGGCAGTGGGTGAACCAACTTTATAAAGTGCTAATGGTGATGGGTGATGTAGCTACAACAGTTCCTGCACAAAGAAAGGAGGAGACACAAGGAAAAGAGAGGAAACCTTTTGCTAGGGTCAATTGGAGCCTAAAGTATAGTTAGTTTAATAGTTTTCGTTCTATACTTGAGCACAGAATACATAGTCTGATTGCAAAGATGAGCCACAGCACTATTTTCTGGGCTCAGTAATGACATACATTACAACATCTGCAATGGGACTGAATATTGGGACCCATCAGTTCTATTTAGGAAAAACACAGGTTTTGTGAGGCCTTGTGGGCTGAAAGGAACTTTACCAAAAGGATAGCAAAGGGGTCTTGGTGTCCTGGAGCCCATGCTGAAGATCTATGGATCAATACAGACCTCAAATAGAAACACAGTAGCTCCATGTTAGCAAGGTAAAACACCCATTACGGTGCAGGTGTACATAGTAACTGTAACTGTGCTTAAAAACAAATATGCAAAAACTGAATTTTAAGTGCTGCCAGGGGAGCAGTGCCATCGACTGTTGCATTTTCGGCACAATTTTGTCCAGATGGTGTGCTGCAAGCAAGCGCCGGTGCAAAACAGGACAGAAACCAAGCAGTGCAAAGAAATGAAACAGGGTTAAGCTGAATAGCAGCCTGTGTAGATTCTCATTCATTCAGCTAGAGTCCATCAAAGTATTAAACAGTCAACTGGACTTGGTTTGTAACATTCACATAAATAATATGTACATAGCATGTGATTGACAATCGTAGTGATTAATAAAGTAAAAAAAGTTACAAGGGAAAAGTGAACAAAACACAAGGATCCAGAAAAAAAAACGACAATAAAGGTCTAAAGTCTATCTCCAATCATCTTTTTAACTGTTATCAAAGCATTCCCAGTGGTTTTTTAAATTATGATTGTTGTTTTTAACTTAGTTTCTTCAGAGTAGCAGGATTTCGTTAGAAATTCACCCCTTCCTGTCACTCATAACTATAAAGAACTGTTTACTCCCTCCCCTGTGTGGGGGGCTTATGGCCCTTCCTCCTCCCAAACTAACTTGACTTGAGCAGCATAAATGGCGAGGAATATTGAAGCTATCCAGCCGAACAGTTTTTTCCAGATTCTAGCTCTGATGAGGAAAACAAAGACGTACATGGATCTGTTTCAAGTGGATGCATCAGAATGGAGCGGAGCAGGGAGCTTGAGACCCGCCCAGCTAATTTTCCACGTCACAGATCATTTTTCAAACAGCATTCTTTCTTCTGCTGGTGACTCACATCTATTTGGATAAAGAAATACTCAGAAAAGGCCATTTTAATCTTAATTTTCTTTATACATGTCTTCCATCATCAGAAAATGCCACAAAAACCTGTCAAAATACCAAACACACCATTTTCAGTGGAGTGGGTCTTAATGAATATCAAAGTTCAGACCTCAAACTAAAAAAATCCCTATTTGTAATTTTCAAGACTAATCATGTGATGCGGAATTTTTTTTAATTTAGGTTTTACTTCTCCTTCTCAAGTGATCTGTGTTACCCCCCCCCCCATGCTTTTCTACGACTGTTCTTTCAACTGTTCATTCAGGAAAACAGCTGTTTGCTTCTGAGCTTGCTTTTCTTCTCTTCTTACATTTACCCCCCCCCCCCCCCCCGTCCTCTCTTCGCACACATCCATCCCGATCCACAGATCCATGTAAGCCAGGGATTTGTTATTTGTCTCCAAAAATATCCAACTTCGCTCTAATATCCTAATGTCTGATCCTGTCTGTCCTCATTACACCACAGACAGCATTTCTTGCTTTGCTATTTCCAGCTCTGTTGCCTGCCTGTCAGCTCTCTGTCTTCAAATCATATAGTTTTACCATTACTGTTATTTCCTGACTGGATTTCAATATATAACATTAAATCTACAGATTATTGTCAAAAGCAATATTTTTAATACAAGAAAAAACAAATTAACAGGTTACATAGGATTTTTTTTCTAAATTCAACTTCCATTGAAACAAGCAAAAAATAAATAATACATGTGCTTAAACAAGGAAGGGGGAACAGATTAATTATTTGTGAAGTTTCTATGCTTGCAAACAAAAAAGTGGAACATGGACCCGAATGGAAGTGTAGCTGTGCAGGTGTGACGCCAGCTGCTGGGCTCTTGAACAGCCCCCACCCTCCCCTGTCAGTCATGTTGACAGGCAGGTTAGACGGCAAGCGCAAACTTGTGCATCCCCCTTGAATCAACGACAGAAGCGCAACTGTTAAGGTGTGTTTTTCCTCAATCGGCATTCGGAAACCAGCGCTGAACTTGTGCCACTCAGAGTAAGGGAACGGGCAGGAGAAAGTTTTTCACGTCAGGGAAAGACTGTACAAGTCAAACGAACCCTGAAATTGGTTTGCACTGCGGAGGTGGAAAACTTTAGCAGATCCTTGCTGCCACCCACTTTAAGCCATTTAGACAGCGCGAGAGGAAAGACCAGAGGGCATATTTAAACAGCCCTCTGGCTCTTCCATGTCGCTGTCAGTCTCTGAGACTGAGACACTGCTGGCTGCAGCGTCGTGTTGACCTACTTGTGACTCGTTATTGCTCTGAATTACAGGGATGTCTGACAAAAACAGCTCAACAAAGGGAGGCGGGGGGAAAACAGCTTAAGAACAAATAGCCATTTCTGGTGGAGTTCTAATCAGTGAGGCAGAATCCAGCGCAGAGCATGGGAGCCTGCGTGCACAAACATTATCTGTGTCTCAAGATGGATCCTTGACTAATCCTGCTGTCTGAGCTCAATGCTCCCAAGATACTCCAAGAGGAGAGACGGAAGGCTGGTGGAAAAGAGGTGGTGAGGGGGAGGAGAGGGAACCACAGATTTATAAAAAAAAAGAAGCCAGTTTGGTTTTCCCACAGGCCAGTGTCAGCTAAGGGACAACACTCTGGCCCTAATTGCACCTCGCCAGCAGCAGAAGATTACAGTTGGGAACACCTGAATCAGACCGTTAGCTCCTCAAGATTCCTATTAACGTCATGCTCACTTTAGCAAAGTTTCAACACACTGGTGTTTGCATTTAGAAAAAAATTGTGGTCAAAATTGTATGAAGAAATTCCCCTTTCAAGCTTTAATTAGTAGCCTTGCATTGGCTGCAAATGTAAGCCAGGGATTTGTTATTTACTTGCAGAATCACAGGCGTTGTTGTGCGGCTCTTTGCAGGCCTGTGTCCTCTTTGATTCCAGCCAGTGGAGTTCCACCAAGCTACATCATATGCACAGTGTGAAAAGCTGTTAATTGTAAATCATCTTAAAGGAGTGAGGCGTGCAGCAAAGAGCAGTTTCTTCAGAATGACACCCAAACACAAAAGAGAGGTTAAAATAAAGAGGAAATACAACACAGGAACTCCTTTGGATTTTTTCTAGACTTTAAGCCAATTTGTTCATGGTAACATTTTGCAGCGTTCACAGTAAGGGGGGTGAGGGGGGCACATTGATTTCTGGCACAAACGCAGCACATTAAATAACAACAAAAAAAATAGGATTCAGCCTTCACACTGACAGTCTACTCAGTAATACTCCAAGAATTGCTGTCTCTTATGTGCATTACATTTGAGTCACTTTTTCCAAAGCAGGAAAAAGCCAAGATCACACTCTCCTGATGGACAGAGTTGCCCTGTGAACAGCTTAGATTCTCATTTTACTTTCCTTATTGTTGAATTTAGTTTATTCTCTTTAAGATCATTAGCTGCAAAAAGTGAAGATTGTTGACAAAGGTTCTGCTTATACAAAAAACATGAATTGAAAAAGGAATGCACACCATCAGCTTTAGTCATTTAATCCATATTGTATAAACTTAAGAGGTCCATACACTGCAAAACCTGAAACTGAAGTAAGAAAAACTGTTTTGCAATCCTAAAAAAAAGAAAAAAAGGAAAGACAGATCGAAATTATTTCTACATCGATAAGACAGAGATATATTGGTTCTATGAAACTATTAGGCTGGAAATCACATTTCAAGCATGACATAAAGTTTCATTCTACAAGGCCAGTCAGGAATTACAACGCAAAGTTCAATTGAAAAGAGACTCACAATGGACCATTTTCATTCATCTGTTTTCTGCATTTCCTTGAGGAACGGGATGTTTTCAGAGTTTCTGAAGCCTTTTAAAGCATTTGAAGCATTTTTGAATTCATGATTATCTCATGATGTTGCAGTATTTTTCATTAAAACAATTTGGAGGAAATACTTAAAGAACATCAAAAGGGATCTTTGGTTGTGATGCAATTGTAATACATTAATTCTGTTTGAGGAAAAATACTGCAGGATTCTCAGATTCTCAGTACTACTTGTAACAGAGCTTACAATAAACCTTCAGTGCCCTATAATTATGCTCTAATTTTCAACTACAGGAAGGAGATTTCTTGAGGATCCCAGGGAGAGACCTGTGAACAGTGTTTAAGCTGCTGCCAGTCGCTGCTGCTTAGCAGGACTCTGTCACAGGCACTCTGCAGAACTGTCAGGGTTACCATTGAGATGAATCTAAAAACTGGCCACAGGGCTATTTTTAGACTTGGCTGCAGGATAGAAAGTTTCTGAGCCTCATAAGTAGGTCAGCTCAAGTGGTGTTCACATTGCAGTTGTGTACAATTACTGAAAAGTAGCAACTCCGCTCCAGAGCAACTTTTAATCCATTCTCCAGTGAACCAGCAAGTCTCTCTCTCTCTAAAAATCTGCCCTAATCCATGAGACAGTTTGTTTTTACAAGTCGAGGACACACCTGAACAAATGTGGACAAATACATTTCTGTTTCCTTCCTTAAAAATCAGTGTGATGTAGGTGTGGATGCTGCAAAAATTCCCACATATTAAAAACCATGCAAATATTAATATATACAGCAAAAAACCTAAATTACAGCAGGTTTTGTGTGCTATTTTCAAAGCCTAAATTGAGATAAACACTTTCATGCCAAAAGTTGAAAAAAAAATACTCCTTTGGAGTCTTTGGATGTGGAGAAACAACAGTGGGCTGAACTTTAGGTAACTAAAATGTGAATGGATTTGACATTCATTCTTGTTTACTTGTTTGTTTGGACAGATATTTATTTCACACTGGATTATCTTGCAATGAGGAATCTGGAAAAGTTCACCTGCACTGTTCAGTAGCAGGTATTTCTCTCTGAGTCACACTGGTTGAAGTTTTGGATAAAGATGTCCAGAATCGATTTTAGGTCAGTGAATCGGATTGTTCAAAATGAACCGATATCGACTGAATCATATCGTCAACCACAAATTATGATATGAATTAAATTGTTAAAATGAATGGTTACACCCCTAGTCAGGCCCCAGCACGTTTCCTTTAACCCTTGTGCTATCTTAGATGACCCCACCCTTACATTGGTAAGGGTGGGGTCATCCCTACCATGACAAAGGTGGATAAAGGTAGAAAGATTTCATGTAATCCATGGACACCAGTGAAGATCACAAATCATTGAAGAAAAAAGGTTTAGTGGATCTAGATCAGTGTTTTTCTTACAAAACACAGTCTTAAGATCATGGTAATAAGGAGGTACTTTGGAAAGATCTATGTTTTCCTCAATATTGGAGACAGGAGTGGGAGAATGTAGGCAATTAGCCATACAAAACATACTCCAATTGAAGATACGGTAGGGGGACCAGTCGATCTGGGGATTGAGAAGTTGAAGCCAGGAGAACCCCAGAATTATAGGGGTTTGACAAAGAAAACCGGAGGTATTCTCTGTGGTTACCATAGGTGAGTATGAGAATGGGTTTAGTGCGGTACCTGATTCTAGAGAGTTGCTGGCCACCTAACCCTAACTTTGATAGGGGAACTAAGTAGTTCGGTAGGTAAAGAAAGTTGAGTAACGAGGTGCTGATCTGAGAGACTGTGTTCAGCGCCTGAGTCGATGAGCACCTTGAACTCATGAATTACAGATTCATGAGAGATCCTGACAGGTACAAAAAGAAAATGTTTTTCATTCGAGTTTCCTGAATTATCCCCCAATGGCCTGTCGTCTAACGGGGGGTTCTGGAGTTTAAACGGAGAGAGACCTGAGTTCCCGCAATAAAAACATAAACCCTCTTCCTTGCGTTTCTGTCTTTCTTCAGCAGCTAGTTTTGAATTTCCGATTTGCATGGGTTCCTCAGTGAAGTTTCGTTATGATTCGTGTCCCGACGGAGGATGAATATTATTCATCGGTGTTGCGAGAAGGAGTGTTAGATGATTGCTTACGGTTGAGAAGACTTCGTTCTGTTTGACGTTCACGAATCCGGTCGTCCGATCGGAGGGCTGTGGAAAGGAGATCTTTGAAGTAGTTAGCTTCAAGCTGAGAACATAAACGGTCCTTAATATTTTCATTTAGTGACTGGTAGAAAATTCCTTTAAGTGCGATGACGGGCCAGCCTCCCTCAACCGCCAGGATCCGCAAGTCTATTACGTGGTCACTTACCGAATGGTTGCATTGCTTGAGGCTAAGCAACCGTCGGATTGATTCTTCCTGCTTGCATCGCTGGTCAAAAACTAGACGAAATTCCCCAATGAATCGGTCGAATGGCAAATGAGAAATGGGATGAGCAGCCAGAAAGTCTTGAGCCAACTGAAGTGCTTTATTACGGAGGGTGTTAACAATCAGAGTGATTTTCCTGTGATCGGTTGATTTGATTTGATCTGGTAATACCTGGTTGCTTGTTGGAAGATGAGTTGACATTGTAGTAAAAAACCTCCACAGGCTTCGACATCGCCATTGAAGGGTTCGGGCTGGTGACAGTGAAGTTGCAGAAGTAGAGGCCGGAATGTTGCCAGAAGATGGTGGCGGAGCTGAAACAGTAGGATTAGAGATTTGTCCGGTTAATTCCATGACAGTCTGAGTTATACCGTCCAGGCGGCGAAAAAGATCCTGCTGCGCAGAGGACATCTGGGTGAGAGCATCCGCTCAACAGTTGAGGACTATTCCTTGTTGGGATATAGTGAGACGGAGTCCTTACGGGTCAGCTAGGTCAGGAGTTCGGCCAGTTCGTGCTGTCATGATATCACTTGACTTGGCAGACCCAGATGCTGGAACCCGTAAGTAAACACAGGAGAACGTAAGGTAAGTAAGATTATTTAACCCTTGTGCTATCTTAGATGACCCCACCCTTACTTTGACGTGTTATTCCTACCATGACAAAGGTGGATAAAGGTGGAAAGATTTCATGTTATCCATGGGAACCAGTGAAAATCATTGAAGAAAAAAGGTTCAAAGCACTATCTAGTGAGTCTAGATGACCCAACTCCCAATGTTAAAGTGCCTAAGATAGCACAGTTCAGATGGTAAAGAGTATGATGAAGACCAGGAATCTTGGTTAGGAGGCAACCGTGGCTGGAGGGTTTGGCAGTAGCAGATCAGGAGAGCTTGGCTTGAACTGGATCAAAGGCGAAGACGAGGAGCATGGAATGGTGACTGTGACCAGGTGAGCACTCGTGGATTTCTTTTCCGTAGAGGAACAACGAACTGGCAATGAATACTGGAACCGGAACACCTAAAGAGTCTCTAGGCTGAAGAGGTGAGTGGTTACAGCTGGTCACATCAGGAACAGAGCAGAGAGGGGAGGGGGAGGAGAGCTGCCAGAGGCACCATGACAGTTAACTTCCGTGTTTCTGACCCACATTCGTTCAAGAAAGGAAAAAAAATAGAATAATCAATTTATTATTGACTCAATGAATATAAGAAAAATATAAGATTTAAGATGCCCAAGCTTGCTGCTTCGCCATACCGCAGTGACTCTCCGGACATAGCTCTTAGCTCCGCCGCAGAGCTCTTTTATCTTGTGATGTCAGCATTCGGGCAGCTTTTCGGATGTAAAGCGATTGCTAACGAGTATGTAAATAAAAGACAAGTCCTGAATATTATTATTCCTATTCGACCCTAAACTACAATATCCTATACCGCAGCTGCCCGACAAATTAACTATTTTGAGGGAACGAAATAGTATTTTGTGCGAACGGTACATTATTTCATGGAAACGGAATAATTATTTGTGGGAACAAGATATATTTTATTTTTTCCATGTCAGGCCACGGGCTCCGTAGTTTCTGAATGTCTTAAAGGAAGTGTTCAAGACTCTTAAAATTATGTTTTTTGTTGGATTCATATTCAGGTTTAGTACAGAAACCCACAGCGCCAGAAAAGCCCTGCTGTACATTCAGCGGCATTCATTTCATTCATATCATCATCAACAGTAGGAGAGCAGGTGACTGTGCTGCAGCAAAGATGATGAGCGACCGCTGGTGGCATGGCCTCCTTTGCAACTTTGACAGGTAAACAGCCTAATTGATTTTCCACGGCGCCTCACCGGACAATTCGCTCCCATATTTTCAGTCTAAACGGCTACCATTCGCAGTGTTTGCAGAACAGACAAGCCCGTCATCTGTAGCACTGACAACATGTCAAGTTAGAACGAGTAATTTGTGGTGATGAGTGACAAGTGCAGGCTCCTGTTCAGCAGTCGGAGCGCTCATTAGAAAACACATTTTCAGATGTCACCAGGCTCCTGCTTTTTTGTAATTTTGGGGTAGAATAAACAAATATTGCTTGAATGCTGCGGTGTCAAAGAAATGAGCAGAAGGAACTTAAACCTCAATTGACATGTCTCAGGCAGCCGACTTTTTTTGAACGTTGACAGCCATCTGTGAGGATTCCTTTCACTCTCCACTAATGAGCTGTGGGTTGAGGAGACCCAATCTACACAGGGCTGTCCCTGGGGCCCTGTGCAGCTGCTGGGCACACATACTCATGTGCATACATGTATCCTCCACACACACAGTCAACAACATCCCCCTTGTGTTTGAAGGCATACTTTGGCCAGATCTAAAGTTTCACAACTTTACAAGAACTACAACTTTAAAAAATATTCAAATATGATATTGCACATCATCCCGTGCACTTCTTTTAGATAGGGCATAAATTATTCAGTTTTATACAATTTAAATGTGTGTTTTTGCAAAACTGTATGCATTTGTTTTAAAAATAAGCACTGCGGTGTATGTGAAAGAGACACTGGACCTTCGATGTTAGAACATTGAAAGTTTTCATGACTGCTGCTTCCAGCCTGAACACGGCGTGACAATGTGAGAAACCCTTTATGATCCGTATCGTGCACAAAAGCAGATAAGCTGGAATGTCACTGATGGAGCGTGTGAATGCAGTGCGATAGGAAGAGTCTAATCAATGTCCTGCAAGACTGGCAGTACATAGTCTTCTTTTTTTTCTTTTTGTAAATACGAGCGTCTTTAACATCACAATATGAGCCATTATCTCGCCTGGCAAGGTAAATACTGAAAGGGGGGGCTGCACAAAAACACACATTTTCTTCAGCTTGGAGCAGATCAGAGGGATGAGATCTTAAGTCATGCAAATGTTACAGCAGGAAAATACTGGCAAAACTCATTCTAATTATTCCATATCAGCACATTTGCATGGATTGGATTTTTTTAAGAAGAGAGGAGTTAATGATCTGCGGAGCTCCGGTATGGGGGCTGTTTAGGAATTCACTGCATTTTGATCTAATCACAAAATCAAAATATTCATGAAACACAATGATATCTCCCAGAAGCAGGCGGCTGGCCATTAATTTTCAAATTCAGGTAATTTATTAGCACTTATCAGAGGCTGAAAAAGCCTTGCTCTGTGTTTGTAAAGTGTGCGAGAGGGAGAAGAGGAGTTTGAGAAAACTGATTCCAGATGATTTATAAGGGTGTGCTGGCTGCATTTTCAACCAGGTATTCAATTAGGATGCATGTCCAATTTTCCATTCTAGATCTACAGTTAAAAACTCTATTAAAGCCCCAATTTCCTTCACATACATATCTATTATCAGTGTTCACAGCAAATTTGATAACTTTGGCTGTGGCTTTGTTATTGTGTTCTTTTTATGTTCATTGCTTGCCTTCCCCTGCTAATTAAAGCCAGCCTCACAATAGCTTACAACATGTTACCTGGGCATATTGGTTATGCTTTTAACTGCCTGCCTTAGTTCACATTTTCATACTTCTGCAAAGTCCATGCGAAATGACCGCCATAAACAAGAAGCTTTACTTCGACTCGCTTTACTGCGCATTTCCAGATTATAACCTCAACAGATTTTTCCTTCTAAATTTGTAAAACGTTTGAAAGTTTTCTTTTCATTCACACAAAAGAAAAGCTGTTATTCTTTGCGGCAGCAGGTGTATGTTTAGTCAGTTATCTCAAGTGAACTTTTACCAGCTGCCACCAGCATTTTAAGATGGTTCTTATGCAAACTCTCATGTTCTTACTATTTACTGTAAACTTTTTTTCATGTACTTTAAGTATACAAACGATTGTGACTGGTTAAAGTTCAACCTGTTTTAACCTTCAATGTATGCAGAGCCCAAAAATGGCTATGGAAACTTGCGTAGCAACGCGTGAACACATGAGTTTTGAACGTGGAAGCCCAAAAATATGCGGTCGCATAGACTTTATATTGGGGTGATGCGTAGAGCGGTGTGAGCGTAGCTTTAAACTGTTTATGTTTTGTGAAAAGCTCAGAATTTCGAACTTCCAGGTCAACCTTTAATTGATTTATCAAATAAATTATTCATGAAATTATTATTTAAACCTCTTCAAACCTCTGCACTGGAGCAGCTTCATCCGGTCGGATGAAGGCATTTTTGATAGTTTTTCCAGGGATGTTTTTAGCTAAACACAAAGAATGACTTAAAGAGACAGAGAAACCTTTTACAGAAACACAAATTATTGACAGTTTAAACAAATCAAATTATAAAAACTTTCAAGATAGAAATGAAGCAGATAGATTTGAATGAATCATGAAGACACATTTAATGTTATGTGGTGACTTTTTAATGTGGAGCTCTACAACTCCTCCCTGCTAGGTTCTGCACTAAAGTTCTGTTAGGGGTGTAACGATAAATCAACTTAATCAATGAATCGATTTATATTCTTTCTATCAGAGTATAGTTTTTGTGAATACCTTCAGATATCCTACAAGTACTTATGATACATAAGTGCACGTGCACACATATAGAAAAAACTTTCACCTACGTGAAAATCCTGACGATTCCTGCCTTTGTTTAATCCGTTTTAAAACGTATAAACTTGTTTGGACTTGATTAAAAAGTGTCACCGGTACATCATAAGTGTGTGTAACCCATATTAGTCTTGCAAATACTTCACAATAAACTTACCACAGGCATGAAAATGGTACATTCTAGTTTTATGACATCCCTTCCGGTGGCAGTACAAACTGTTTGCTACAGGCCTGGACAACCATCCCCCCCCCCCCCCCCCCCCGGTGCATGTGACACAACCCACATTATGGCGGTGATAGGTGTGCTTGGGCATATTTTTATGATGTACAGGTGATGCCTTCACATGGTTAGAAGTTATTAAGTTGTTAATCAAGTACCTTTCCATTTAACAGCACTGAAGGGTTCCCTGCGCGGTATGCAGGATTCAGGTGGGTAGAAAAAAGGAAATATGTGTACTGCCTGCTTCACACCTGCTTCACTCTTACTTATTACCCTTTCCTGTTGTTTATATGTTTGCTATGAGCTGTCGCCAGAAGCATACTGGGTTTGAAGACTTTTGCCTTACAGCCTCACCAGGCTGCCTACTGTCTTGATATGTCATGTGTTTCCCCCAACCTACGTGCCTCGTACAGGTCTGCCCATTTTTCACCTGCAGACAGCCTGTATCCACTTGTAAGGGCAGTTGTGATGAAGGCCTGAGGCATCACTGTTGTTGCTTCATTTTGAATCTACCGGATAGCTTGTCTACATGGACAACACTGATGAACCCATCGTATTCATTTGCAAGTAAACATAGTGCTGGCTTTTCAGGTAGACCAGAGTTCATATGTTTGGTCCGCATTGAAGTCCAATTAAGTATGTGACTTTTAATGCTTATTAAACAAAGAAAGCTCATAAAAAAACTGTAATATGAATCGTATAGGCTTTCACGCAACATCTATAAGGCTTAAGCTACACACAAACGTGGCCACATAAAGACTTGAGAACAGGAGTAAAATGACCAGCCTTCCTGGTTTGCATAGCTTTATTTTGAAGAAACTGTCTGAAGAGAATGAAAATATCAAGGATTGAAACATGTTCAGTAAATCTGAAATGCTATTTTGTCTGTATATTTAAACACATCTGCACGCACGCATATCTATGGAGTTCTCTGCATGTTTAGCCTTTTCTCTTTGTTTCTCATGATTTCATTAATAAGCTGCTGTGGTAGGGTGTTATATATAATGTTATTACTAATCATTCCACTCCCTGTTCACACATATGCTCACAGATGATATCTTGTGCTTCTCATTGTGTATTTAGTCATCTCAAGGAGACCAGCAGAGAGAGCAGACTGTCTGGGGAGAAGGATGGCCCAAGGACAGGCCTTACAAAACCAGCGGGGCTGCCCCTCTTTGTCTCTCTGCATTATTGTGGTATGGATTCAAATGGCCCCTGAAGCTGAGCTGAGCCCAGCTCTGAGAAGTGATCCCAGGCTGATAACAGCAAATGGATCAATACATGTGTTGTAAAGGTTAAATGATGTTGTGTTGTTCGTTGTTATTGGACATGCCGTGTCACACTTCATGATACTGTCGCCTCTTTCTGCCTCTGTTTTTTCTTTGCTCTAGGTGGGGGTAAGGCTGAGGACTTCATAAGCGTCTTCATAACAGGGTCAAACACACACAACTCGATCTCCTCAGCAATGCAGCAGTCCAGGCTACAGCTAAACTGACAGACAATTGAAGAATTTTTCAAATAATGTTTAACAAATAATCTGATAAGTAAATTATATGCAAGACCTATGGGAAGCAGTAGAAGCATGAGTCCTTCTGTTTTATTCAATCTGTGTCCCGTCTATAGATGTGGGCGTGTGTCATGATGCTCAGGAGCACAAAATGAAAACTTGATAAACTGAACCTGTCATGATTAGGGTTTTTTTGCCTTTGTTATTGCTTCCGTTTTGTTTCTGTCATGATTAAAGTTCTGCTTCCTGTTTTATTTTCATCATCATCATCATTCTGATCATCTTGGGGTTGTTGAAACCAAGAAATACACTGTCAGGGTACACAGGCAGACAGGGAAGCAGAGGGTATGGACCAGCACAAGAGGAAGGCAGAGACAAGACATTTAAAAGCACACAAGACACAGAGATTGGGACCAGGGAAGTAAAATTCAAAACTAAGACATACAGGAAACCTTCAAAATAAAACAGGAAGCAGAACTCTAATTATGACCGAAGCGATATTGTAAAAAAGTGTAAATAAAACAAAAAAAATCATATTTAGATTTCTGTAAGCCACAAAAACCAAACATTACAGATCACTGAAAAAAATGTCTGTTTAGTATGATGAAGAAGAATGATGTGTATTTGGTTGGTTTTCCAGCGGAATCCTGATGTGTTTTGGCAAAAAAAAAAACGTGACTTTGTTCATTAATCATTAATACGACTATATTATGACTTGTATGGTTTTAAGAATGCCATTTTTTTTACTGTGTTTTCTGGCTGAAGGTGCCCATCCTGTTAGCTGCCTGCAGTTTAAAAAGGGTTGGTCCTGCTGGTTTTTTAAATTTTTGTTGCCCTTCCCCTTCCTGCTGCTGATCATCTTTGGATCAGATGTGTTTTTAGGGATTGTAAAAAGCAAGCCGGACAAGAGAGTCCTCAACACAAACTTTTGAAACATTCGAGAGTTGAATTTTATACGAAATTTCATAAAAAATACATGAACACATAAAGGGCAAGTCAATACAATCAATGGCAAAACAATGACTTGCGAGTGGATTGTAATTGTGTGTGGTTGTATTGAATAGGTGTTTTGTTTTTTGGTTGAGTGTCTGGAGCCAGACATTGTATTTAGACAATAGCATTTATTCCTCGGTCCAAAAAAAAATACTCCTTTGAGTCTAGTCTTAATATGAAAATGATGGTTTTCACATGAACAAGAACAGCTTAAAGCTTCAGGAGACTCATGGAGGTCATGATCCGGCTGAAGTGAAACTCTCTTTTCACTGCTCATTTTTCATTTTCTTTCACTAATTTCCCTTTCAACAGCTGGAATCCATGCAGCAGATATAATGTGTCACTTACCCGTTGCACTGCAGTGCTTACTCTTAATACCATAGAGGACTGTAGCTTATATTACCAGTCACATTACCAGAGCCACCAATTAGCAGCTTAGCCTGTACTTGGCTGCATGTTGACAACTCAGACTCTTGTTTCTGAGGTGTGCAACTTGGCAGTCCTGGAGGATTATCAGTGCTCCAAATTACATAACTGAACTAATGAGATACATACTCACTCAGTCTCAACCCGTATTCCCACCGGGTGCCTCGCTGGCGGAATGAAATATTCCACCGCTCCCTGTGGACTCCTCACACATCCCTGCTTGTCTGGGGAGAGAGCAGCAGAGGGAGAAACTGTGGAGAGGAAATAAATTGAGATGTATCGCCTCCTAAAGGTCTGACTGACAAGAAGTTAATATGCTGTAATTGTTCTTGTGAGTGGATTGGAGCTTTTTGCCACATTAAACCAAGGTGACAGTGACTCCCTGCACTGTTTGGCTGGAGATTCTTCAGCTCACGACGCCTCCTTTAAACAAGACTAAAGTGCAATCAAACTGCCACGAAGGATTCATTTTTATTAAAGACCCACTCTGATCTAAAAAAAAAAAGTGTTTATGGTGTTTAGACGACTGTTTTGAATTTGGGCTAGATAAATTGAATTGTTTACAAAATTTGTCTCATGATGAGGGATTTATACAAAGAAGATTAAGCTTAAAATTGCATTTCTGAATATTTCCTTATTTAAACTGCTGTGAATCAGGAGCAGACAAAAAAATACAGTTTGAAAAAGATTTGTGACGCGCTGCTTAAATTGTTCCGCTGGACTTCTTATTGTGACTTAACATTAAAACTTAGAGCCCCTGAATTCCAATCTCTACTGAATTGCGTTCGGTGTGAACGTAGCTTAACACTGGCACCAATCTATAACCCTTGTGCTGTCGTATATGACCCCATCCTTACTTTGACGTTTTCTCCCTACCATGACAAAGATGGATAAAGGTGGAAAGATTTCATGTAATCCATGGACACCAGTGAAGATCACAAATCATTGAAGAAAAAAGGTTCAGAGCACTGACTAGTGGATCTAGATCAGTGGTCCCCAACCACTGGGCCGCGGACCGGTACCGGGCCGCGGGACACTTGGCACCGAGACGCACAGAAAGAAAAAAATAATTTCCATTTTATTGTTTTTTTTTCTCGAAAAAAACCTTTCATTTTGAAAAGTGACCGGATTCTTACTGTTGCATCCATCACACTTAACGCACGTCAAAGTCGCGACACCAAACATCACGTGATACACACCTTGCGTTGCACCTCAGACCCCCCCCACCCGTCCGCAGTAAACGTGCCTTGCGTTTTACCGGTCCGCGGTGACAAAAAGGTTGGGGACCACTGGTCTAGATGACCCAACTCCCAATGCTAAAGCACCTAGGATAGCACAAGGGATAACCACCAAAAGCAATGTGGGGTTTAGTGTCTTGCCCAAGGACATTTTGATGCATGGGCAGGTAAGGCGGGAACCAAACCCAAGATCTTCCGAGATCTTAAGAGGTCGGCCACTCTACCTCTGCTCTATGGCCGCCCCATAAAAATTTGTTATAAGTGAAAGAGAATTTATACTCCTGTCTGAAAATACGAACCACTTTAAATCCAGGTCATGAGTTTTTATATAAAGGAAAAAAAGTCTCATTTGGCATCAGTGATTTGTTCTGGTTTAAACCAGAGAAGCATCATGAACATGCTTTAGTGCTACTTTTCCATTCAGGTCCATGAACACCAAGTTTGTAAAACACTTTCTTTAACTTATTAGCTGTTAGGTTTGCTTCATGTCACACTTTGAGCTTGGAAATCCAAACAAAAAGACTTCCCTCCAGCTCTTTTGCCATAAAAGTTATCATTGCATAAAAAACATGAGACATATGCTTTCAAATGGGCAGATTTATGCCGCAGAAGACACAAATAAAGTGTGTCTGCTTTATCACACTGTGTAGACTCAACATACTTGAGCTGTTAAACTAGAAAAGTCCACTGCAATCAAAAGAAGAAAAACCCTAGCTGTAGGGGACAAATTCCGGGCATTATTTATCAATTTACAATGAGCTTATCCCTTAATTACAACATGGTTATTTCCCAATTTACGTCAACTACCCCCCTTCTCTCACTACATGTAAAGGGAAGTATTCTCTGCTTTCTTATTACTTTGACTAGTATATCAGTGCTAATGCTAACATGGAGGCATTTTAAAGACACATGCCTCTAAACGCTGATTGTTTTTGTTTGATTTTGGAGCCACTTTATCAAGGCTGGCTCTTAATTACCAGCAATTATACATTAACTATTAAAGGAGGCACCTTATTAATTAATAGCCTCAGATGAAATTAAATTACAGATGCACACATCAATTTAGCAACCAACTTTCCTTAATCCTGTGTAATTTCAAAGGGAATTTAAAAAGGGGAAAACCATTCTATTATGGCTGTAGTAGGTATTAATTAAGAAGTAACTAGGGGGTGCATCTAATATGGAGGCTGTGTTGGGGTGGGGGTGGGTGCATGCAGCAGGAAGCATGGTGTTCAGGCTGGATATTTAGGAAGAATAGACATGATCATGTGTGATCTTGATGCTGCAGCTTCAATTGCTGCTGTTTATTTCATCACTTGATTTGGGACATTTCATCTTGTTCTGAGGTTTAGTGTCCATTTCTGCTTTAAGGGACTGGATGAGAAGAACTAACAGTCTGAAGCTGGGCGGCTTTTTCACAAAATAAAGTAAAGAGTACTGCATGTTCCGGTTAATTTTAGTTTTAAATATGTGACATATTGGGTTTGTGAGCCTCTGATAACTGTCTGAACAAAGAGAGACAAAGAGCAGCTCATGGGACCGGGTCTTCCTTCAGCATCTTCTTTAAGATTTAGAGGACCAGCATGTTTCTTTGGGGAATATCCAGGGCAACATGTCCAATTATGTTAAGAGTAAATCCAATTATGTAGTCCTAGCATTATGCTTGAGAAGTAAACCAGGCTTGTTGCCCATGGGGTCCTTGAGAAGGGGGACCACATTGTAGAAGAGATGTAATATCTTAAATGTTGTTCATTTTCATGATGAGGTGACAATGAATACATTAATTTTCTGTGTTTGTTGCATCAGTATCATGTGTCTTAATTGCATTAATCTCATCTGTGGACCGTTGAGAGTTTGGAAATCGCAGAAAGCAGTTTAGAAGTGAAACAAACGGTGATTAAATGACAAGCCGAGTAACTTTATCTGCTGTTGTGCTGACATATAACAGATAAACACAGCCGTTTTTATTTGATAAAATTACACAAAAACTGTTTTATGAAGAGTCTGCTGTTTGTCTGCTCCTATAAATATTTCTTCCCTGTTGGCTGAGTGCAGCAGGCTGTGAGATTTCAGACAACCAAGTGGTTTAACTTCCATTAAAAAAAGATTACAAGTTATGATCTCATTACACTAGATTCTTTTCCTGATGTTTTTTTTTCCTGGCTGGGTTTGTAGAGTTGTTTTGTGCTCTTTCTTTAGCCTTTTTCCCATTTTTCTGTTTTTAGCATTAAAATATGTGCGCACAGCTCAAGCAGCCTTGATCCGTGTGATTTAGACATTTGCTGTTTATGTTGCACATGAAACGCCCTCTAAAACACCCAAATGCCTGTGTCCATGCTAATTAATGTTTGCTAAACTTGAAAGCCAGTATAGGCTACACTGGGAACCATAATTACAAATGTGCCTTCAACAGCAATTTGTTTCTTGGGTGATTGAGAACATTAAAAGTCTGGCTTAAATGAGAGTACAAAGCTAACGAACACATGTATTTAAAGTGTTTCAAGCCCATTTGATCCCTCCCCAAGACATACTATCAGTGACATTTCCCCGATCGGAGAGGAAACTGCACAACACATTCAAACCAGCAATTAGTGCAAATTAACAGGCATTTTCAAAAATGTCTTTGCTTAGAAAATGCTTGCTTTGTAGTTCAAAAAATTCCCACTTTGGCCTTAGAGTGGGAGTGTTTCCAACAAATGCTTAAATCCTAAAATAAGTACTGCAATCTTCTGGCACAGACACACTGTAATGCTTTAAAAACAATTTAGCAACTGTCATCGCCGTAATTACAGTAACTAATTAGCATCCTCAGCAAACAAATAGCTTAACATAATATACAGGCCCAATCAATTTTGAAGAAATGCAAATTCCAAAAGCAAAAAAGGACATTTGGCAAACCTGAAAGACTTAGGGGGAAATAATACACTTTGTTTTATCCCCACATAATTCCCAGGGAATATCATATCATAAATATTTGCATTCAGTTCTTATCAGGACATTTGCATTTGCCTCTTATCAGTCAGCAAGCCAGGCACTGGCAGATAGGGAGAGCTGCCTTCTCGCCATACACACATTTCTAATGAGTCACGTCGCAGGCTGATATCATATTTTGGCTAGAACTTTATCACCAAAACGAGGAGGTCATTTTCTCCAGGAGTTGGCTCATCTTGGAACTGTCTTTGAGTTTTTTTTCCTCTGATGTGATTCAACTGAGATTCATTTTTTAAGGCCCACAAAAAAGGATTATTTCCTCTCCTCCCCCAGCAGAAACAGCCCCCGTATCAGTGGCACGTATGCTTGCAATGATTATCATTCTGTCATAAAATATTTCAGTTTTATCACAGTATTATTTTATTTGCCACAGCATCCCGCGGAACAGAGACTCTGGGGAAGGGGGGAAGAAAAAGGAAAGGAGAAAAAAAAAGGAAAGAGCTCATCTGCATGAACAGCAGTGGATGACAGGCAGGAGCCTCGGCAGCACCATCTCATTTTAGGAAGAACGTGTGCAACAGTTTCCAGGGGGAAAAATTAAAGTAATTGTTTGATAATATTTTTCAAAACGGTATTCCACAATAACCATTTCATGGTGCACTGCAGAGTATAATTATAAATCAGACTTCGGACAGCCAAGGAATATGGCGGTCAAGTAAAGAATCCTCGTCAAATTCTGTTCTCATTAGTGCAATCGCTTCTCTCTGCTAATTATTTCCTCCCTCTCTCTCGGCCCACCGTCTCTGCCTCTCACTGGATTATTCTGAGCTACACCGTTAGGTGATGTGATGAATTAATACATTTTTGACTAAAATGGGAATTTTTTTTGTCCAACATGTTTTAAATTAATTAGCCTTTTTTTTTGATAAAAATGACAAAATGCATTTATTTGCAGGCTGCATGTTTCATGTTATCGGCTAGTTGACTTTTATTTTTAGGTTTCTTTTTTTTTTTTTGCAATTAAAAAACAAGTCGCATTTTCCAGAACAGAGGGAGATGAGAAATGATTAAAAAGCAGTAATTATTAAAATGCGCTTTAAGGGTTTTTCGTGCGACAAACAAATGATTTAGGTCGTTCCAAATGCAAAACAGAAATACCAGCTAAACACAGACACTTGTAAGCAGTGACTTCTTCCACTAAAACAGCCTTACCTTATATGCTTTTTTCCTAATCTTTTGTTTCTTCTTTAGCACTTGGAAAAGAAAGTGTAAGAGGAAATGTATTCTGCTGCCCAGCCTCCTGCAGGTGGGTCTCTGATCCTTTTTCTCCGTCTTCATTACAGCTCTGTGCCTCGTGAAGCCTGGAAGAGGGCAGCTGGATCACCTTAAAGATTCTCCTTAAATCTTATCTTAAGCTTTGTTTAAACAGAGGAGGGGAAACATTCCTTCAAGCCCAGCTCTAAAAATCCATCTAGCAGTGTTCATGGTGTCTCCTTTTCAAGTGGTAGATCTGGACATTTCTAGTACAGTTGTCACGCTCACGTCTACGTTTTCAAATCTCTACAAAAACTCCTAATTTGTTGCAGGTCTGGGTTTTCCACAACTCAGGCCACAGTCTGGATGGAACCATTTACTGTTTACTTGGGTGTTTCTTTGTGTCTGTTCGTTGTATTGCAGCCCGACTGCTCAGTCACATCCTCTACTTTAAAAGGTTTGCATTAAAAAGCAGCAAGTCTTTTGAACCTAAATAAGTTTTATTGAAATGACAGCAACGTGGATTTTCTGAACGCTATAGCTAAAAAGCATAAATCTTGATGCATCACCATGAAGTCATGAAATGTCTCACTTTTGTTAAATTCATGTTGAGTCTAGAAGCCTCTGCTATGCGCATCATTTGAAAGACTGGAGTTCATGCGTTTGTATGCATGTATGAATGTGAGACTCATGAAGCAGTTACAGTATTTAAAGCACATTTCCTAAACAAAAATATATAAAAAAAAATAATGATCTAAATGTATGTTTTTGATGTTAACAAAGCATACTTTAGAGTTATTTCCCATTTTTGAGTCTTGTTTTGGTTGGAATTTTAATCACAAAGTCCACTTTTACCCTATTATCAGACTGCGACTAACTTTTATTCTGTATTTGTTTTTTTAGATCAGAGAAAGAAGACATAAAAGTACCGGTACAATGCATGCTCATCAACTGTTAGAGATTTATTTTTCACATTAAAATACAAAGCACATTTCCTTCACTCACAGACTTACCCAATATAAGGACAGCAACACAACAAGATTTGTCGATAAGAAAATGTTTTCATGGATTATCTGCTACTTTTGTGCAGCTGTGAACGCTGTGAACGCTCATCTGACCTCTGTTCTGAACCAAAGCAGTGAATTCTGGTCTCAGATTACTTGCATAGAAAACACAGATGCGGCTCACTGAAGTGTGAACATCCAGAGGATCATAGAGAGGAAGTAAACCAAAGACATTTAGTGATGTAATAACAGCCAAGCGTTGAGGCAGCAGCATGCATCGCATGATGTTAGAGAAGAAAGGAAAAGACAGAGAAATCAGAAAAGGTTTCTGAGGACTAGGAAGCATTAACTGATAGATGTGAGGACTGTGCAGTTTAGTTTGGTGTTTCAGTGATGTTTTCGGGTCATGTTGTCCCCTGTCAGTCACAACTGGTTAAGGTTGATGATCATTCACAGCTGTTTTCATTTCTGTTAATTCCCCTCAGTGTATGTAATTATATATATTATATGTTATATTCAGACTGGAAAGGTTCTTTGGTCCTGACTGAGTCTGGAACCTTGCATTTGGTCAGCGTTCAGACTGCCTTTAAACCAGACCTTTTTGCTACGAACCAAAGCTTCTAAACAAAACCAGATGACTAAAGATCTCTTCAGAGGGGGTGGGGCAAAGCAACAAGAAAAAGAATAATTGAAGTCCTACGCTTTGCAGTCCATATCAGGATACATTTTATATTTTGCCCACCAATTTTAAACAACTGTATCAACGTCAGGCTCAACACTTTTTACGGCTACTTTGGTCCAGTTGACGCGTGCTGCAAGGCGGTGACTGAGGAGACACCGGCCAAGAAGGTATGCCGATAAGTGTTACTGACTTATAGATTGTCGGGAAAAACCCTGAGGAGCAATGTGTGTAACGTTAAAAGTTGTTTTTATGAGCCTGCATTCATCCAATCATATTTTAACCCTTGTGCTAACTTAGATGACCCCACCCTTACATTGACGTGTTCTCCCTACCATGACAAAGGTGGATAAAGGTGGAAAGATTTCATGTAATCCATGGACACCAGTGAAGATCACAAATCATTGAAGAAAAAAGGTTCAGAGCTCTGTCTAGTGGGTCTAGATGACCCAACTCCCAATGTTAAAGTGCCTAGGATAGCACAAGGGTTAATGAGTTGCTGTGTCTTATCAAAGCTTCGTTACTCTGTTTACATCCCATAATGCCCGGCTACGGTGGCTGTTTTGGTTTAGTTGTTCCTCTCTGAGCATGGGACTAAGCAATCTCAGAGCAAACAGAAGCTCAGTCCGATTGGAAACAAACCAAGACCACCTCCAAAGATGGGTCAGAAAGCGGTTCCTGGTCCTGGACCTGAGTCAGCCTGGGTGTATTCAGACTGAAAATGTGTTTTTTCGAGGGAAAAGAATTCTGTTTCACTTTAAGTAAACCTTAAACATAGAGGAATTATTATAAACAGTTAATAGTTGTGGGTAACATTGCTGAAAAGGTTGAAAACGTTTTTAAACGTTGTGAGTTGATCCAGATAAAGGATCCATTCAGGTACAGTATTTTTATGGGTATTCTGCTGGAGACTGCTGCCACAGTCAGGTCCCGTGGCATTAAAGAGTCAGAGTCACCAGCGTGCATCAGAAAAGGTCTCTGTTCATGCTGACCCTAACAACTGATGAGCAGCCATCACGCCAGAGCGCTGCTGAGCAGCTAAAGGCTCTGCGAATGAGCACAGAGATGGCGTTCTAGTGTTTGCAAGCATAGCGACCACATGGCCGTCCACATCAGGAGTTTTGGGGCAGTCTTTGTCTGAGGATCTGGGCTTTGCCAGCGGTCTGGCCCCAGCAGGGACCAGGATCAGGATTTGAGCGGGGCTTCAGCAGCTTTTACTAATAAGCTTGTTGGAGAGAAGATACTGTTCGGTGTTGAGGTTGAACACAGGAAATGGATAAACAGTTGCCTCAGAACAGAGACGTTTTGTGGCTGCTCTGTCTGCATTAGTTACTCTGTACTTGACACCGCGATAAGCTGGGCCTCATAAATAATACTGAACCTCACTTGTTCTGTTCATGGTGTGCATGACGCCCTCAGTTTGCAGCCTGCTAAGAAAGGGCAAATGTTTGTGTTTTTGTTGGAAACTTAACAAATAAAATAATAAAGCATTTTGAAATCCCCAAGACATTTTTTCTCAGTTTATTAAGCAAATGTTGTTTAGGCCCCTCAAAACTATTCTTAGATAAAATACACTTTAAAGTGACACACAAGAGCACAGATTTTCTGATACATTGTTCCTCTGCTGTGTTCTGCATCACGTTAACAGATCTGTGGTAAGAACTGAAAAGTGTCCTTACGTTCTGTTAATGAACTGTAGTGCAAGAGCATCTTGGGTTTGAAAAACGACACATGTAGCCGATTCTGCTCTCAGTCTTGTCTTCAAGATGTTTTTGTGTCGTGTAGAAGCTGAAGTCTGAAGCTTTGGTAACATAGCTCCTCAATCCTTTTTGGCAAAGCCCTCAACAAGTTCCCAAACTCTTTCCCGCTGGTGCTGGCTGACTCACCAACTGAGAATTGACTGTGTGGCTCAGAGGAAATCACATGTGATGGAAGACAAGGACAGTGCAGGGTGGAGTCAAGCTGATTAAGTGATTGTGGTCATCCTGCTGCTGAAATGCGTTCTTCAATCCTGCAGATAACATCATCCTTGCTTTTATCTTTGTTCTGGAACTTATTTTAAACATTCCCCTCTGCCTTCCTGTCATTGAATACTGTCCTCTCCTTTTGACATCCACTTTCATTACTGCTGATTTATCTCTGGCATCCTTCTTTTCAGTCGCTCGGCTTACTGTGAACCAATTTAAAGATGGTTGTTTCACTAAAGTAACACAATGGCATCACTAGGATTTGATGCAGTGACACAATTCTGACCTTTTTTCAGCTCGGGGACGGTGTATTTACTTACTGCAGCGAAAATGTTATCAAATGATCTGGAAAAAGAAACCATATGAAGATAAAATATGAAAAGAATAATACTTAAATCCATAATCCTAAAATTAAAATGGGTTCAAATGTGCTGAAACAGGAAATACTTATCAGTTACAAATGCATTTGACTTACATTTCTTTTTATGAAATTCTAGCATATTATCTGAATTGGCAATGCAGAAAAATTTCATAAAGAAGAAAGAGAAGATTATTTATTATCTTTTGACTACTTTTTTTTAAAACAAAAATAGAAAAACTTTATTCTTTTAAGTTGAAGAAATTTATCTTTTCTTTTTTTATAATAAACTGTTCTGTTTGCTCGTACAGAAGAGGATTAGAGCCATGGAGAAAGAAGAAGAAAAAAGGTCATAGAAAATTCTGACTTTATTCTCAGAATTCTGACTTTATTCTCAGAATTCTGACTTTATTCTCAGAATTCTCACTTTAATCTCAGAATTCTGACTTTAATCTCAGAATTATGCGCTAAAGGCGCTACATGTGAGCCACATCCTTCAGCACTGCAGAGTCCAAGGAGCTGCAGGAGTGAAACCAGCAAAATTGACGTTTGTAAATGTCTTTTTGTACGCTCAAGGCTTACCAGAGGAGGTCATTTCGCTAATGGAAGAACAGAGGGTAAGTAAAAAAGAAATTGTTTTAAACTGGATCTTGCAAATGAACGGGCAGCAGGCTATGCTAGCATTCATGCAAGGCTTTAGCTGGGGCAAAAAAGGCTTTGTGATATGTTAGCACCCCCATGTCGTGCCCGTTTATATCAACAACTACCTTATAATTTTGTTTTTTATAGCCTTCAGAAAACACTCTCTAAATATATGTCTAATAGATTGTTGGGTTTTACTAACTATGCATACAGTACCCAGCGGGTATGCATTGGGTAACCCACCGATCTTTTAGTTTACGCTCCAACACAATAACTTTAACGTTCAGTTTTCATCCTTCTCTTCACATGACACGTCCTCTCTTTTTATTATCTCATTGTCAAACAAACACTCTGCAGACGACGGTCCCCCATCACAGAATCATACCATTTCATAACATTTAATACAATATTATAGTTTTTGTTATTATGTATCTGCGCAAGAATAAATAAAGTTCAGGTGGTGATAGTCACGTGACATCTCAGATAAGCGTTGTGTTTCCACGGCAACCACCGTTTCTTCTTCGTGAAACCGAGAACAACAGCAATGTGTTTACTATTTAGCACATTAGCACCCACATTAAGCAATCGGCACCGCTACAAACTTTACAATGTACAGTTTATTATTTTTTTTACAGGGCGGGTTTTTTTTATTTTATTTTTATTGGATGGGGTTTTTTGAGACACCGGGAAGCCTGAACGTTATGTCATTTTTTACGTAGTTCTGCAGAATCAGATGATTGACTCTTTTGTATTTTACTATTTCTCAGCTGCATTTTCAAAATCCGTTTGGATTAACCGGAAACAACCACATTTTTCCAGTTTAGTGGGCTCATAAATGGCCAACAAGTACATTTATGTCAAATGATTGCACACAACAAGAAAGAAAGAAGCTCCATTTATCACTTTTTTATTTACGCTTCTGAAAATACTACTGGACTTGTTTTTTTCCTATATGTCCCCTGTGACATCAATTAAAACTCATTTATTTTTTAAAACTAATGTATTTTTGATGTCATCAGTTTGGAGGATCCAGAAATGACACTTCACATCCCTGACTGTGGAGTCTGCAACACGTCATTGTAGAAAAGAAGTCCTTTTGCTGAGATTTCTTCCAATCAGATGCTAGACTCTACATTTCCTCTTAGACACTGGACACTTGTTCTTGATATAATTTGAAGCATGTTTATTTATTTATTTATTTATCTGTCATTTTTATTGGAGCTATGGTAACAAAGTAATTTAACTGTTATAGAATCAATCAAGTTTTAATTCATTCTGTTCTATTTTCTTCTGTTCTGTTTCTTCTGTTTTGTTTTTATTCTTAAAAAGATTCTTTATTTACAACGTGCTTCCTTTAAAAAAAAATGTTTTGTTCACATAAGAACCAAAAAAGGTAACATCTCTAATGTCTTAAATAGCAGCAACCATTTTATTAAATGCCAAACAATATTAAGACATTTAAGCTGTTTTCCATTTTTTTTATGTTGATTCAAAAAAATAATTTTGGCATTTAAATCCCAAAATGCATTCCAAAACAATTTCCTGGTATATGTAAGACCAAGACAATATGAAGATGAGTAAAGGATGAGGAATATGCATTTTTAAGAAGTTTCATACAAATGTTGTCGATCTACCTAAGATTACCGCTATTCATCTTAAAACTAGTTGTAAAATCTTAACAATCTTGATTTTAGACTAAAACAACAGCATGTGTAAGATTATTAAACTTGTTTTAAGAAAAATATGCCTTACCTTTCTTAGTTTGTAAATCTAAAAATTAGTCCTTTTACATGCAAAACAAGAAGAAAAACACTGCAGGCCTGATTTAGGGACAGGAAAAGGTTTTAATTTAAGTTTATTTTAGATGTTACCACATTTTATCTGATATCCAAAAATGAATTTGAAAATTGATACTCAACAGCTCATACAATATTAACAGGATACGATGAATGTTTTAAATTTTTACTGCAATAACATCCTAAACATTATATTTTATCAAAACATAGAAACTGATTTTGAAATTGACTGGATAGAGTATGATGTGTAATCAAGCATGTTTTCAGCATTTATAAACTCAGTGACTTGAACAAGATTAGGAATAGCGATTTCATAAGGATGAAGGTCTCTGTTAAAACAGTATTTCATAAACCTGGTATTCAATACATTGTTGTCTGCTCAAAAATAAGTGTTTTTGCCTAATTTCAAGATTTAACCTATTTATGAAGGGTTAGATATTTTTTCTTAAATCAAGACATCTTGTTAATGTTTGCCGGAGGCAAACGGTTTCAGAGCAAGAGGGTTTATTGCAAACAAAAGGCGCTGCCGAGCAGGATAACAAAACAAAACTAGACTTACTGTGGCGTGGCAAGAAACATGGAAACATCCAAGGAAATAAATGACGCTATGACATGAAGACGTTAGTGACGTTAATGGACCAGCACAAGAGGAAGGGAGAGACGAGACTTAAATACAGACAGGGCAGACAAGACACAGGTGAACATGATCAGGACAGATAGGGACAAGGAAGTAAAACTCAGGAACATGACCAAACAGAACACCTTACAAAATAAAACAGGAAACAGAACCAAACATGACAGAACATGAAATAAAGCAAAAACCAAGACAAAAGAAACCCAAACCATGACAGTTAAGTAAAAATTACTAGCTATACTGGCAGATATTTTGACTTATTTCTAGTCAATTTCTACTAAAAACAAATACTTTTTTCCAGAGTTAAGATAGTATTTTTTTGCAGTGAACAACAGCTTGTTTTCTGGTTTGCAAGATTTTCAACAAAAGTCTGAGAAAAATAGAAAAGTTGTTTAAAACAGGAAAATGCTCACAGATTTCTCCAGGAGCAGGACTTCCACTCATTTCTGCAGTTCAACGCCTGAAAAAGTAAACATGCAAAAAAAAAACACGACAACTGAAAAACAGCTGCTAACTCCTGTTCTCTTTACGAATCACAAGTGACTGATGAAACCAAACTAAATAAACACTCATCGAGCAGTTAATGAGAACTAGACCAACATGGGACGTCTCTTTAAAGAGGGGCATGTTATGTCAGGAAGGAGAGATTTAAAATTTGAAGTAAAATGGATAAAGTGACATTCCATTTATAAAAACCTTAAAATGAAATTACGGAATCAACCTATACATTTTAATTTTAAAAAGTGATTGAAATCATATGATGAAATATTTTAATGTCAGTTAATAAACTTGAAATCTTTTGGTTGTGTACATAGTTGGATCTTTGGGATCATCTGTGATGTTTTATATGGGGTTGCACGCCGGTGCAGTGGTCAGCACTCTCACCTAACTCTCACCATAGTTCAAATCCCCACCGGTGTGACCGTTAAATGACCCAGAAGTGACCCGCATGCGCAGAAGAGTACTCAACGGGAAACAACATCACTAGTTGTTTGTGGAAGTAGCTAACATTAACAATGGATGTCAACAACAGTGTTGTCAACAGCGGAGTTCTTTTTGCATTATTAAATTTATTTTCACAAAGTGGCCATCACAATTACAATCTTCTAATTTTAAGAAGGCATTGGAGCTGGGATCATCTGTAACCACTGTTGTGGAATGGGGATGTGAATGTGCTGGGGCCGTGCGCGCAGTGTTATTTCAATCCAGCCGGGCACAAAATGCAATAATTAATTTCTCTTTCGTGGTTGTGTTTACACCGGTTGGTACTTCAGTGTTTTAAAAAGGACGCTACCTACACGTTACTACCAAATCTGAGTCCCTGTTTTGCCACAGTGGTGGATTGCTGCGACTAAGCAAAAAAAAGATCGTTCAACCGTTTGAACTTTCAACGTGCAATCAATGAACGTCTGATTAGTACGTAAAGCCTGCCATGGGACATAAAAACTTGCGTAGCAATGCACCATCACAAGCATTCCGGACTTGAAGGCCCGTAATTCTGGTCTACATGCATTTGCATAAAGTGGCCGCTTGAGTGCGAGTTGACGCAGCTTGTGTGTAAGCACCTTGAGTCACATACATCTGTGCAGAGCATTGATCCATACAGGTGATGTAGGTTTTTGGGTTTTCCGAGCCATGGAGGGCCGTAGAGAAGAGCAGCCATATCTTAAGCAGAGCACAAGTGTGTCCTACAGTTCCCTTGAGGCACATGCGAGTCACCTTTGTGCCCCATACAGGTTTGCATTGTAACTATGGCGTGTCATGGCTGCCATTTATTGAACGAGTGTAAAGATAACTAAGCGAGTGTATTTAGGAAGTGAGCGAACCTTGCAGCCGCGCAAGCGCAATGCTAACTGAGCGACCCCGCATTTTACAACTCACTCAGTTTCTGAATACGCTCGCTCAGTTATCGTTGCGCTCGTTCAATTAATGGCAACCACGAAACGCCATACGTATCCACCCATGGGGGCAGTTGTGGCTAAGGCATAACCTGCTGTAATGTGTCACTAAAGTGTGTTTATCTGTAAAATACAAAACTTTTGACAAATCTGTAGCTTTTTTCTTTTTGCAGTAAGAACTTAAATCCCAGTTTGAGTTTGCTGCTTCCGCCCTCTCTGAAGAAGTAGAGCCTCATTGTTTCTTAGTGACAGAGCTGATGTTGCCTGATAACCATCAGAACTTCATCACAACCTGATAACATCACACCTTCCGTTCGCTGGATGCCGTCCAGCCTCCACTTAAACTCATCAAGTGTCGTGCTCATCTACATCATATCAAAGTTTGTGTGCAGCACTGAGATAAAACAGCATCACTCAACAAGCAGGTTAAGTGATGAGGTTGAAGAAATTAACATTTTTATACCGTCGATTTCCCTGGTTGTTTTAATAACCCATCTCCAACCTGCGATCTAATCTACAAGAACAGTGGAAGTAATTAAAGTTGAAATTAATTACTGTCTGTGTCTGATATTCTAATAATGGCTTTGAGTTTTGTAGCAGGAAGTTGATATTTTCTCGCTCGTGTTTCATCTCTGGCGGCCGTGTGCGATTCTCTGCTCTTACAGATTATTAATGTAGCCAGGAAGCGAGCAGGAAATGGCAGATAAAGGCGAGAGACTTTCATTCCTAGCACTTCTCCTGACCACTCTGGCCCCCTCTTGACAGTTCCGCACCCCCACCCCTCCCCCCCCTCCCGCCTTTCTTTTAACAGTCACTTTATCATGACAGTATTTAGAAGAGATACGATTAAGACTGAGCAGGCCTCATGACTGCTTTTGATAGAAATTATACAATTGTTCATTAGTGGCTAACACTGTGCTCTGGCTCTGCCCCCCTCCACCCCACCCCCAGCTCTGTTTTCCCACTGGGATCTCATTTAAGACCCGCAGCACTCAGCGGTGCATACTGCAGGGGATATATGGATGTGAGACGGTGGCCGGTTATGACGATTGCAGCTGTAAATGTCAAGTTAAGTGAAGGAAGCACAATACTGACCGACACACTCTGGTGAGCAGGTTATGCACCTCCCGTGCATGTAAGAGTGATGTCGAATGAGTGTATCTCCCTTTCCTGGGTCTGTCACTTTTACAGTGGCTGTCGTGTTTTTAATGAAAAGCGGTCAACTAAAATCAAATATTAGCTTTGATAAGCGTGCTGGAGAGCAGTGGCCTCTGAAGTGGAAAAAACCTTTCAGCTCTCTTTGTACTCTGTCACCTCTCCCCAAGTCAGGAGCTTCACTTCAGAGTCCTGGGCGCTCAATGTGACCCCCCCAGTTTATGCTCCTCTGTGCATCCGAGTGGCCTCTGTCCACAAAATTCATGCTTCTGTCATCTCTGTCTTGTTTTGAATGTCACAGGTGTTTGAATCTTTCTCATAAAGATCCCAGAGAGTGACAGCATTTTCATCAACATAGAAATAGCTCGTTGTTGGTCCATATACGAGAATTGACATAGTAAGACAGTCACTTTTTCTCCCCTATGTTTTTATTTTGTTTTTTACTGAGCCCCCGAACTGACATGGGTAAAATAATCAATATTCCCTTCCCCCAAAATAAAATTACGTTCCTTTGAAATAATTAATTTGTGCGAACGAAATAATTAATCATGTGATTGTGCTTTCATAAACAGGGATGTTAGCGATACTTGGATTAACAGCTGATACCTTCACATTTCTGTTTGTGTCTCTCTCATTACATTGCATGGAAGACACTGAGGATGTTTGGAAATCAGATTTATTTATTTTAAAAAGCTGTCATGCTCGGCTTAGACGAGAACAGACCCAAATGCTGAAACCCAGAATGACAAACACAGGAGATGGCGAGAAAGGATTTATTCAAAGTCTTTGGTGGCTGGTCGGCAGGCACCGGAGACGTCACCGGAGATGGAAACCGTGAGGCGATGAGAAGATTGTTAGTTTTCTTCTGCTATAATGTTGAGAGGAGGTGTTTGATGAGACAAACGTTAGCAGAGCTTTTGTTCCCCGCAGGACGGAGAGCATATCTGTGTTAATGAATGACTTATTACATGAATAATTCTTTCGTTCGAACAAATTAATTATTTCGAGGGAGCGTAATAGTATTTCGTGGGAAAGGAATTTTATTTTTATTAGAGGTGAGATGTTATATTATGGGAAAAGATATTAATTTGGCAAGACAAAATATATTTTATTTTCTCCATGTCAGGACATGAGGTCATTACTAAACAACCCACTTTCGGGATTATTTTTTTATTTAAAATATTTGTTCTGTCGGTACTTTAGACCTAAACAAACAGTTTGACCAAGACCAAAAAGATTAGCAAATTTCTATGAATATTATTTTTTTAAATGGACTTAAATTATAATTTGTATATAAAATTAAGAAAGATCATCAAGACAGATATTTTGTACATTTCACGAATAAAGAAGTAGTTTTACTCTATTGCTATTTATTGAAAAAATCACCACAGGAAATTCATACAGTTTATTGCACTGTTGGTTATGTGATAACTAACAGTAATAAGCTAATGATAAAACAATGTGGCATTTAAAGTTTTTGATAAAACAGAACAATTTATGTTAGTCTTTCTTTGATTTATTTGATTATTTGTGTAATTGACTGCTTCTCACAGTGGTTGTCATGGTGAAATAACTTGCTCAGTGATTTGCCCAGTACTTTACACCAGATATCTTTTGACCTGTAAACTGGTCTCAGACCTGCAACTTGCAGGAAGAAAAATCCAGTAAAAGGTGCCCACTGTTCCACAGTCCAGATGATTAGAGATAACAGAAATAATGTGTTTAATAAAAAAAACAGAGTGAACACATATTTGTAGTTTGTTTTCAATTTCTTCTGTTAGTTACCTTAGATAGATAGATAGATAGATAGATAGATAGATAGATAGATAGATAGATAGATAGATAGATAGATAGATAGATAGATAGATAGATAGATAGATAGATGAATAGATAGATAGATGAATAGATAGATAGATAGATAGATAGATAGATAGATAGATAGATAGATAGATAGATAGATAGATAGATAGATAGATAGATAGATAAATAGATAGATAGATAGATAGTGGATGGATGGATGGATGGATGGTTGGATGGATGGATGGATGGATGGTTGGATGGATGGATAAGATTGGGTAAGATGGTGGATGAGTGGATGAATGAATAGATGGATGGATGAATGGATGGGATAAGGACTAGTTGAACATGGATGAGTGATAGATGGATGAGATGGGATGATGAGTCAGATGGATGGATGGATGGTTGAGTAGATGTGTGGATGGATGTTGGATGGATGATCCGATACGATCGTTCGATCGATAAATCGATGATAAAATCTGAAATAGATGGATAGATAGATAGATAGATAGATAGATAGATAGATAGATAGATATAGATAGATAGATAGATAGATAGATAGATAGATATAGATAGATAGATAGATAGATAGATAGATAGATAGATAGATAGATAGATAGATAGATAGATAGATAGATAGATAGATAGATAGATAGATAGATAGATGGAGAAATAGATAGATAGATAGATAGATAGATAGAATGAATAGATAGATAGATAGATAGATAGATAGATAGATAGATAGATAGATAGATAGATAGATAGATAGATAGATAGATAGATAGATAGATAGATAGATAGATTATTTGTTGTTTTTCCTGAAACTGCAAAACAAATGGAGCCCAGTATTATAGCATTTGATCAGTTCTGCATGTTTGAGGACTGGCTCTTATCAGACAGTTTTGACTGAGGTGCTCAAAAAAATAAAAAAAATAAATAAAAAAAAAATCAATAGTAGAATAAAAACTTTAAAAACACAGACAAACAGCAAACTGACCAGACATTGGAAGGAAACAGCAGAGTTTTTCTGCCAACAGCATTGAATGACAAACAGTATTTTTCTCCCTGTCTCCATGCCCTGTCTCTGCAGCTATGAGACGATTTCAATGACATGCAAAAGATGAACTACGGGGAGAGGGAGGACTCTAAGACTGGGGCTTAGAACCACAACTGGATCAGAACAAGATGAACATACAATCAGAGAGGAAACCACACGGGCTTATCTGCCCTTTCATGATGGCTGTCACCATTTGAGAGTTCCCTCGGCTGCTTTGCTGCCAAAGATGAGAAGGCTTTCTGGCAGAGTCGGAAAGTTTCTCTCTTTTAGCTTCAGGAAAACTTCTACAAGAAACTTTGCAGTGGCCAACAAAAGAACACAGGAAAGTTATCAAGCAGAGGCTAAAGCATTAAATGAGAAGTTAGGAGATGTCAGTCTGGGTGGAAAAAGCTGAATCAAATGGTGTGATATCAAGCCCCAGGGCACAATGTCTAACAATCAACAACACATATATATATGAAGGCTGATTCACAACAATTTGAATAAAGAAATACTCATAAATGCAAATGTAATCTTAATTTTCTTTTATATGTGTCCTCTATCATCAGAAATATGCCACAAGAACGTGTTAAAAACATTGAAAAGCAATTTTATTCATGGTGGGTCTTAAGGTCCTCCCTTCCCAACCCCCCACCAAGGTATTCCATACGTACAGAGTGTAGCTTAATGCAAACATGGCAAATTCAGACGGTAAAGATCAAACACGCCATATTCCTCTAAAGACAGATCTTCATCCTCTAAGTGCCATTTTGATGTGAGCTACTGATGGACCGTCTGTGCTCTGGGCATATGTCACAAATACTTTATACAAAACCCTGTTTGGCATCAGTGTTGTCAGGCTGTGTGGGCGATCTGTAACATGAAATGGCTCCATTTCAGCCCACATCACTAAACATATCCCATACAAGACTGTGGCCAGTGTTTATAGCTTACCCCCTGTGAGGGATTGGCATCCAGTAGCGGCTCTATATCTGAGAGAGTATTGTGTCGGGTGTAGTCTTTTCCCATGCGAGCCCTGCAATGCAAGGTGATTATAGCATCTCTGAGAGAGGCTGAGGGGACAGATGGAGCAACAGAGGACTTTCTTGGGAGGCTATGGTAATTAGAAGTGAAAGGAGAGAATATGGCAGCGTTGGAGCAACTGGGTTAGGGGAAAAGCTTAAAACAACAACATTCAAGTGGTGCAGAGAGTTAGAGGGCTGCTGGCCAGTCAGCATGGCATTGTAGTGTTCATGTTAACATGTTTGCACATGCTGTGGGCTTCTCCCCGCAGAATATCTGCTTCATTCCACAGAGTTTACTACAAAATACGGAAAATACTGTCAATTCCAAAAGCTTCTCTTCCACTGATAGGTCAAAGCTCTAAGCTGAAACTTTGGAATAAACTATTTATCTTACGAGCTTCACCAATACTAAAAGTATTTTCTTTTTAACTGTCTCCATAGAAGAACACAGTCCGCACACATCGGTTTCTCCCTTTCCGTTGACTGTTATGTTCTTTCTGTGTGGCACCAAAAAGACAACAAACACTTTTCATATCCTGAAACCAAAATGTTAAAAGTCAGCCTTTCTTTTAGACTATTTTGTTTCTCTCCATGGGGTTAAACCCTTTCCAACTTGAGTTTTGCTTTTGTCGATGTTGACTATTTTAACCTTTCTATAGCATTTACATGACACCTAACCTCTTCAACTGTCAAATCTGGGAGTGTTAATGTTTGAGCAGCTTCTAATATCTGTGTATATCCAGGTCAGGGTAAACCCAAAGTTCTGTTCTTCAGGACAACTAGTCTGTAAATGTTGGAAGAGGAGTCGCAGCTCTCTCATCTACAATGCTGTTTTCACATGATTGTTAGATCAGGGTCCCATTCATACTCACAACACACTGACAATGGTAAATGGGGTATACTTGTATAGAGCTTTCTACCTTCTTTGAAGGCCCCAAGCGCTTTACAGTCACAAACGCATTCACCCACACAGTCACCCACTGGTGGCAGCTCCGCTGCCGAACACTGGTGCAAAGTGGCAAAGTGGGGGACACTTCAGCACATGAGGGGGCAGTAATTGAACCTGCAATCTTCTGATCAGAGGTCGACCGCTCTACCACTTTCTCACGGCTGCCCCACAATAATTGCCTGAAGAGTGCCCCACCTCTTAGCCACACCAAGACCCCCACCAAGAGCATTAGACCAACCGTTCCTAGAAGCAGTGGATGTGCAGCACACAAAAACCCTGAATTCTCATCTGCAACAGGAGAAGAAGCAGAAACGAGGAGAAAACACATCTTTGAGATCAATCATTAAAGTCCAGCAGCTGGAGGCTGCATTCCAGATACGCTGAAGTTGGTTGTTGGCTCCGGCCCAAGCAGCTGTGGTCTCAGAAAGACAAACATGCAATAGAGACATCGCTGGGAAGTGTAAGACAGAAACACAAATACATGAAGCGGTGACAGTTTCTCAAAGATCTGTTCACATTTGCATGAGTGTAGTGGTACAGACCCCTGCATGCTTGGTGATTGGATTCCCACTACGTGTGTTGAACCATTGACTGTTGCTGTGAAGTTGACTGTTGACATAAGTGAAGACCATCTTCACAAATCAGAGAGTGGAGATTCTGGGTGAGAACATTGCATGTGTCGTTGGCACTGAGAGCTTTGTCTCTGTCCTGGCAAAACCAGAAGGAACTTTTTTCCCCCCAGACGTACTAATGGGCCGTCTCTGTTCACAGATTCTGAGCAGCTTCAAAATCTTTTATAAATCCCAATATTCACCTATTTCTTCCAAATTTTTTGTAAAGTTTTGTACAATTCTTTGGCTGATTACATTTAAAATGTCCAGCTACCCTTTTGCACATACAGAATTGATCAGCACATCTTTTTCCCACAATTTAAAATGTGTTTCTACCTTTAACGTGGCACAGAGACATTGCAGAAGTGGAGCACAGCAGGTGTGTGTATGGGATTCATCTGACTTAATCACTACATTTAAACCCATCACGTTTTCAAAAAGATGCCAGAATCAACGGCAGTAGCCTTTTTATTCCTGTTACAACAGCTCACAGAAGGAATTCTGTTCAGTCATATAAGCCAACATGATATCTTGCCAGATTCAGCTTGCCCATTGTTCTATCTCTGTGTCCTTTACTTACATTCACTACATTCCAAATCAGTGGAAGAAAATTTAACCTGATAAAATGTTCCTGTTTTCTTTTCAGCTTTGTTTCAGTTGTGTGTTTTTTTCACATAACAAAAATAGTTTCATTTTTGTATAATTTAGGGTCATCCATGTTTTATAGCATTTTTTTCTGCATTTAGTCTAATGTCAGGTTCAAGCTAAATATAAAGCATGCAGTTTCTTGGATTTTGTTATTTTGTGTCATTTAAAATGGAATCTAATCTGAGATTTATCATAAAATGTAATAGTAGAATAGTAAAATGTGGTGGTATTTTTTTTCTTGGTTGGATTATTCATCAATGATAATTAAACACAAACATTTTGATAACACAACATAAATGAATTGGGATGTTTTTTAATGTTTTTGTTTGTGTGAATTGGTAACACACACTTTTCGAGCCACAAAAAAAAATCAGACCAAAGAAAATGGGTCTGATAGACGGCGTTAGCTTCTCACTTAAGAATTTAAAGAGTCCTTTGTCCTGCTGCTGTTCACACACCCACAGAAAGGCCTGTCCTCCATGCGATTAATTGCTTTGTCAACCATCAATCTCCAGCACCATAAAACAGCCTGCAGACCTGCAGGCAGCAGGTTGCTGGTGAGGCAGTGACATTAAAATCCCCATGGGGCACATATTAATGAGACTACAGTGAGAGTTAACAATTCCCCATTAAAACGTAATGCATTCTTTAATTAATTAAGCTCTCATTTACCAACATGCCCCTTTTTTCTCGTACTCTAATTCTGACCTGCACAATAGAGTATTAAATGTTTAATGGCAGGGCTATACCATCTTTAAATGTTATTACTGCGTGAACAACTGGAGTCAAATACCTCATTTTCAGTGATAGTTGCTGCTTTCATCGAGAGTTTCTCAATGAAACTCATTGTTTTAATTATGAAATTGTTGTAAAAAAATGATATTTTCCAGATGACTTGCAGTGGTTTGGTTTAATTTTACACAAGAAAAGTGTTGTGAATATATTTATCCTGAGTAGCATGAATATATCAGTCCGAACACACATGACATCAAACGATTATCATCCCACTCTACTAGATAGGGACTAACTGAGAATCTAATTTCAAATCCCATCCATCCCGCGTACTTGAAAAAAATCAAATTGGCTTCTAAATTGGTTGGTCACTCCAACATTGAAAAATGGGTCAAGGTTTTTCCAGTCCAAAGTATCGGCTAGGCTCTGTGATTTCACATTGATATGTGAAGTAGATTTTATTTTTTCAACGCCTGGCAAGGCCGGAGTGAGAAATCCTGGACTCAGAGGGGGCAAAGCTTTGTTTTTAGCAAGCTTCAGAGGAAAGTGGACTCAGAAATGGAGAAACTGGCAAACGTAATTGTTGGTTTGATGTTGAAAATTAATTTTTTGGAGTGAAATATTGTTTTAAAATGTCTCCCTTGAGTTGCTTTGTGTAAAATAATTCCAACTGAAAGTTTCTTTGTGGAGAAAGGCCAGCAGAATTTCCGTCAACAGAGAAAAAAAATAAACCAAGGGCAGGCAGAGACTCTCCAACAATATTTCTGCAATTCAGAAAGTCGCTTTCCTGAATTAGTTAGGTTCATATGAGGAAAACTGTTCTGCCATAATCAATTAACGGTGTCTGCAGACCTTCAGCCTCACCCCTGTGATTTAATCAAACCTAATCTGGGTCAGTCCATTTTGGCTGCAGCATCTCACCTCAACATCATCATTTCACTCCTTCGACCCAACCTCTGCACTCACTTTGCCTCCCCGGACTCACAGCTGAGCCTGCCAAGCAGCAAACAGCTGCTCATCCTCTGTCTTGTCACAGCTTGTCCCGCTTTTGGACAGCAGCTCATGTTTTCTGTGATTTTGGTTCTGAATTTCACCACGATTCAAATCAGAAATGAGACTTTGTGTTTAAGATTTTACTTCCCAGCTCTCTCTGCCTGTGGGACGTGCTCCTTGGGCTTTTCATCAGCTGCCATTTTCGACGGCATGCAGTAATTTCATGGCTCATTGCAAGCGCTGAAAACCTTTGAAACTGCAAATGTTAACTTTGCCTGGCCTGCAGCCATTTAGGAAGCGATTAATTTAGCAAACAGAAGTGAGCCACTTTCTCCTCCTAGCCTGCACATAATTTTGGGGGGCTTCTATCTGTATTTGAGTAAGAGTGAGCGATGTAATGACGGTTCCTGTAATTGTGGAAGTGTGAAAACGGTTCCTTACCTCATCCCCGTATCTACCTCATCTCTCCTGGCTGAGCTTTGACAGCTGTGTACAGTCAGAGCACATGCTGACTGAAGAAACCAGGGATCACTTACAACATGTTTGACCTTTTTTCTTGTTGTGAGTTGTCAAATCATTTTGAAATAACGCCCTTTTCTTGCAAATTCATTACTTCAGGACTGATGCAATGCTTCACAAGCATTTTCAGATCCTGAATGTTCTCTATCTTTGACTCAGGATGGGAGCGACTATTCCATTAGGAAAAGGGAGAGGAGACAGCGTTGGAAGTATGAAGCTTTTTGGCTACGGTTCCTGCAGGAAATAGTGTGGATCCCAGTGCGAGTCTCAGTGTTTGCCCAGTATTCCTGGAGGCTTGTTTTGTCACAGACTCTGTGCAGCAAGGCATGGGAGAGGCAGAAGGCAGCGGGTCGGCCAGCCTTCCCCCACAGCTGTCCTTCTCCATCCTGGCACCCTGCTACACCACGCCAATATGAAAACAAATTCTCAGTCCTCTTCGCAATTAATTTTCCTTTGCAGCCGAAAAAAAAAAATCACAGTCTTGACAGCATAACATATAGCAGGTTGTGTACAGAAAATCTGGCTGTACACAGAAGCAGAACAACCTCATAAAAATCTGTTTGTTCCCCAAGAGTAATTTTTCACTCTGCTGGGAGCAGTTGTCTTGCACATATTCCTCCTCGTGTGCATATAGATCAGTGTAGACAACCAAAGTGGTAGCAAATGGAACAAAGACAAGAGGCTTAATATTTTATATCTACAATGACAATTTTTCCATTTTAGAAGATTATTTTTGTCCTCAAAATAAAGTCTGTGTGAATAAAAAAATATCCCATAATGCTATTAAATTTCTCTCAGCCAAAAAGTCTGATTACACTTTAAAACACTACACTGGCATTGTGTGAAGAGCATGTCTGTTTAAAAAAAAAATCAACACATTTTGTTCAACGTAAAGTGGGTCAAAATACATAAATAACAAAAAAGAGAGCCGTGGGAGTGCTGTGAGCACACAATGACAATGCTCCAAATTCCTATTTCGCCTCGTACGTTTCCAGCTCGCCAGCGTGTGCGTGTGCGTGCACGAGCTCTGTGTGAAGGAAATGACTGCTTCCTATACCTGGATGCCCTGTAACCACATCTGCATCCTGTTTCACCACGGCCACACTGCCATCTCCCCCACACCATTAATTTTACTGAAAGCCATTGACAATAACTGTGAGAGATTGGGCAGCAGTGTTCAAAAGCTTTCTCCTCTCCTCTTATCATAAAGGTCCCACATGTCTTGGCAATACCCTCAAAATAAAAAAAATAAATAAATAAAGGGGGAGAAGATAATTTTGTCCTAATTACGTCCCTTGGACAATGTTGTTTGACGGCCAAAGACATCAAATTAAATACCATTTTGATTCTGCTAAAGTGGTGTCAAGGTCTTATATTTTCATTGCAGGTACACTGACTGATAAATATGAGGGAGAGAAGAGTAATTATAGGGTGGAAATGACATCAGAAATTAAGAAAATTGTGAAAGGGTTTCTGTTTAAATGGGTTTGAGCCGTGAATTAAAAAAGACCATTAACTAGGGGAAGGCAGGCGTTCTCCTTTCTGCCCAAAACAAAACAAACAGATATGAGGAGATGGCGGCGCGTGTCTGTGTGTGTGCTGTTATCTCTGAATAATCCCACATCGTCACACATTAATGGTTTTTTCTGCTAATTTGCTTTTATTATTGTCAATTTTCATAACTGGTTCCGTAGTTTTACTACTTTTAATGCTTAAATAATTTAAGATCCACTGATGTTTTCTTATTTTTATTTTGACATTGCACTGACTTTTTCTGTATTATTTCTATCAAAAAGTAGAGGATGTGAGTTGCACTCCACCCGAGTTAAAATTTTTCCTTTCATTTTTGTTCAGGTCTTTTCATGAGCTGAAAGAAATTTGAAGGTGATGAGAGGTCTTCTGCCTGATAGGACCAGAAGTCGGGTGATCAGACAAAATTACACAAAGTTTTTTCCCCCTTGATAATACTTGTCTCTCTTCTTTTTCTTCTCGTTTAATCAAAGTTCCTGCAGCCCGACGCTGCCCTCTCTCTTGGCCAGGTGTCAAACGCTTTCCATTGATGTCAGTGTGGTGATAATCACAAAGTTTTTCCACAGATGCCAGCGTGCACCGGCGTTTCACTGGGGCATCGCATTCTCCTCGCTACGCCTCTGAGGCATGTAAGATTATTTCTTCAATCTGAAAGAGGGAATAACCTCTCGGAAGAAACTAAATCACAACATAAAGTAATTAAGCACATTATCAACGAGGAGGTTAATTAGAGAGGACCTTCTACGGCAGCACCATTTGTGGCATTGCAAACAGACAAATTCTTTCCCTTTTTTTGGACCTCACTCATTTCCACACACAGTAACTGCAGGAGGTGGATTGTCATTGTTTGGGGCTCTGAAATTGATTACACAACTTGCAATCCAGTTTAATTATTGGAAACTATCTGTAGTTCAAACCTTTTAACTGGATGTTGCGTCTTGGCACTGCCCTCGCATCTCATTTTACTTAAACAATGGTGGAAATTAATTGAATTCTTCCCCTACTGTAAGGAGTAACCTTTAAAGTATCCGCCGTACACGCCTGACCAAGATGAAGCAGGTTTAGAAAATGAATGCGAGTATCTGTGAAGTTAAAGAAAACATTCAAAGGAAGACAAAACCTGAGGGTTGAGTTTTGTTAGTTCCTGTGTTTATCCACCAGCAAAGAAGAACTGTGCAAAGTATCACAATACAGGGATGACAGCGTGCCCAGCCTCTATATCTCTGAAGTGCAGCCGAGTCCAAAATGGCACATTGACAACAACATACATAGTGGCGGCACAGAAACAAAAGATGAGGCATTCCTAATTATTGACATGCAACATATATTTACTTTTCCTCATTTCAAAATGATAAGTCCTTGAAGCTCCACTCAGTGTCTGCAGCGTGAAGATGTCCCTATCAAAAAAACACAGGCATACCTGTTTGTTCAGGAAGACTTGGCATGAAAATGCATCCCCCTCTGCTCCAGCTCTGGGTGAAGCCAGTAACCAACTTCACTTTTTTAAATGCATCAAAATTTTGATTGCTCCTTTTGTGCTCCATATCTCATTTCGTTGCACAAGAGGGGGAAGAAACACAAACAGGTTTTAGGCTCCAAACTTTGAATGTGCATCTCATTAAATTAGTTGGAGCAGTTTTCACAGGCCCGGCCCTCTAAAGCAGGGAACTCATACCCAGGAGCAAAGGCAGAGACCAAGAAGCAGACTGCTGCAGACGGCTCCTTTTATTAATTCAAATCAACTGAAATTCCCTTACTGAAGGACTACTGCTGCTGGGAGGTTTTACACACATATAGTACACACACGGCACACTCTAACCCTACAACAAATCTAAGAGGGTTCAACTGCAAAGACTGTGAGGAGGCTGACTGTCAGACGCATGTGACATGGGTTACACTTCCTGTTATGATCCAACAGCTGACCTGATCAGTGTTTTTGATGCAAAAGTTCATGACTTCTTTGAAATCCTGTCTTCATCTATAAGACATGAATTTGTTTTCATGCAAATAATCAAGTTTTTCTTTGACCTGCAGTCTAAAATAATTAATAGATGGTTAAAAAGGCCATTCTTGCCTTCTGTCTAATGCTGAGAATGCTATGGTTGAACTGTGAAAGCCTAAAATGTGCTGTTTCAACAAATATATCAAAACAACATTCAAACCTTGCAAAGATGGATGTGCATACTGTGCATAGAACAGGACACAGTTTAGCTGATCACCACTAGCCCATGGGCGGAGCTGGCAGCACAGACTCTTCCTGGAAGGGGCTGGTTCTCACTTTGTGATGTCACAATATGAGAAGCTTCTGGTTTTTGTGGGTTGAAAGGGGCTGATGCTCAGAGAGCAAGTTTTTAGAGGAATACTCATCTGAAATGCGCGAATGGTTCCGTATTTTTACTACTTTTAATGCTTAAATGATTTCTAATGATCAAAGTACCACTTCAGCGTTTCTTTTCGTGAGGAACGGACATTACAATACACTTAAAAGCTCAAAAAATTCACTTTACCTGGTGTATGTCCTTTAAAATGTAATTTATAATGAAAATGTTTCATTTAGGAGACAAGAAAAACTTTGCTGCTGTTTGATAGTTGCCGAAAAGAAGATTTTAGCCAAAAATTCCATAAGAAACAATTTACTAAAGTAATATTATAAAGAGGGCTCTAAATTAACATCTGCCCACCTGCCAAATGCGAGTACACTTCAATTTGGTGGGTAGAAAAACAATGTCACTAGCCACTTTGGCAGGTGAGGCATTGTTCATCATCTCTGACAGGAGGCTCAAACTCACAACCAAGACTTTTAAGTGTCTACCTCCCGCCGCACACACTTGGCTACCACAAACATCCATCCCAGAGTGGGTCCAAACTTTTAATAACACTGCGCAGATTTAATAGTCACATTTGCTGCAGCAAGAGGTGCATTCAGGGGCTGCATGGAATTTCCGTACTTATGTGCTTTCACTAAGAGCTTCAGTCAAGCGGGCTGGAATTTCTAGGATTTGCTGACACTGACCTCAGCCAACACAAACAAACACACACTCACTCATTGCTTCATGGCAATGAAATGATTAAGACTCACCACTACAACACACTGATCTGTAAGAACACACACAACAATGCAAAATGTTGCACATATTTCATTATATGCATGTTTTGTCTATGCATGACATTTCTGAAAAGAAAAAGAACCTTTAAAGTAATTATTGTATTGCTTAACACTGGTTTTTTATCTTTATGGAAGAATATTGAATTCAATTAAAAGAAAAGGATTGTCTTCTTTTTTGTAATTGAATGCAATCTACTTCCATAAAAACTTATGTCATAATTCATACAGAAAATATCTTTGAAAATGGCCTGGAAGCCACAAAGTTGACCACACCTACAACAACAGCAGTGCACAAAGTCGGGATAGATTCACAAACATTAAACAAATACACACTTCATACCGGTCAATATTTAATACTTCCCCAATACTTTGTAATGTTTGTGGATAAAGTGAGTCGATGCTTTAAAAAAAGGTATGTATAAAAAGGTTTAGAGATCAAAAGTGTCTTATGTTAAAATAACATTACATTTCTGTAATGTTAAAACTGACACAAGACTACACTTCCAATTATTATTAGTTTTGTTTTTATAAGAGAATAATCCTCAATTGAAATTTAAAAAATAAAGAGAATAACTGTTTTGCTTTCAAATACTAAAATAATTTTTCCAGAGAAAAGTTTAGCTACTAGTAATCTAATTTGGTTGGTAGACTTTGGACGTTACCAGCCATCCCAGCTAGTACCCCAAAAAGGTTCATTTAGAGCCCTGATTATAAAAAGTAATAAAAAAAACAGTCTATGGAAAATTTATGCTGTGTAAACAACAATATTCATGATGATGATAAAAGCAGATTTAAGGAATCAACAGTTAATTGTCACAGTAAATTGTTTTATTAAACAATTGTTCAAAGGTAGTTTAGTTTTCAACTGAAATTTGTGATTCAAATGTTTGACACAAGCTGACTAAATGTGAAAAAATGTGTCACAGCTGTCTCCATCCATTTACAAAGCTTTGATGTCCCACTCCCATCATCTTTTGTGTCATTTTCTATGCAGTAACAAACCTGATCCAGTCTAAGAGCGGACTGGAGGAATTTCTGACCAATAAGCATCAACATTCCTGTCAGTGTCTGTGATAGGCTGGCATTTGTGGAACATTTGTAACATGGTGGCGTGCTCTGTTTTGAGTTTCAAGTGCATTTTTCTGTTTCAAATACACGATATGTTTTTGAGCAGACAAAATATTTTAACCTTTTATGCTCAAAACAGTCAGTAGCTGGCGTTACATCTGCAAAATATCTTTGATCGGATCAAAGATCGTATAAGAATTGAAATGTGTACATTGTCCAACTATAACAAACGTTTACATACGCCACACTTTTGGTCAGATTAAATTTTTTTGACAGAACTATCTAAAATACTGGAAACAGCCGCAGTAAAAGAATTATTGAGTTCCTTTGTAAACAAACAAAGCTGAGGCACAGAGCGAGACGATCTTCTAAATGTGCTTTTATTATTGTTATTATTATTATTAAGTGCTTGTTCGCTCATAAATCTCTAAATCTGTGCGGTCAGTGCTTTATTACTGAGCAACGGACCTGGAAGAAGAGTTTGGATTATGCTAATTAGCCGCAGCAACAATTAGCCGTGGATGAACTTAAAATCCATGCGGGCAATGCCAAAATCTGCATCTTGGCTATGAGGGAATAACATCAGCGTTTATTTTGTCTGGACACGACTTATAACACAAACTCACGTGATTGTTTGGACGTGGAACGTCCTTCTGCATTCAAAAGCCGCCTCCGCCAGCTCACACACCGTCCTATGCCGCACCTCTGCTCGGAGACACGGTTCTCTAGAGACTGGTAGCTCACTCACGTAGAGCAGCCTGACGGACTGATGTCCAAACCCTCCTCTGGACTGCACACTGTAGCAAAACAACCTTCCCTGCCTGCAAACATGAAGCTAAGAGTCCAGCTGCACTGCTCAGACATGCTTCACTCGTGCGGGGAGCAGGCCGGTCCTGTTTGCGCTCCAAAGCCAGAGCAGTAGTGACTCACTATCATAATAAATTGTTTATATGCACCACGATCAGATGAACAATCGGCATAACCTACTTATGTCAATCGTAAAGAAGTTTTGATCCAAATGAATCTGATCGGGTCAGAGTATTTCGAACAGCGATCTATTCTGATCAGGCGTTTATTCCGATTACTCTTGTCCATGTAACCACAGCTAGTGTTGCGCTTGGAATAAGGGAACAAAAATCCCTACATTGTTTTCTTAGACATAGTTTCTGCAGAGTGGCAGGAGTTCATCACATATTCACTTCTGAATTGTGAGGGGGACAAATGTTGGTACAGAGAAGGTAGCCACACTTCCCATCATGCCTTTGTTTACGCTCTCCCACTATCTTACAGCTCCTCACTCGCCCAACCTAACATTAGTGGTACAACGAAAATGGTGAGCAATATTGGATCTATCCAGCCGTACAGTTTAGATCCAGATTTCAGCTCAGATGGGGAAAACAAAGACGTACATGGATGTATTTGTCTGCAAGTGGATGCATCAGAATGGGGGGTTTTCATGTAGCTGCAAGCAATTTCCAACAGTATTTTTTAATCTGTTCCCAATTAACAACAATTTAAATAAAGAAATACCCAGCAATACAATTTAAATCTTAATGTTCTTTATATATTTCCTCTATTATCAAAAAATGCCACAAGAACCCATTAAAAACACCAAAATTACCCTTTTCATTTGAGTGGGTTTTAATAGTTAATGGAAAAAGTTGTTTTCACCGTAGCTCTCCTCATAGAAACCATTTCCCTGTCATTTGAGTTGTCTTGTTCGTGTCTTCTCATAAGGAAATGTCAGAGTAATCCATGAAAAACTGAGGTGTCTGGATGTAAATTTTGGTCTAAATTAGATGTGCAGAAACACATCAGCTGCCTTAAAACTGAAAGACCAGATAAGACTGTCTTCTTCAACCCCACCCCTCCTCTACCTCCTCCTCTTTTCTTTCCACCCTGCCCCCCACACACACACTTTTTTTTTCTTAAATGGCATGAAGGTTGCGATGGCTGGAGTCCAAGATCATCACGCCTGAGACCGCACAGATGGGGAGAGATAAAAGTTCTCTGTGAGCCGCTCAGTGCTGCCATTTTACACAGAAGCAAGAGGGGCGCGAGGAGGAGGTGGGGGAGAAGGGAGCCACCTGCAGCCGTGACATCACCGCCTTATCGCATATCATGTATCACCTGCAGCTCCACGTCAAGCCCAAAGAGACAGATTTCATCTGTCATCTCTGCGAGGATCTCAATATAATTTACTCTGCTGATCTGACATCCAGAGGAGAGGAGTGGAGTTGCCAAACCTAATCTTACAGATGAGGACTCTCTTTTTTCTGCCCAGTCATGTCCTTGTGTGCTGTTTCGTAGGGGGGAGAGGGGCTGGCATATCAGATTTAACTGTTATTTGAAAGCAGCATGTTGGGTTAAGTGGCTCTAGTGGTTTCATTCCTCCGTGAGCATGTTCAAGTCAACCTGCTGTTCCCTTTGTTCTGAACAGAGACTGTGGGACTAAAAAAGCTCCAAAGAAATGCCAAACATTTTTAAGGAATCACGTTAAGGATATGCGTTACACCCACAACTTTCCCAGCTTTCATGAGGCCGGTATAATGAAAAAAAGATACAAAAGGATTATCACACAGAAATGCCAGGAGCAAAAAAATCACTATTGGTATCAAAAAGCATAACCTAATTAGAAAGACTAATCAACTTTAATGTCTTCACATTTAAGGGAGAAGAGAGGATAATTAGTTTTGGGGTTCAGACTCCATTCCTTTACAGTCATGCCACTAACAAGAGTCAACGCAGTCTGGAATAGCCAGCCTCGTATAGCAGTTAATTGCAGGTTTTTGCCCTCGAGCACCCTTCTAGACAAGGAGACAACAGCAAAGTTGGCCATTTCAGTTGTGCTGGCTGTCATTAACAATTAATGTCACTTTCATGAGTCAGTGTGTCCCCAGAAAACTTGAGCCAAAAATATTTTGTTTGCTGTGTCTTTCACTCTTGTCAAATTATGTTTCAGTATACATCGGAGGATAACCAAAGCTGTTATGAAGAATTTAAAGGTAAATCTTTCAACCTATATGCTTTTATGTATTTGTAAAAACAAATTCTATGCATAAGAAAGGGATTTGGTTCTGCAGAGTTTAGGCATCCATCTCGTCGGTTTGAACTTTCCCAATTTGAAACAAGCTGACCCAAGCAGTCACAGAAACTACATGCAAGCATGATCCAAAACCAATGCAAGTGAGCTCTAATGTTCTAAAAGGAGGTGGGCTAACGTTTTGACTCGTGGGCCACAAAGGGTTCTAAAATGTATTAATCCACCTCATAGAGAAAAGATACAGTGAAATCTAGATGAAAACATGCTTGTGGCTACTTGCACCTCTGAATGGATGTCCCTCAGGGAAAAACACAAATTGGAGAAATGCTGCATTCATGCGGTTTTGGAATGATCAAAAAAATACCTGTCTGGCTTGAAAAGCACAAAAACAACAACTCTTCCAACACTACATCAATACGGAATACCTTTCTGCACCTAAACAAAGGTCTATGTATTTGTCAAATACGTGGGGGAGTTTAATAGCTTGATGGTCAGCATATGGCCCCCGGGCCCTAGTTTGCTCACCCCTGCTTTAAACATTTCAGAAACCTCCTTTCCTCCATTTTTGTTACTCCTTTTAAATCCAGACGACTTCCCCTTACCTCTAGCATAAATCAAAAGAGGTTTTCCAAAGTCTTTGCAGTTTGAGCTCCTTCTGGTTTCCGTTAATGGTTCTTTTTAAATACTTTTTTGTCACACCAGTACTGGAGTTGACCCATACGGGTGCTGCAGGTTTTTGGGTTGTTCGGCCCGATGGAGGGTCGTAGACTGGAACCGCCGCATCTTAAAGAGAGAGCAGGTGGGTCTTGCAGTTCCTTCGAGGATAATGTCCTGCATGGTCAGAAAATGTCAGATTAAACATACTTATAACGTACAGGTAAAGCTGTTGTACGTGTTTACTGGCTCCTTACTGACTATTCACAAATGCTGCACGCACGAGGTGTGCACGTAATACGTGAGTGTCTGTTGGATGACCCCACAAACTACACTTGTCTAATTTCCTAATTTCTAACAGTCAGACTGCATGCAAGGAGCGCACACCCATGTATTACTTGAACAGCACTAACAGGCTCCTTTTCATAGTGCGCAGTCCCATAGACTTCTATAGAGAAATAAACAGTCATTAAGTCTGAATAATCATTCGTGCTTTAATACCTTTTACTACCATGTTATTGATAATCTTTTTTTTTAATATATTTTTGCTGTAGATGCTATTCAGGTTATTAACTGACCAATCAGATGCCTAAAGAAAAGTAGGTGGCCTCGCGTTGAACATTCAAAGCTTTTCATTGACAGATTCTTCCGAGCCCACTTTCAGTGGTAGGGCCGTGGCCTTCTGACATGGTCCCTCTTAATTGGAGAGAGCTATAAAAATGTAGACAAACCAATCATGGTTTACTGAGAATGTCTGGTTTCAACATGGCGAGGGACATATCGCAGAAAATGGTGACTGAATTGACTTCATTTGGTTGGAACCAGAGGCAAGACGTCACACACGGTTCGTCCAGTTGTATTATACAGTCAATGAGTTTAGAAGTTAAAAGACTATCAGTTAACAACAAACAGTTACTTATTTTATTTCCTAAATTCAGTGTACATAAAACTACACTATATTTTTGCGATTGTCTTGGTCATTTTTTCAGAATTTCTTTTTTTTTCTGTTGAGGCACAATAATGTTTCATCAGAAATATACTTCCTTTCAAAAACTTACAAAAGTGATGTGAAAAGTGTTCAAGCTGGATGAAGTACAGAGATCAGCTTAATTCACTGAGTTTTTAGAGGGGCTCAAATGTCTAGGTTTGTGTCTAAAGCAATACGTTCTGTCATTTGTTCATGATGAATGTGGTATGGTCATGTTTGCTCTAAAATAAGTCATTCAGTTTGTTCTGACCAGAGACAGTTTTCTTTATCGTTCCTTATCATCAGTGTATACGTTTTAATGAACTTCCATAAGCGTCTAGACTTGCTTCAGATGTTGAAGCCGCGGCTCCAAAGCAGCCAGCGGTTGGGAGAGGAGATAGCACAGACAGGAGATTTGTGACAGAGCAGCGCATGAAACCCATCAGTTGATGAGTGGAAATCCCTACTTTCTAATTAATAGAGGTACACAGGCCAGGGGGATAAGGAGGATCAGGAAAATGAAATCAGCAAAAAGATAGCATCACTTATTTCTGAGGTCCATTGTCACACTTGAGAATCTTCTGTAATGAATCACTCAAGCATTCTGCAGATACATTTGAATGGCGGGGAGATTCATTGTCCAGCGGAGAGCATTCGATAAGGATCTTTTCTCTTGCCTCTGCCTCTTTTCCAGCTTCTTCTTTCCTTCCTTTGTCAAAAAGGACGACTGATCAAAAAGCAAAATCGAGGCTCAAGCATCAGGTGTGTGGTGTGAAAGGCTGCCATAATCTGCAAGTGAAGTGGAAAGCCTTCTCTGATTTAAAAGGAAAAAAGCTTTATTGGAGGAGTTTCGAAGAATTTGTTTCTTGAGATGAAATGCACAAGTCCGTAGAGGGAAATATCTTTAAAGACCCACTCCAAAATAAAGCCTTATTTTGGTGTTTTTAACATGTTCTTGTATCATTGATCTCATGATGGTGGAAAAGAATTTAAGCTTAAAATTGCATTTTTGAGAATTTATTTACTCAAATCATTGAGAATTAGGAGCAGATGAAAAAATACCCGATTGAAAAGGTTCTCAATGTGACGTAGAAACTGCGATTGGTGGGCCAGGTCTGTCTGCTCCGCTCCATTCTAATGCATCTACTTGCAGACAAATAGATCCATTGCACGGCTAATGTTAGCTTGGGGTTTTGAGGGGCTGTAGCGAAAGAGAGAGTAAACAAAGGGATCATGGGAAGTAAGCCTTGGGTAACTTCTGCACCAAGAGTCCCGCCCACAACTCTGAGGGGAATTTCAGATAAACTTCTGCTAAATCTGCAGAAATCTGCAGATTTAGCAGAAGTTTGGCTAGAAATTGCATAATTTTAATTAAGAGACCACTGGTAATGCTTTGTAAATAGATCTTGAGGATAATTGGAGTGGGACATTAGGACTGACGTGAGTTTTGCTTCATAAACATATATTTTTTCCCCCCTTCGATCCTAAAATGCACAGATGTGCAGTGGACATTTCTGCCATTTAAGTAAAGTCCAGAATACTTTTCTGCTTTTACTTGCCTCATTTCAACGTTGTAAAAAGTTGCATATCGACACAAAGCGGCCTTTCTCTGCGACAGAATCAGCTGATTTATGTTGTGTAAACACTATACTATTGTAAAGGTTTTATCAACACAAAGCTGCTTTTTTCTACTTCAGAATATGTTTGAATTTTATTAATTGAGTAAGCGGTTCAGGAGTTATAGTACCGGTAGTTTAAAGAACACTGGAGCTAAAGCTCTGGTGTTTAAAGTCCCCCTCCGATCATCTTGGGTTCTAATGTAAGTGTTCCCAGTGGTCTTTAATTATAATTGTGCTGTTTTTGCCTACATTAAATAATCTGCGTTGTTTTCTAGGACATAGTTTCTGCAAAGCAGCAGGGATTTATTAGAAATTCACCTCTGAGTGGCTGAAAGCCCCGAGAGGGGAGATTGTAGCTCACCCAGCGTATTTTCTACGTCACAAATAAGCTCTTTTTCAAAAGCTATTTTTTATCTGCTCATCATTCACATTCATTTGACAAATGAAATACTCAGAAATGCATATTTAAGCTCAATTTTCTTTCTATATGCCCTGCATGATCAGAAAATGTCACAAGAACATGTTAAAAACATGAAAAACACCATTTTCATCGAATTTAGCATTACAGCTGGCAAATGGAGCAGTTTTATACACAGAATGTATTTCCTTCACACCTCAGCATCTGTGCAACTATGGATACCTGCAAACAAGCGTAACTTCTGAATCATAAAGTCCCTCTGTAAGCTTTGCAAGATGAAGCAACAAATCATCAGTGTGCCCTACAGAGCTTGAAATGAACAGACGTCAGAGCACAGCAGATGCTTTTGGTCTGAAAGCCAAAGTTCTGAATCCGCTAACATATAGATATGACTTTATTTCCTCAGGCTCTGAGTCTTCATTTTGACTCATGTTTGTTGATTACTAAATTCTTTACATTTCAGGAATAAAACAAAATGTCTTATATTTTAAATCAAATTTTGAAAGGGTGATAAGAAGTTCAGATATTCCAGGATTCCATTATTACATTTTTTTGTAAAAGGGTCTAGTTATGGCTTTAGTTCATAGTAAACATCCTAATTTAAGGTGTTAAATTGGTTTTATGTTAACCTTAAGAATACAGTTTGTTCATCAAATGGATTATATGTTTGGTTTATTTTATAGCAGTTGTAGTTTTGAATTGTTCTTTAGTTGCATCCAGTCTTTTATGCCTTAGATAAAAGCTCACACAACAAATATAAGTTCTCACCCTGATCATGCATGTGAGGGCTACAGTAACTTGCTTTCCATTACACAAATGCGCAAAACTTTATCCAAATTTTAGAAATGTCAAAAAAACAATATTTAAGAACTACACTGTTTTATTAAATCAAAATTAATCAAATAAACACAAACCAACTCACACGATAAGTCATTCAAAAGCATGGCGACGGATGTGAACAATATTTTGATTGACAGTAGATACATTCACATTTCTGCCATGGCACTAGCGCTCATCATCATCTATTCAGGCCATGGAGCGGCGAGCTCCTTAAAGGTGGGAGGGGCTACGGATGAAGTCATTTTGGGATATTTTGGTTGTTGATTTCACAGAGGAGCTGTGGATCCAACATTTCCACATGACAAGCTCAACTTTTGATGAGCTGTGTGGTGCTGTGGGACCTCTGGTGGCGCCCGCTGTGCAGCCAGTTCCTACCAAGAAGCGCATCGCCATCCGGCTATTGGTCACATTAAATTCTAAAAAGTGTAACTTACATTACTGCAACAGACTGGAAGCCTGTCCAGGATGTCCTCTGCCTTGGCCCACAACTGGCCAGGATAGGCTCCAGCAGCCCCATGACCACGAAAGCGACAAAACGGATATAGAAGATGAATTAATGAATGAATGTTTACATTCCAGTTTTCAGATATATGTCCATTTTGATACGTCTCATAAATCACCTCTTCCAAACGTTTTTTGATAAATACGAGTTTTTTCAAAATTGTTGTGTTTCCACTAAGCGAATTTATTATCGCAAACCCAATTTGTGCAACTTCATAGTCAATGGAAATGCAGCTACTGACTGCTATGCTTCTCACCTTTACAATTTAACATATACATTTTATTTGGATTTCATGATACTTCATCTGGGGCAGAAAAAGAATCAACCAATAACAGTTTGTCCCAGAGAAAAGATTATTTATTTAACCTCTCATGTGTCACACTATCAGCAGTGCCTCCTTAAGGAATAAAGAAAATGCAAGCCTAAAACTCAACACGTATTAGCTGCATGCATAAAGCTTCTAGGCTTTTTAAAATGTTCGTCTTTATATATTAGGTGGTAAAATCTGAAGATACAAGATTATGAAAAAGCAGCATCCTGCTCATATGATGCATTCTTGGAGCTTCTCTTCTTTGTAGCAAATTGCCATAAACACGTTTGAAAAAGAAAGGTATGTGAAAAAATCTTGACTTGTGCATTAACTCTGGCTTTCAACAGAAGCTCCTTCCACTTTACGGTGGTTTAATCAAACCAGAAACAAGGTACTTTTTTTTTAAAGAAGAGGGGTTTAAAGTTCCTTTTCCTTCCTTTTTTTTATTCCACCCTTATATCCCAATACAATTATTTAATACACCCACTCATAGTCTGCATATGAGATATGAATATAATTGTATGTTACTTTTTAATTACAGGAAAAATCTAACTTGTAAGATGATGGGCTGGAAGGTGCCATTGCATTGTTATTTTTTTTTTTTCATCCTCGTTTTCTGATTATGTGAGCTGGTCTCCTTTGCTAAGCGATGATAAGCAGAATTTCCATGTTCTCTGCATAATTAATCCATCTTTGCCTCTCTTCATGCCAACTCTGCCGTTATCGCGGGCACATGCCTGAATTGCAAAAGAATCCTCTCTTCAATTGGAACTTATTGATATTCCTAAAAAAAAAAAAAAGAAAAAGGAAAACTGAAAATCCTCAAATTTAAGCCACAGATTGTTAAATGGATTAATTTCGCGGCAATCGCAATCATCTAAGGCAGGGAGACAGGCAACGCAAATTGAAAGTGTCTCCTGTTTGTGGAGTTTTAGTCCCAAATGATAGGGCTTATTGGCATGTATTTTCTCCCTCCATAGTCAAAAATTACCATTTATTTGCATGCCATAAAATACTTTTATACGGTTGAAAATTCACAGAATTCTCTTTCAATGTCTGTCTTCTTGATAACAACTTCAGCTTCCCACATCTGGACGCTTTTGATACTGGCTGAAAGGAATGTCTGAATATTTAATATTTTTATCTGCTCTCATCAATAGTTTCACCATTAAGGATGGCTCTGCTGTTTGCATGAAGCCTGGCAGATGTAGATTTATTTTCTGAGCTGTCCACAGTCTGCCTTTCTGTGAATATATTGATGCATTTTTTCCATTTTGCTGTGCACTGATGCCTCTGCATATGTAATAAACCAGCAGACACACTTATAAAACACATCAACAGACTGTATTATAATGCTGCATTTAGATGGGGCTCTTCAGTGACTCATGCACAAATTCGGAACGGAGGAGAAACTGACTACTAACATCAAATATCATTTACTTGACCTCCTAAAAATGAGGAACACTAAATTACAAAATGTTGAAACACAGGAGTTGCTCATGTATAAATCAGCTAAAAGGTTATTTAGACACTTGACATATGATACACTGGGAGAGGCCCATTACAGTGAGCTATGCTGACATTTGGAGTGAGATGTGTTTAAAATTGAGCTAAAATCTGAATTAGAAATGTAGTTTTGTCTGAGGGCTTGGCTCAGAGGTGTCTCTTCGTCTCTGACCAGATTATTGAATGTTAAGAATTCAGGAGAATTCTGTGATCTTAATAATTGTTTGTTGATTGTTTTCAGGTGGACATAAACTTGAATCATGAATTTAATTGGTTGCAGTACTGGCTACTACTAATATTGCACAATCTTTTCAGTTCCCAAACATTTGTTGGATTTATTTTTGTATTTTCATGTTAATTCATCAAAATAATGTATAATTAAGTCTCCTCGGCCTTCACTCAGAGCATTTTGTCTTCTCACTTAGATTGTAGAGACTCCACTATTGAAATTGACCTCCTTGAAATGAGAAGGGATATTTATGATTTTAATCCATGCAAAGCTCACTGGTTATCCCCTAGAGGTTGCACAATCTCAGCTTTTGACCACATAAAAAAAGAAAGTCAGATTAGTGGGAGGAATAAACTGCCCCATAGTTCTTTCCTTTTCTTCTCTTTCCTTCTTCTAAAAAAAGAGCCTTTATTTTCAGATTTACTCATTCCCAATGGGAGGGGCATAGTTTGTTCATCCCGCCTTCTTTTGGTATTTTAATCTCTCTCTTCGACTTTAATGTTTTTGGTGTCATCTTAAGATGCTTTAGGGTTGTGTGGCATTTTGATTACTGCTTTTGTGCTTTCTTCAGCTCACTTGTACATGGCAGAGACGGGAAAGGATGAGAAAAGAGGGGGATACTGGATAGTGGTGGTGAAGCCTCTCTGGATGGAGCTGGCACTGAGGCCTGCGGGGCTGCGGGTGGTTTTGGCAGCTCGGCCAGCGGAATGGGCACTCTCTCAGACATCTGTTTGCTCGCTGCTGCTGGAGCTGCTGCCTGGCTGGATGCTGGGAAGATGCTCGAAAGGTGGAGCATTCAGCCACAACCAGCACAGCTACCAGCCGCCTTCTCAGATAGAAAACATTTAGCTGCTTTTTAAAAAATAAATACTGCATCTATAACAGTACGAGTTTAAAATCATCTTCCATATTTTAATATCTTTAGGATAATATCAGATTTTTGAATCAAATAAAAATGTAAAAGTTAAGAAACGACGTGTTTCTTCAGTCCACCCTTTCAGAAAAAAACATTTCATTCGACCCAAAAGAGTTATAGATGTGCCACCCATAGCCTATCCTTTCCTACACTCACGTGCACACACACACACGCACATGCACGGATCTCACTTCCTCATGAGACAAACCAATCCTGAACAGCCAGAGGGTGACATCGCAGCAGGCAAACTCATAACACCGGTGCCCAAGTTGAGCTGCTGAGGCTGCTCTTTAAGGAGCCAGTTGCTGTCCACGCCACGGCTGTCACTCCCAGCGCCACTGGACATGTGTGATCCCTTGAAGAAATCAACCTAGTAATTTGTCACGCTAGCCCCCCCCCCATGATATAACAAAGTCAGCACGGCAGCTCAAATCAACAGAGTAGCAGGAAAGCTGCAGCTGTTATTTAAGCTATACATCAATTGGGGTTTGTTAAAAAAAACAACAACATTTAATCAGTTAAGACATTTGGAGACAATATGAAAGTATATAATAATTGGAGGTCCCTTTATCTGAAAGGAGCCTGCTGTCTTTACTACTTTTTAAATCGATTTTTACTATTGCACATCCTGGTAAGTTTGGTTTTTGTAAGTAAAACTGCAGAATAAATGCTCATCTTTACCTTTGTGTGTATGTCAGCCACACCCTGTGTGTTTACAGAAAATGTGTCAAAAATATGTACATTAAAGAAATCATGTTGTGTGCTTCTGACTTTAATTTAAAAAATATGGCTTAAACAGTCATTATTTTAAAAAAATGTGTCAAATCCTTTACTGATTATTTTTCTTATAATTATTTCTGTTCTTTTAAGAGATGAGTGCAATTTAGGTGTGATTTATTTTCCTTTAACAAAATAAAATATTCTAAACTGATTTGGGGCTGTCTATTTTTTAAGTTTTATTAGAACTATTTCAAAATTTAAAAAAAGAATTAAATTATATTTTATAAAATATTTTATAATCAAATATGCATTTAAAAAAACGACAACAAATAAGTCTGGATAATTTTTCATCAATATACATTTAATTTCTGTCCTTTTTGACCTCACTGTGCTTGTTTTTACAGGTTATTTATTTATTCCAACTAATTGTACATTTCAAATGAAATGTAAGTGCCTTGGACATCAAATGTATAATTTTCTTGAGACTAAAATTGAGGGTCTGATGCACCCACACCACTCTGCTGAGGTGACAAGCTAAAAACAATGCTGTGCATTTCAGCTGAAGGTTGCTCCTTTTGATAACTTGACTTTTTTTCATCTGAACCAACATCTCAACAGGTCCTGATGGGACAGGAGACAAATCGACCGATGAGGAAACATAAGGTTTTTCAGAAAGAACAGGAAGAAGCAGCAGCCAGCTGAGCTCCTCTGCCCCGATGCTCAAGTCCGTTACCCAAATGTGACTTGGCAGTTCTAATCAAATGATTTAGCACATTAAATCAACCTTTCCCCTCATAATCAGATTATGAGCACACAACACAGCATTTCCGCTGCATACAGTATACCTTAACCTCTTAATATGTGCAACCTTGTGTCAGTGATTTCCCCAGCGATGGACACAGTATCATGTTAATTATCACCGCCATCTGGTCTGAGCAGAAGAAAAAAAAAAGCTTTCTCTTCCTCTTGCAGATTTGTACCTGCCAATCAAAGTCGGCTTCAAACGAGCCACCGGGGCTCAGGAGGAGCACAGAAGAAGCACGCTCCAGTCTCAGAGGATTTAGGAGTGGCGTTAAATTAATCTTGAGCTGGCAATTTGACTCTTCTCTCGCACTGTTTTGTTGCTTCTAACACACATCATTATTGATTTTGGTGTTGAGCTCCTAATAAGGCCAGTAAAGGCTGTTTGTGGCTGGTTAACATGGTCATTTTAGAGGCTGTGTCGGGAAGGGACACTGGCAAACCTTTAATAGGTTTCTGGGGATTTTTTTTTTTATGTTAGGAGAGTATTAGCAGCTATTCTGGGATAATTAACACTCTTTTTTTTTTAACTGTGACACCTTTTAGGCCTCCCTTCTGACTGCAGCCCAAAAAAACTGGATGTTTGAATCCTGGCCAAAAGCTGCATATGCAAAGCAATACAGAGAGAAGAGGGCAGGTGAACGGACGATAGAAGGACCAAAGAGACGAATCCAGGAGCCTCTTGGTGCAAACGCTCTCCTCAAGGTGAACGCCTGCTGACCCGTCTGCCACAGAAATTATTCCGTAGTTTCAGACTCCATTCCAAACTTGTGGAATTGGGTTACAAGATAATTTCACAGGCCACTTGCTTGTCTTCCTTGGTAGTCCAACTGGCTAATTGAAGAGAGTGATTTCCAGTTTGGGCAACTATTCAGAAAATAGCAGTCAAAATCTGAATGATTTGAATTGCTCTCTGCTTTTCTGTCTGTCTGACCAAATTTTTTTTTATACAGTCTGAATATTTATTTTTTTTCTTCCCCAGGTTGCCTTATTGCCAGCAAGAAACTCTTGTTACTTAAACTGGTAAATAAAAACTTACCCCCCCCCAAAGATTTATTGTTTTTATTAGTTTAAATAAAAAAAACAATTAATTCACTAAAAATTATAATATTATGTTAAACTGAGTTAGAAAAATACATTCAAAAATATCTTCTTAAAGTATGAGGTCAATACTTTTTAAGTCAAACTGATCCCCAAAGTGCATTCTGGGAAAGTAGTGGTCAAACTGCAGATAAGCTCTTTTACTTTGGCAGGAAAAAAAGTAAAATGGATTATTTGTTTACTAATAAAAATAAATAAGAATAACCGTGTCGTGAGAAAGTCATTCGAGAAATAAAATTTGAGAATATTTCCAGCTTTTTCTTTTTTTTTTTTTTCTACAGTTGTTTGCGTGAACCTTCATGCGTTTCTGCGGTCAGAGCTTAGCTCGCCACAATTTGGCCCCAAACAAAAACGGGCGCTAATGAAGAGCGCCGCTAATTAAAAGAAGGGTGTAAAAGCGATCAAGTAAGTTCATGGAGCCGTGGCTACGGCGCCCGGGGAGGAACAAACCTTATCTTCAAACAAAAGCGCGAAACGCTTTCAGCTCCCCAGTCAGTCCGTGCGGATCGCGGCGAAGCGCAGCCTCATCACGGAGACCGGTGCTGAGGAAAGAGGAAGGGAGGACGCCACGGAGAGAGGGAGGGCTGCGGGCGGGCGTGCGTGCGTGCGCGCGCGCGTGTGTTCGTGTGTGTGAAGGAGAGAAAGTCAGAGCCAGAGCCAGAGAGACGAGAAAGATAAAGGAAAGACAGACGGAACGATAGATCCGTGCGTAAAAAGCGCCCCTTCTTCTTTTTCTTCCCCACTTTCCATTAGAAAAAATAATAAAAGTAACAAAAACAGAGAGAAAGACAGAGCGTGGATGAAGCAAAACCTATCGATCAGTCAGTACTACACCTGGATTCACTGACCGCCGCCGCAGCAGGCATGTCCCGAAGGAAGCAGAGCAACCCCAGGCAGATCAAACGTAAGTTTCTCTCCTTTCCTCGCCGCTGCGCCGCATTTTCAGCCTGCTCGGAGTTTGCGGGATATTGGACCGACAGTGACCCCGTGGAGGCTGAGCTGTCGGCGCTCGTGCGCTGCCTGTCACGGTCCTCGGGTCTCCCTCCGCGCGCTCCTGTTTTCTGGAGATGATTTACACTCCAGACCCCGGTGCTGCTGCAAAACTTTCACCTCTGCGTCCAAGTTCCAGAAAAGAAAAAAAGAGATTCGGTTTTTTCCTCAGTCAGTCGTTCTTTAAAACCTCCTAAAGTTTTTTGATCGCATATATTTCCAACTGGATTTTTAAGATCCATTATTTGTAGTGTTAAAAACACACGAAAAATCTGAGCAACGACAGAAGCAAAAGCAATAATTAAAAAAAACCTCTATTTTTTAATCATTAAATTTGTATTATTTGTAACAGACTCTAATGGGGATGTGTTTCCAACTTTCCACAGTATTCTAGTCTTGGCTTTCCCTTCATGCATTTCTTCTTTCAGATGTTTGAATAAATACATACATAGATCTCCTGAAAAAGCTCACTGCAGTGTTTAAATGTTGAGCTCCTGTGTCAAAACTGTGGATCCCAAAGACAAAAAAACAACAACAAAAACACACTAAAACAAGTTACATTGTTATTTATTTTCATTAAATAGTGATGATTATTTGGGGGGAAAAAAACATAATGAGAAAACAAAAACTCCTGATATTTTGAACCTTTTATGACAATCTTATCGTTTCATCTTTGGTTGTGTAAAGGTGATGTTCATTTCGTTAAAGCAGATCTGGAGCGAGATGCTGATCAGCCTGGATCAAATTCCATGATATTTTACACCTGAATTTGTATTTTCTTAAGGACTTTTCTGACATTTTGTGGATTCCAGAACCTGCAGACGTTTAGTAAATTCTGAAGTCATTCCTCAGATGCAGCTGACAGTGTGTGTTCGGTGTGTGTGTGTGTGTGTGTTTACTTCCACCACTGTGTGTGGCTGCTGAGAGCAGCGTGGATTACCATTTTCTGCTCTGACAATCATCAGAACTTCAAAGATGAAGTGATTTGGATGTTTTCTGGATGGGTTTGTGTTTGTTGATGCTCCCATCCATGCACAGATGTGTGTGAACTGATGAGGATATCAAGTTTATATTTCTCAAACCATTAGAGAATTGTATGAAAATGTTTTAAAACATATTTTTAATTTAATTCTTTTGGTTTTCTTAGAGACGAAAAAAGCTGGAATTAAGTATTATTTTTCTTTTTTTTTTTATTTATATTAAAAAATTAAAAAGTTGTTTTTTTATGTAGTTACAGAACTATTTGGAATTTGATCATAACCATGCGTTTACATTTTTAATTTTTTTTCTTTTTCACTAAAATGAAACAGTATAAAAAAAAACATATTACTATATATTACTTTATTTAGGTTCCTTCTGAATGTTTGTGCTTTTAGCATCCTCTACAAACTGTTTCCACAACAACGTATGACGTGACAGCGCCTCTCATTCTGCGGACCAATCCTGTGGTGGGATCCAAATTTTAGTTGCCGTGTGAAAGTAATGTATCGTTTGTGTTCTTTTTCAGCCACTGTGACCCAGCCTTTTGTGAATTAGCATGTCACGTGTAAGAGCTTGTTAATATGGAGTTAGTGTGCAGCCGGATAAACAAGCACTGGTTGGAAACAAAAAGGTCACCAAGAGCCTAGATCCCTGGGAACTCTGGGTTAAAAAAAAAAAAAAAGAAAGTCAGCACAGACAGTCGTTCTAAAGGACAAAAAGGTTGTTGGGCTGGTGCTCCCTCTCCCCCGCCACCCACCGCCCCCCCCCACCCCCACCTTCCTCCTGCATACATTGGACCGTTATCTAAAATTGTGATTTATGCAGTATTTTAATATTTTGCTTATTCTTTCCCCTTGGGTGCTCTCTGAGCGGTGATAAAAAGGCAATGCTGAAAGAGCACCATTAATTTGCTCCGATGACTGGGGAGATAAGGCCAGATAATGGGAAAGATAAGAGGAGAAGATATACCATCAGAGCCCCGATTATTACCATTAAAATTCCAGCCCAGCAATCTGCAGCTGGCTGATAATTTCTTCTCCGTTTCCACCACTTCGGATGATAAGGCAAAAAATAGTCAGTCATTGCTCCTTGATTACGCTGCCTGGATATCCCGATAATACTCTGATAAATTATGTATTTCCCCCCTTGTTGTTTCTTTTCTCTGTATGTTGCATCCATAAGAATATATATATAAATATATGAAGTGTAAAGTGGTGCCCCATTCCCATCTTGTTTTTCTAGGGAAGTAAGAGATCCCAAAGCTTTTCTATTGTAATAAGAGTTTGATAGAAAGAGGAGATAATGGAGGCGTTTTGTGCAGAAGCACATATCAATGTTATCAGCTCATCTGTGTGGGCCAGCTGCTAGCTGCTGTTGTTTTTAGCCTTATCACCTCGTGCCAATATGCCAATAAAAGGTTTTCGCTGGTGTGGAGGAGAGGGGAAAGCGTGCGACGGAGGAAGCTGACTGCAGAGATGAAAATATGGCCGATGCTCGGCGGATTGCGATTAGCTGCCGCACGGTGATGAGTGAATTCAACCGAGCTCCTCTCTAACAGCTCTTCCTCCTCCTCTTCTCCCTCCTCCTCCTTTATTTGGGGGGTATCCATACCTCCACTCGCTCTGAGAGGAGAACATTTTGATACTTAATAGGATGGGAAGATATGAACAGGGACCGAATTGAAACCCGGCTCCCTGTGGGTAATTTTTCTGGAGAATTGCCCCCAAAGTTTTGCACCGTAAAGGGGAATCTGGATGATGTAGAGAGCCTACCTTCTCCTGCGTGTATGGGAGCTTATTGAAGAGGCCTGGCGAGGCCAGGCTTGGATGTCTAATGTCAAATGTGCTTATTAAACTGACTTAGTGCTCTCCTTGTTTTGCTGTTGTCTTGCTCATATGGGAGAATGCATGCTGCCTCTCCTGTATTGAACTAAGTGAGGGGACGGAGGCCTGCACTGGAGTCCTGCCTGTGAGTTTGTATAGCAGCAGAGTGGCACATCTCCAGAGTAAATGTCATCTTATCCAAATATATCATCTGCTCTGCTTGTACAAGAGTTTTCATTTTACAAAATTTCAAATTCCACTATGAAGCAAGAAAAAAAAAAAATCAAAATTCATTTTTCAAAATTCAAATAACTAAGAGGAGAATAAAAAGAATGTAATGAAGCTGCTATTTGACTTTAATCTCTGCATACTCTGACCTATACGTAACCTTAACTTGGACGCAGCGAGAAACAGCAGGAGCAGAGCGTCACAGCAGACCAGGGCTGTCTGTTCAAGCTAGAAGTCGTTTTTTTTTTTTTTTTTTTTTATCACAGCAACCATTTTTTCCATCTCCACTCTACAGTTAATCTCTCAGCTCCTTAGCATAAGGCCACTTTATGTAACGTCAGCACGCTGTTTATCATATCAGGTGACATTTCTATCTTTGAGGGGCATTTATCAGAGGCAGATTACACCAGTAAGGGATAAGGGGGAGTGTTTACTGAATTGACTGCCAACATCTTGTCTGATTGTGTGTTTGCTGGAGTATACGTTGGTGCCTGTACAGTAGGCATGGAGAGCATGGGGTGGTGTGGCTTTTTCACAGAGCTGTTAGCTTGTTGTGCTTTCTTTTTTGTGCGTTTCACCAATCGTTCCTGCAGTTGAGCCTCTGTCTTGAAAACAGTCGTGGAAGTTGTATACTGTACGTTCACCTTTGACCTGCAAATGCTTGCAACTTTAGTAGTCAGATGTTTTGGGGGGTGGAGACTAAAAAAAAACAAAAAAAAAAACAACAACCCTATTGCTCGCCAGCTTCCCTGTGTAGTTAAGGGTCTTCCTTTCATTTGGTGACAATCTCGGCATGTCTCCTGTGTTTCTCTTGTTGATTTCTGTCAGAAGAAGAATGGTTGTTGAATGCCAACTTTCCCTCAAACATCTGTTCCCTGCCAATAACAGCTTGTGCCGTTGCTTCGTCTTAGCGGAAGCATCCCCAGTTGCCTCCTCACTTTTGACACAAAACAACAATGCGGATGAATGTCATCTCCTTTCAGTTTTTTTTTGTCTGTGTCACAAATAAAATGCTTTCTGCAGAGGGAAAGTGAGCTTTCGTCGCTGACTACATGAGAGCTGCTATAGGGGAAGAATGCAGCTGCTGCTTCCTTTCCGTTGAAAGCGGTGTTGTGTAAAGTGTTTGATGGTGTGGGGTTGGCAGCCCGCGCACCGACAGGGCTTGACTCTGCCCTCGGTGTCGCCGTGGCCCGCGGCGCCCGGACGGCAGAGTGAAATGTGGGCAGGGTTGCTGCAAAGGTGGAGGTCACTTCCTCTCACAGCTTCCTCTTTATCTTCCTCTTTCCTGAATTCCACTGCTATTATTCCAATAACGGCTGCTTCAAGCTGCGGTTGCTGTGTTTTCCACACAATGGTTGTTTTTGGCACTGAAACCAAAATGCAAAAAATTTTTTAAATTCATCATTACTCTCCTTGCTCATTTTCTTCTGCTTTATTCAGATTTGATATTAATGGTGTCCACGGAGCCCCAGGCGACAATTGACTTTCAGCCTGCTTTAAGTTAATAGCCTTGTCTCTTCCCATGTAGGGATCAATACTGGTATTAATTAATCACCATTATCAGGAGCAGGATCTAGTTCCATTTGTTGTTACATCAGCAAAATATCAATAAAGAAAGTGTACTCCCTGATCGTCATGGCAACTTCATCTCTTAGGTCAAAGAGAGTTTATCTTATCTTGCTTCTGAGAGTGGCAAACTGCTTAGGAATCTGGTTTAGACTCACAGATGATCGATTTAAGCTTTATTTCGCCCCCAACCTTGTTGTTTTGCAAGAGAGGGGGTGAAAAAAAAAATGCGAGAGGCAGTAATCTAATCACAGGTAAGATGTAAGATTTAAATATTGATGTCCAAATGCCATTACAGCAAAGAGGGCGTCTGGTGTCGCTGCTGTTCAAGTACGTCCTTTTAACACCCAGACAAAGCTTTGATTATCAAAGGTGTCACAGTAGAGTTTGGATGTAAAGCGGACAGTGTGGGACTGCAGAGGAGATGAGTTTCCTGCTGCCACCAGCTCTGAAGGCTCACAGAACACAGTCTACATCCTGCAGGCCTCCGCCTGAGCAACAATAGGTTTGTGCACTTCAAATCCACGATGCACTGATCTGTTCAAGACCCGAAAGTCTTTCAGGTGTTGCGTTATATTCCAACAGATGAAGGCAGATGCTGTGATTTACGGAAAAAGAAAAAGTTTACCGGACAAAATGCTTCTGATGTCATATTTCTGGATTCTTTAGAAGCGGAGCAGTGAGGGGTTACCCTAGATATGCTTGAGATTAACAGCATCGTTCTTGATCTCAGTGGTTTATGGTTTCTTTCTTAATTATTTTTCATTGTTATCTAGATTTTGAGTTTAAACTAAGAGTTGCAAAACGTCCCTGATTTATTGATCACCATTTATTGATCATCATTTTGGTTTTAAACATTTTAATACTTTTAAAATTTTGTGGGAAGACAGAAATCTTAGCAGTAAAGGGTTGAATAGAATGATAAAAAATTATGTGACTGTAAAAACAAGTGTTTTGTCTCAAAAATATTAGCAGAGAGATTTTAGAGGTTGTAAATTAAGTTGCATGTGGTTCATGCAGAGGGTTGGTGAGAAAGATTCTAGATTTTTTTCGTCATTTGCTTTCTTTGCAAAAGCATGATTGAATAAGATAATTGAGCGTCGAGCTGCAGAAACACTAAAATTATTTTTTTACTGTCACTTTTTTTCCTCAGTTTTTACATTTTTCAGATGAGTTTTGCCTTGCACAGAGCAGAAGTGTCTACTTTTTAACATCTTCCGGCACAGTGAGACACAGAGTTGTGTGATTGAAGTTTTCAGTGTTTCAGAGAGTGCAGGAAAGTATTTTGTGCTTGATGGAGGCAGGGCTGGGTGCCTGGATGTACCGCATCATGCAGCAGAATGCCCCTCAGGGTGGGAGCAGGGAGCACGGGGCCTTTTTTTCCCTCGTTTTGCCTCCTGGACACAATTGCTTCATTTAACATTCTCTATTTGGCCCCTGCCAAGAGGGCAAATAGCCAGGGTGAGTAAGAGAGGCTTCCACACATCATGAATTCTTCTTTCATTTGACTTGCACAGTCCCTTTTCACCTTGGAGATGCACATGGATGTGGAATGAAGATATTGCTCAATTAAGGGGATTTCTAAGGTGGCTCCTGAGCTATTGCGGTTATTTTTCTGTGCCATACAGAGGTTTGGATGTATCATGGATATGGATATTGAGTTCATCACATTTGTGTGATGCTTTGACATCTCCATCTTTATAGCCCAAGAGAGACTCTGCTCTTTTCTCCATCACATTCAAGAAATAAAAGTCCAGGGGTTGGAAATCTGTCAGTCTTCTATTGCAGGCTTATAAATAACTTTTGTGTGTCTTTTTTTTTGTCTCTTTCAATCAAATTAAGCATGGTTGATCATAACATTTTCACGGGATGTGTCAAAACTGCTCAGACGGTTTTGACTGAATCTTGGATGAGACACGAGGGAGAGGGACTGCTTGGAAACATGACTCATGTCTTGCAGACGGCACATTGTGTTGTCAGCAAAATACAGCGAAACGAGCTCCGAGTACGATGGCTAGAAATTGTTTCAGCAAATTAAAAAATAAAATAAAAACCTACTGAGCTGATTAAAAGAAAGATAGCAATAAACAGGGGGGGGGGTTGGCTGACAGCAGCAGAGCGGGATGGTAGCTGGCACACAGGAAAGTGACGGCCTAATAGATGTTCGGTCTAAATCTCAGGCTTGGCAGGAATTACTGCGGATGGGTTTGCAGGGATGTGGTGCACAACTTTGCACGGGGCTGAAGTGCACCAGGCTGCATAGTTCAGGGAACGTTAGCAACAGAGGATTAAGTAACAAGCTTTTCAGTTCAATTTGTACATCAGCATTTCCCTCCTCAAAACACACAGCGTCTCAAGGGTTCAGTGGAAAATCACTAATGACAAAGCTCTGTAAATAGATAAACAATTCGTGTCAAATATGTTGAAAATATAAAGCAAACTTCAAAACAAGTTAATACTTTAAAGAGGCTGTGTTTTGATGTGCACCACTGCAAAGCTGGTAAAGCTGTTGACAGCGCAGCTTACACGTGATGTGATCAGAGGCCGTATCTGCGCGCATGTGATTAGCACGGAGAGCTGCAACAGAGTCATAACAGAGCGATTTTCCAGCAGGAGCACGTTGATGAAGATCGCGTCCGTGTAAACTGTGCACATCGGATGGGTTCAAGAGTGGAGGAAAGATACCGGATGGAGTTTAAGAGAGATCCTCTCAAAGCGGGTTTTTAGGAAGTCGTAGGGGAAAATGCTGCTGGCGTTTTTTCAGAATCAGCCAGCTTTCTCTTTTTGTGTGTTTCAAAGAAAGCTTATCTAGTAATTACTAAAAACTGTTGACACTGAGCAAATGCCGTAGCCGACTAAAATGCCTTTTTGTCTTATGATATCAGATTGGATTTTTATCTGAGGTCCATGCAGTCATGCATCCCTGAAAATGGAAGATAAGAGACTCCAATTCATTATTTTAGCATGACTTTAGAATTAAGAGGCTCATTTCGAAAGAAGTCATTACACTTTCTGTTTTTTAGAAGGAGGGGGCTGTAAAAATAACAGATTGGATGTTTTTATACTTCCGTTTGAGCTGAGGACGTGTCTGGGAAACCCAGAGATGTGAATTTAACCATAATCAAGTTTTTTTAAGCTTCAGAAAGGGGATAACAACTGGGTCAGATGATAAGCTCTGGCAAAACAGGAAAAAAAAATTCCTGTGGTAGACGAGGAGAAAATCTGATTGATTGATGTCTGCTGGATTTGGTGGCATCACAAGCCAGTTGACAGTTAGTTTGGGATCAGATGATTTCACTCTTCAGATTGAGGTTGAGGGGGTGCTAGGCAAATATGAAGGACACAAAGGTCAATGGCTTTTCTCCTCCTCTCTGTATCTATCTCTCTCTGGCAATAGCTTGCTTTGACAAACTCTAATATGTTGCTAAGCTTTGTGGCGGCGGGACACATGGTCATAGTTTGTACTGTAATATCCTATAGCTGTAATCTCGCCAGGCGTGATTGAAAGTGCTGCTGCGAGCAGGGACCCGCTGACATCATCAGCCGGACTGGCACCCCCCCCCACTAGTTTGGACTGAGTTTCCTTGTGGGATCGAATAAGTTAAACAACAGCTTCAGCTCAAAGGGAATCTGTTATTGTAAGCAGGATCTGATAAAGAGGGTTTGTGCGCTGAAGAGTTCAAACTGGAATCTGCAGCGAGTGTGTCTCTGGTTACAGAAATCGCTGAACATGGAGCCAGGGCAAGAGGATGATGGGAGGCAGATTGTAAATAAACACCCAAAGTTTTCAGGGCTTCTTCCTGGCTCTCAGCTGTTTTGCATACGTTTCCCAAGCAGCATTTGAGCCTCAGCTGCTGCTGAAACTGCGTGCAGCAGAGCCTGCTCTGGAGTCGGCCAGAGTCTTGGATGAAATCTATTATAAAAACAAAAAGCCCTTCATGGTCGACCTATTGTTGTCAAGAAAAAAACACAATTAAAATTAATAAGACAGGACGCAAATGCCCACGTTGATATTTATTCAGCTGCAGGTCTCGGGTCCTCTGAGGGTTCATCTCTAAGAAACATAACAGACACATCCATTAGCTTTATGCTGGGCTGCTTTTAAGATCAAGGTCTCACTTGTAATGAAGTGGCTATGCAAATCCAAGTCCAATTCTACTGTTATGAATCACTTGTTTTAATCAAGTTTCCACTGAAAGAAATGTAGCCTTCATTCAGAGGCACTAACCAAACAATAAAAACGGATAATCCGGAGACAATTCCCATCCAAATGGAACCGGACATCATTTATAGGAAGAGACAACAACTCTTTGTTTGTTTGAAGTGGTCGATATGACAACCTCCTTGTCAAAGACTCAGGACGAATAAAAGGGATTTGTAATTACCATAATTATCTCTTATATGTTTTCACCTAATGATGTCCATTAACTGCCTACGGCTTCATTATGGACTGCCTCACTGTAGGTTGGCATGCACTGGTAATACGGCATGTTACATTACACGGCATGCAAGTAATGAACTTCTTTCATCGAAGATGTTTATCGAGCAGCGCTTCTGGGGGGAAAAGCCAATACACTTCAGCTTTTTGTTACAGTTGGATTATAACAATTCTCAGAGTTCCCACTTATCTTTTGAATTTTCTCCACATGTGATATCAACCCAATTGGCTTCATGTCTAAACAGGATGGCGCTCTAATCTAGACCACTGTTCGTTTCATGTAAAACATCTCATTTTGTGGCTTAGGCTGGTGGCTGTCTTATCGTTACATAATTGGCTGCCCTCTCCCTGATTTTCTTTGTGGCAATTTATTTAAATTCCCCCATGTTTATATACTCGCTGTCTCCTTTCATTCGCAGTGATTGCCTTTTGTAAGTTCAAAGACTCATCTTTAAGACTTTTGGCAACTTTTTAGATATGAACTCACGTTGGGGAGAAAGAGTTTTGTGGATTTGAAGGTTGTCTAACCCCATCAGTGATGCAGATGTCGGGTTTTTAGCAGTCCACACCTCGGCGGGTGCAGCGTTTCGGGTGCAGGAGCTGAATGCACGCCTGCTGTTGGGGTCTTGGGTGCTGCATGTGGCTCTGCTGTTGTTGTTGCTTCGGTCTTGGGGTCTTTGTCCGCCACATATCAGCATATCAGCAGTGTCTCTGAAGCCTGCCTGTATAATGCACCATTTACGGCTTTGTGGCGGGAGATGGCGGCCGGGCGGTGGAATAGCTCCAGGCCTTCCCTTCAGTGAGTGGATTAACAGCGGCCTGCTTTAGCGCTCTCTGCCGCGGTGTGAAATCGGCCCTGCTTCAGCGCCGACGATGAGACTCCTTACCCCCCCCCCCCCCACTCTGTTTCCTCACCTCATGCAAAGCCTCTCCCAGCCATCTGTGAAATGTGGAAACTCTGTCTAAGTTGAGTTCAGATCCCATCCCCTCCGTCGAGCTGCGGCCAGGAAGCAAATGGGAAGGCAGTCGGCATGGGGGGGGTGTGGGGGGTGCAGCGGAGGAGGGTGGCGATTGGGGATCAGCTCACTGATGTCGTGCCGCGTGTGCAGGAACCCTGCCTGTTCTCCGCGGGCGAATTGGAGGAGGGTCCAGGCCTGGGTGCCGGCCGAGAGATCCCTGGTTCCTGCTTGCAGGTCCAAATCCCCTCTCTGTGTGTGTCTGCGTGGAGGCGAGGCGGTGGCACGGCTCCCATGAGCCCCTGCCCAGTCCTTTGAAGATAAGATGGTGATACAGACTCCCTTTCGGTACGACGCTAACCGATGGTCTTTGTGTGACACACATGCCTCTCTCCGCTGGAGCCTGCAGCTGAAACACCTATGGTCTTCACTGAAACGAATTGCCTGCATGGCCTCTGGTCAAATTAGATTATGAATGGGTGACAAAATCTAGATGGCATGTTTGGGATATTCCTTTTCTCCAGTCACCATTTCATGCTGATAACGTGGAGTTGTGCTCTGGCTGATGCAGTAGTTCCATTTGATTTTCCTCCACTAAGAATCACTCAGGAGTCTCACCGCTGACTTCATTTTTTTTTTTTTTTTTCATTTTTCCACTGCAACTAGTTGTCATCACGGCTCTGCTGATTTCTCTGCTATCTGCACCAAGCTGCTCTTGATCATGACAGCTTTTCAAACACAAGTCTCCTCTGTATTTATATCCATATTTTGTGGCACTCTCAGGCAAATTTTCCCACTTCTGGCACTTCACATAAGCTTTTCAAAAGAGCAGCTATCACAATCAAGCTTTTAAATGATGAACTCAGCTTTGCCTTAACTGCGTTTCAACCTTCCCCCCGTCCTGTGGCTTTTGGGGCTCAGATTTGTGCATAATGTCTTGTGATTGCGCTGCATTATGGTGGTTTGGAAAGCCCAGGCGAGGTCCAGCCACGCATGGATTTTCCATAGACAGTGGATCTGTGTGTCTCTCTGAGCTCATCAGGGATGGGGCGTTGATTGCTTTTTGATACCCCTCCAATGTGGACGAGGTCCTGCATACATCAGCTAATTAGAATGTACTTAAAGTGTTTGTCTGCGACAGACCCCACACTTTCCATCAGATCCTCAGCCCGAGTGCTCCAACGGCACTCTCCGAAGGCTTTGTCAAACTCAAAAGAAAAGAAAAGGTCTGGCTTGGGTATGGTGGTGGGGGCTCTGTGTGTGGGTGTTGATGCAAGGGTGGGGGGGGGTGGCACTTAAACTGAAAAGGAATAGTAGAAATGACTGGAGTTATTTCAGTAAATGGAAGAAAACATGCACATTTAACAAAATCTAGCAGTTATTGTCTATAATTGAATGATTCCTCTGACCCACCTTATGCTTCTGTTCCATGCAGTAGAAGGGAAGCAGAAGCCTGGAATGAATGACACAGCAGCAGGAAGGGAAGTTGCTGCGAGTAATTAGGCAGCACAAACGAGTGAGTGCTATCGTCCTGTGCACCTTGATGATTTTACAGCTGTGGAGCATCTGACAGGGACCAGCAGCCCCCACGCTTTGGACGTGTCCCTGCCTTTACTGCAGCTGCCTCACACACACACTGAGTGTTCTGGGGTGCCCCTATATATTTCATAGAGTCATTATATTACAGCTCCACAGTTTTGTGGGGGGCTGTCTAGCCCCCCAGACAGCTGGGAATAAAGTGGGACATGGCTCTACACCAGAAATCTAACTGCTGTTTCTTCACTTTATCTTGACTTGAATCTTAATTCCAATAAAGAGTTCTTTCTTTTTTCTTCTCACAGGATAAGCCAAGCAGGAGCACTCTGTGTGTTTCAGCTGTTATGCTCTATTCAATATCATTTCAGATAAGAGGTGTAATCCTTTTTTTTTTTTGGGGGGGGGGGGGTGTATATTGACCAAACTCTGATATGAAAGCAGTAAAATAACGATTTGTGCCGTTGGCTGAGTCAAATGCTGAGGAATATTGAATACTGTCCTTATTGTTGTCAGCTTTGATGGAGTGAGGCTGATTATTCAAAGGTGTCACAGCTGTGGACTCGACCACCACAGGACTTATTTTAGTGTTGGGGAGTGAGTTCATCAAAAAAAGCAGGTAAAACCGGCACCTGTGCTGCTTTATGTAAGGGTTTGTTCAGTCTGTTGTTGATTTTACTTGTATTCGTTACAGCTGACAGCATAAATGATGTTTACAGAGTTTTTTTAAAATGTCAGTTATATCGTTATTTCCTTAATGCAACACAACAATCCATAAAATCAACAAAGGTTGTATCGTTGTACTGCCAAAAGTGGCCGGCCCATCTGGATCAGGCACAGGGCAGAAGTCAGCCAGGGAGAAAGAAAGAACCAATGAGGGCGCCACCTGTCTGCCAGATGGATGTCAAGTAATACGGACAAGCAGAAAAACACTGAGATGCCTGAAAAGAATGACATTACATAAATGTTGATGTCTTTCATTTGAAATATTTGGCTGAAAGTTCATTCTGAACAGGTACAGCAAAACGTTAAATCTGGCTTTTTATCATAACTACCACAAACAGTTGGCCTTATTTAACAAAGCCACATCCAAAATGTAAAATAAAACAAAATATGAATGCACAAACATCACAGGTGTAATGCAATGTTCAGATAAAAGAAAAGAAAAAAACGTGAAAATAAGTCAAAAGGTGCTTTCTTTAATAAAAAAAACCCCTCAGTTAATTAAAAAAGCTAGTCTATAATAGGTAGCTATGTCAAAGCCTAATCCAGAAAGACATCAAATCAAGTAATCAATGTTAAAAATATCTGATAATACTTTACATTTACATTAAAATCTTGGAATTGATATTTCCATGGCAATTTAGACATTTATAACATCAGCTGAACAGAATAATTTGTTCAGGGAAAAAGAAATAATGTTGCATTTTTTTCTACAAAGTTCTAGCTTTCTGCTTTACTGGATTAAGTATGAAAGTTTGGACTGTGGAGTGTTATTGAGAAAGCCAAAGAAATGAATGAAATACTTTAAAACTTAATGTTCTTATCACATTCTGGATCAGAATGTTAAAACATACCAAATTGTAAAATTAAAAACAGAGCAAATGCACAAAACTGCACGCGCTCCTGCAACAGGAAGTATTGGTGCTGGCTGTCAGAGCAGCGTGAGTGGAGGCGTCCTGTTTAGACAGGAGTGTTGCAGAGAGTAGAGGAGTTCAAACAGAGAGCCACAGCGCTCAGGTCAATACCTCACTGCTGCAGTCTCACCTTTCAGACTCACCAGCTTTCTTCCATCAGCAGAGAGCAGCTCTCTTTGCTCCCTCATGGTTCATTTCATCAGGGTTTCTTTTATCTTGACTGGCCAGACCCATGACCCCTGAGCACTGATAGTCCAATAAGACTGCAAGGGAGCATCATTGGGGCATTGTGAAGACTCAAACAGAACCTAACTGGGCTAAGTCGGCCCCATTATACTTTTATGTCAACTGTTTGCAAAGAAACTTGTTTGAATGTGGTTTACAGAAATAAAAATACATGAATGAACAGATTATGGGCGAAAAGAAAATGTGCATTGGGCCATCGTCTTTTCTGACTTTGTCCTGTGCAGGTTCATGGGCAGTAAAACTTTATGTTTAAAGTATTTGTTTTTGTTCTAATGTTGAATTTTACAAATCTTCAGTGGAGTTTGCACATCTAATTTTAAGAAAGGACTGCACGTTTCTGTCAGAGCTGTCGGATTTCATGAGCCTGCAGAGAGTGTGGTGTTTACTTTTTCTTAGAAGACAAATGGATGCTCTGGGTTCCACATGAAGACAAACATGAAAGAAATCACCAAGAGTTCTTAAGGCCTCTCCTTTTGTGCTCGGCCTCTTTTCAGCCTGTGCAGCCTTTTCCATCTGACTGCTGTTTGAAGTCAGACGTGGACAATATTTGCTTTTCAGCAATTCCTGCCCACTGTGTCTCTCCGTTGCTTTTGAAGAGTGTAACCAGTGTGGGGTCTCTATCAGCTCACTTCTTGGAAGAAATTGCTCAAATTGGGTGTTTGGTTCATTGGTGTGTTTGACGAGGAGGTTTGTTGTCTCCTGGTGGATGTGATGGACAGTTTGAGCAGGTGTTGGTGGAGTTGGAGGGTGCGAGCAACCAGCCTGGGCCATGGGGGAGCAACAGGCCTGCTGTGGAGTGAAATCCACAAAAAGTGAAGCATTGGTTGAACCTTAAAGACAAAGTAGCGAGTGGATGAGATAAGGACAGGCAGAAGGAGGAGAGGTGGGGTCTGGGTTACAGAATGAAAAGTAGTTTTTCCGCTCATTCCTGAAAGAGTTTTTTCTATCGCAGATGTTTGATGCCAAAGTTCCTGTTTTAAAAAAAAAAAAAAGAAACACTTCCTGGTTTGTTTTAAACCAGGCTTAAAATGAGCTTTGTCACAAGTTAAAGGAAAAAAAATTGCCATTGTTAAAGCAGACATTACTAAGCTTGTGTAGGAACAAAAACCAAACATCTATTGATTAGTTTAGACCGTTTTTGGTACAAATAATATTGCTTCCTTGTCTTTAGCGATTGTTTTAGATCCTTCAGGTTTTTCTTCTTGCAATACTTTGGAGCCATGCCATTAGGGCATAGAATTAAGAGGCAAAGCTCAAGCTATTTCCGAAATACTGTATAACACGCTTTCCTTCCTGAGCGAGCGCATCTTTGCGGATTTGCATCACAGAATGCTGTTTCTTTTGGCATTATCTGGTGAGTGTGTGTGCAGAGAGCTGCTGCTTTTCTCTGTGGAAGTGTGTGTTTGTGTGTTTTTGTGTTGTGTGGGTGGGTGGGTTAGAAGGGAGGCTGCAAGGCTGCTGAGACCCCAGCGTTATCAGCACCAGATGCAGGTTGACTTCAGACTTTCAATGGAAGGTAAAGAGAGAGGGGAGGGGAAATTAATGAGAGCCATAAAACCAGCAGGATAAATAATTAGCCGACCGGTTCTGAGATCCGTCACTTCACTCGCCACCAAAAATAAATCCTCCCTAGAAAGTTTCTCTTTTCTAAACGGAGGCTGCCGGCTCTCTGAGCATTTGAACATGTGTTTGAGTTGCTTTTTCCTCCATTTCTGCTGTCATGTTCCTGAGTGACAGGTTTCTGTGCCGCCACTGGAACTCGGACGGACCAGCATTCTCCTCATACTAACTTGTGCAGCACAGATGACTAAAAAGTACTTTTAAGCTATCATGATGCAGCGCTAAGTCATTAGAATTAAAAGCGTGTCTTATTTGTCTTCTTTTGCCTCGAATAATCCCATGAAATGTGGCTAGTTGCTCAGCCTGCAGACAGTGTGTGTGCTATAAAATGTTGTTTTCGTGCACATTACAGGACCCTACGTGGATGAAACCCCATGCATGTGTCCTACTAGCGTTGTAATTTCTCTGAGCTGTGCCCTCTTCTGGATCAAAGCTCATTTTTGATGCATTAAAGGACACTGTGTGTCAGTATCCAGAGTACTTACATGTGGTTTGCTCCCTGGGGATTTCTGCGCCATTGTTGTCACGCTGTATGGAGCCCAGCCACTTGTATTGTTCTAATGCTCTGCCTGTAGAATGGAAAAAATAAAGCTGAGCAATCACGGAAGGACTTACATTATCCTGCAGTCTTTGAACACTGTTCATACATGTGAGCTAAGTAATCTTACTTGCTAATCTCATGCACAGATATAAACAGATAAGCTACGCTCTGACTGACAGCGAGCACACAAGTGAACATCCACAGGATTATTGGGACTAGAAATCTGATTGCTGACTGACTGTGCTCTAAAGACTTCACTGTATTTGTGACATAAAAGTTTGTCAGATTTGTAAATTCTAATGTTGACACCTGAGTAAGCTCTAAGTTTGTAGTGTAAAGAAAATCCAAAAATCTGAGCCACATGTGGATCAAGTGGCCCACACCACTGATGGATTTTTTTTGGACTTTGCCCTTCCTTTCTAATCTGCTCCAACTTGACATTTGGAAAGTCAGAAATCAATTATGTCTCCTTCCAAAATGAAAGGCTTAAAAATCTGGTATATGACTTTAAAGTCAACCCAGCTCGCCTTTGACACGGCGCATTACAAAGGAAAAGGAAAATCACACTGCATACCTGATCCATAAAAAAGCCTTTGAAATGGATTGCTGGGTGGGATCCAGTCTGGCACAAGTCATGGCATTGATGGCAGAGCCCCTGGGTGTGCGCATGCTTGGCCTGGACGAGATGGTTGCCGGGTCCGTATCAGTGGGCACTGGCCCGTCCTGCGGGAGCACCTGAGCCATGCTGTCTGAAGCAGAAGTGGTGAAGCTGGCAGGACGTTTGGACTTTTATGCTGATTTTATTTGAGTCAAAAAAAGCCACAATGTTATCGTCTTCAGCTTCCTGCTCAACAGCCCCGCTGAAGCTGCCTGGGATCTTTTCAAAATAAAACTTTTGGTCATCCATTGTCTGCTGCACCTGTACAGATGTTCACCTCTAATTGCAAACTTATACTTTCATCTTTCCCTGATGAGTTTCCAGCTGAATGAAAGCGTCGGCTTCGCTGTCCGTCTGCGAAACATCCGCATGTCGTGAATGACGTGAAATTGATGAGCGTGGATTCTGCCTACCGCCTAGCCAGCAGACAGGAAGTTGACAGCTGCAGCAGTTTTCAGAAATCATTGATAACCGTCCGCGAGGTAATGAAATGCACACCTTTGATCAGAAGTTCAAAAAAAGAGCGTTGGCTTTGCAGAATATTAGAGCTGGCTGCAGGCGGGCAGAGGCCAACGAGGGATCGAGTTGATTTAATAGGGCTCATCCAGAGGTTGACGAGAGTACCAAACCCACTAAACTGGAGGTGCAAGCCAGGGCTGCCAGTACATATCTTTTGTCTTTCATTATCTTTATTCCCTTATTATTTTAAATGGCCGGTGTGTGTGTGAGTGTTTTTTTTTTCTGACTCTGGAAGCTTTTTTGATATCCATTTAGATTGGGGCTTCATTAAAAAACCTCAGACAATGGAGTGACTTCTAATTAAGAAGCACTGCATCTGGCCCCTGGCACCCTATCCCGTTGTTCCATCTATTTTGCTGGGGAGAATTCATTTGTTTCTTAATTAAGAAAAACACCAATAGCGTGAAAAATCTGCTTATGGTACCTGAATCCTAATTAGCTAAATAGTGAGGGGAAGGGGAAATCACATTCCAGTAGCCCTAGAAATGAACTCAGAGCTGATAAAAATGAACTAACTAGCCTTGCATAAATCGAAGCTGGGGAGAAAGTGTACCATCATTATGGCTAAGACAATATGCAAACTATCTTCAAAGAAATCAAATTGCTGGAATGTTTTCATTTGCATGTATTAACCATTAACATAATGAGGAGAAGTGACATTGGACCCGGATTGTGTGTCTGTTCGGATTGATAACTCTGCTGCATCTGCAAATAGTCTCCTCTGCAAAATTATGCCAGCAGTCAAATCAGTGCTGAACTGTGGAGGGAGAGTGATGGAGGGAAACACAGAGAGGGAGCGAGGAGAGTGGAGGCTTTTTTGCTTTTTTCCCGTTTTATCGGGGAGCTGTGCGCAAACCTGCTGCAGCGTTGAATCAGAGCCATCATCCTCTGACAGCTATCCTTAAACGGGAAGGTGGCGCGAGTTGTTGTCTCTGGAAGCTTCTGCGCGTGTTTGGGGTCGGGGGGCGCACACAGCACCGCGCCCATGTGGCTGCTAGCCCTACAAAGACCTCGAGTGGGCACACTTTACCCCCCCCCCCACCCACATATCGGACAGTTATATGCACACGCGTGTGTCATCCCTGTTCGCCCTCCCCGGCCCGACACATCAAAGTGCTTCCAGGATACCAGAGGCTCACTATCTGTTCCGTAAAGACTCACCATGTCCCACGTTGGCGATTGGTGGGCACGCAGCCAAACACAGTGTGTCTTCTTCACTGCAGGCATCATGCAAAACACTGAACTGTCTTCAATTTTCAAAACAATTTTTCCGGCATGCTATTTCCCAGGATCAGCCTCTTAGGTCAAATTATTCAATTAAGTGTCTGTTTATTACTGATACCAAAGCTGGGTGGCGGTCCCACTTATCACCTTTTTTGCAGATTGGTGTTCTCACAGAATACCACCATAAAGATTGCCTTGGCTTGTAATTAAAATGGCACAGGGACAAATTTGGCACAGGGCTAAGACGCGGGGAGGTAAGGGAAGCTGGGGGAAATCTAAGGGAGCTGCATTCTGCTGAAAAGTTGAGGCCGTAAAATTATTGCCAGCACACCACAAAGGCCCAAACAGGAAGGCGGAAATGGGCAGTGTCGGCGTGTTGACATTGTCAGCCATTATGGAGAAGATGGTCAGAAAAGCAGGTCTGACTTAAGCAAGAATGAGTGTCAAGAGATGCTGTTTAGACATCAGGTGTGCCAGTCAGGCGTGCATCTATCTACAGGCGTGTGCGGTGATCAGCTACTGTCAAGCTTTGGGGACACGCCGTGTGGCAAACATACCTTTGAGTGTCTTTGACTCCCCGAGCCTGTGTGTGACTTCTCAGAAAAAAATAGGAAAGGAATCAAAGCGCCAATAAGCTGATGGTGTTAAGCCAGAGAAGGGAGGAAGAAAAGAAAGACCCCAGCGTCTTTGGATTTTGACAGAATCTCCATGTTCTCACTGACAAAAATTTGCATTGTTATCACAGATAACTGGTGATGTTTTTACTTGGTCGTACATTTTTGTGAAGTATGTAAAATGCAGAGCGAGCCCCTAACGATTCCCTTAATGACGCGGATCTTGCTTTTCTTCCCCGAATCGCGTATTAGCGGGCTTCGCAGTGCGGGATGTCTGATATCTGAATATTAAAAGGAGTTTCAAGCTCATCTGCAAATGTGATTTGCACATATCACACTTGTGCAGTCGTCAGGCTGCTTCATCGTCAGGCTTCTAAGCAAAGAAGGCTCGGGAGGGGAGGGAGGAGGAAGAAAAAGAAAGATGCACATATGGGTTGCTATTGATGTATTCCATTTCTGACCTAATTTAAATCCCTGCCAACAAGCTCATATGCATACTGTACATTTGCTAAATTACAGAGTGCAAACCTCACTTTCTCATAGAGACAGGTGTAAACACCAATGTTGCCATAGTGCACCCATAGTAAATATGATAATCGCATCGAGCTGCAATAGCACAAAATAATTTGGACATCATTTCGATGTCTGATGGGCCCGGGGGAATGCCCTCCAGAACGAAAGTGGCCCATTGACATGCTCTACACGCCAAGATATAATTATGGCTGCCTGTCTTTGTTCCTCCCAAGCTTCCTCTCAGAGCTCTCGTAATTTGCTTGTGATATTTTGGTATTCTTTACGAGTGACTTATTCTCTGTGGACTGGAGCATTACATGGGTGTGAATGAGGATGCGAATAAGCTGCCAAATCCCAAAATTCAGAAATTCCAAGTGCAACATCACAGCAAAAAGTTGATGCAGTTAAATGAGGACGAAGGCAAAGCCTGTTTTAAAAATTGTGTTTTGAGTCCTGACATGTGACGACTCGTATTCCTCTGGATTTTGGGCGCCTGCTCTCTGTGTCATCTCTGGCTATCTGTGTGGGACTTTGGTGATAATAAGGGGGCTGTGCCAGAATATCTTTAGGGTGTGCAGCGTGTTGAGCTGCGGTTTGTTGTCATGATAATCCCTTCATTTGTAATGTCGGGATCAGCAGGTTACGGCTCTCCGCCTGCCTGCCGTGTCAAGACTTGGGACTGGCTAGGTGGATTGTCATTTCTGAAGCAATATTTTGACAGCGCCTTCACTTTGCTCGTATGCTGCAGCTCAAAGGTCAGAGCTGTGCCACTTCCATTTACTGTGTGTGAACACTCAATCCCTGAGGAGCACTTTACAGTTCCCCCCTTGCCTGAGTCAGCCTTGCTTCTGCCTCTCACCATTTAGCTCACTCGTTTAGGAGATAGATGTCAGAGCTGGTCCCACACAGAGCTTTACTGCCCAAAGCTCGCAAAATCACAGGTAATTGGAACTTCTTTAAAATAGTCCAAACAAAAACATGTTTTGATTTCCATTCCTGAAGAATTTGTTGCAACAGCACAATGCCGTCATGGTGTAGCTGTCATCCATTTTCCCGTGTGCTCAGTCCCCCCCCTCCCCACACACACACACACACACACATGCGTTCCGGCAGGTTATGTCAACCAAATAAGGCACTTGTCAGTAACACAAAAAGACATTGTTGCTGCTCCATTGTTACCTGCTCTGCCAGCTCTCGTATAGAAAGTGATGGAGTGACGGTGTTTTTGGAGCGCCGTGCAGCTCCAGAGCCCCAGGGGTGTTATGGGTGTAAATCTCCCTCACACAGCTCTGCTCCGGGCCAGAGAGAGCATCATCATTAGCCACAGCAGATGGAGGGGCTTCAGCACTGTTTTCCTCTCTCTTTCTCTCTGTGCTGTCAGGCTGTACTGCTGGAATCTGGGGTGATAAAGTGGAAGGGAGCAACAGCAGAGCCCAGACACTGAATGATGAAATCCATGTGAAATTGCATGAAAGCTGCGCGCGCCCCAAAAGACGGATGCATCTTTTATTTGTGACCTGATGACAGTGGAGGTTTAGTTAAGTGATGGGTCTGTTCCCATGTTTGACTGCTCCTGCTCAGGTGGCAGACGAAGCAGTCGGAGTTTGATTGCTAATGTCTAGAAATGTTTACGGGGTTTAAAAATGTAACGTTAGTCTTCTTCAACCAAAAAATAAGACAACATTTTAACTTGTCAGGTTGTGGGGTGAACCTCTATGTGACAGTACAACAATTATATGTTAGCAAAAAAAAAAAATAGTTGCTAGATTCCAGGTAGTTTTTTAAAGGAGGAAAACAAAACCTACAGAAAATAAATCCCCCAAAATGGTGTAGACCTTCCTCTAAATAAAAGGAACGGTGGCTCTGAAGGGCAAATCACACCAACAAATCACTCAAAACAAAAACATTTCAAAACATCCCTATGAACATCTAAAACAGCAAAGCAATTAATAAAATGGCGTTACATTTTATCAATTGAAAACAAAATTCTAAAAACTGAAATGTAATTCCAAAAAACGACACGCAATTCTAAAAAGAAAAAAGAAAAAAAGGAAGCAAAATTAATTTCAAGAAATTAACAAGATAAGAAATCGAAAAAAAGGTAGTATGGGACGCGGCTTACTGGATGATGACGTTTGTTCACCTTTTTCAACCAGATGTTATTTTTCATGGTGACATCTTCTGACAGAAAATATTTCCTTAAGCTTCTACAACCACTGCATGAGTTTTGTAATCAACTCTTTACCACCATTTAGCCAAAACATCCTTCTGCCTTCCCCCTTCTTTAAAACTCAAATGTCATCATCCGATGCTGCAGTATTTCACAGGGCTTCTGTCCAGGGAGCATTGACGGTGTCTGAATGTGTTTGCTTAGATTTGTTATTTCTGGAATAATTACCTTCTATGAAGCACTCGCCTGCAAGGGAGGAGAAATTTGGCGGGCTAAGCTGTAAATGGAGGTCAGGCTAAAGGGTTACTGTAATGTCCTCATAAGGATGGCTGTGTGGCTCGTGGTCGTCCAGTAGGAAGCGGCACATGCCCGGATCAAGAATTGTGAGGGAGGCAGAGTCGGGGAAGGGGTGTCGGAAAAAAACCCCGTCTCTCTGTGTGTTTTAAAGGACAGTGCTTTGAATGTCATTTGACAATTTCCTTTTAATTAGAACTAATTTACAGAAAGATGCCCACCAGCTAATCTTTACAGGATAATTAACTTCTATTTTCTTTACTTTTAATTAAAAAGTGGAAAAGATTTAGTTGATCCATAAAGAATTGTTCTTTTGAAATGTTCATCAGACTTCACACTTCTTTTGGCATTGGTAATATTTAGATGCTATCTGCAGCTCACAGTCTCCACTGAGTTATTGCAGTGATTTCTTTCTCCCCTTATCCCGGGTATTAAGTAGTGGAACTATCAATAGTAGAAATAGGAGCCAAAGGCAAATTAGAATTGAATTAATGAAGAATTTATTGCAAAAAGAGCCCCTCCCCACTCTCCACCAGACTGAATGAAATTGGAATCTTAGATATATCCATTTCATAGAAATTCCTTGATGTGAAAATATTGTTTTATCTACATTATTTGATACATTAATCAGTTTTCTTATTCAAAAAGAACCCTGGAAACTCTTTTAAATGATTCACCACTGAAAGCTAATTGTTGCAGAGTTTTGGATTTATAAATGTTCTTTGTGTGGCCCCTGAACACCCAAAAAGCAGCAACATGGTAACTGCTGAAGACGAGTTCCTGACGGCTCTGCAGAATGAGAGCCGCCACAAAAACAGCTGGTTAAGAAAAGTATTTTCTGGCCACTGTTAGCACCTTCCAAAAGACTTTACTTAGTGGAGATAAAGTGAGCCAATATGAGGTGAGCGCGCTGCAGACAGAGCCTCCACTCATCTGCAAACGAGCCAGTGGCTGAAGATGGATGCCCCCACTTAACCATGATAGCTCCCTGGAGGAGCCTCACTCAATGGCTTCATTAAAACTGAATGTTCTAGTGAAAAGCTTGCTTATAAACCAGTAATTAAGACCACACATATTTTACCTGCTTTGTTTCAGCTGTCAGCTCCAGTGTACAGGCATGTAGTTAAGTTACATTTCCATATAAGTAACAGGACGACACTCATAAATCAGAGCCAGAGGAGAAGAAGAAGAAGAAGAAGAGTGCCACATCTCTACTATGTTTTGGTTCCTTCATGCTGGAATACAGACAGGTAAATATAAGAGAACAGGTATCATGCTCAGCGTGGGCTCAGTCTGCTACCAGTGTCCATTGGACATCCTGTGTGTCTTTGTCCAAAGTCAAGAGGAGAGGACATTCATCCGGGGAGAAGTAGGACCTGGTGATGTCCAGAGAGAAAGTGGTTGGCATCCACCGAAGCCCTCGGGCATGCTCAGAGGAGCCTCCAGCATTTTAATGGCATAGTCAAATGCCAACTAGTTTTCCTGCCATCCCATTTCAAATTCATTGGATAAAGAATTGTGAGCATGTTATTCCCCTTCAACAGTCCTGACAGAAAGACTGGGCGCCACAACACAGAACTTAGCAGCTCTGCATACTCGCTGGGATCCAACACTGTGCCTGATTGGAATATTCAACCATCACTTTTCGCGTTTTTTTGAAACTTGGATTAAATAAATCGATAGAATTGTTCTTTTTGTTTTGATCGGGCAAGAACGTCCTGTCTAAATACCATCTAAACATCTTAATGTATGCTTTTGTCAACTTGTATATTTGTCCTATGTCATCGTCATCATTGCAGGCTCAGAAGAAGGTTGTGTGTTTGTGCACGTATGAGCGTTCAAGCAGACATGAACACTTTTATTCAGCCCACAACAAGCCCACCCTCCCTCCTTTATCCTGCATAATTTCCACACAAGTGTCACCACTGAGTTTTCAAGCATTTTGTTGACTGCTGATTGTAAGTGCCCGAATTTAGCAAGGCAGCCATTGCTAATCATGAGAATTACATTGCTTAGCAACCGGAAAATCAAGTTAAACAACACCATTGCTTATTCTTGGTCACAGACTGCAGCTCCAAAAACACATCGGTCTCCACTGAAGCTGCTCCACGCTCCTCCCAGCGCACACACATTTACCCACAAGCAGCCATTCACAGACAAAACACAAGTGCTAATTTACTTTTGACTTGTGTTACAGCATTAGCTCCACATTTAGTCTGATCACAGAGAGAACAGCTGGAAAAAAGGCTCTTCTTTTCTGTAGCATTTAATCGGTTTGAAAAGGGCCGTTTGAAACCAAACATCCCTTTGAGGGCTCCTGTGGCATATTAGGCCATTAAGAGTTGTGGAAATGGTATCTATTTCATTACGGTGATCAAGGATTAAATGAGCAGCTTGAGCCCTGTAACATATACACTGAGGCTGCTCCATAGCTGTGGGAGCCCTCTGCTTCCCAAAGGTCATTAGAGCTGTGGAGAAAGTATGGCCCCCAGTCTCTACTTGTCTTTTTACACCACACCAGCTCTGTCTCTTTACTTTCAGCCTTCCTGACCCATCCTGCAGGAGGAGCAGACCTTTTTTTCTACTTTCAGAGTTTAAGTCTTTGTTTCTGACGTCCGAGTGTACCCGGTTGAGGGCCTGAAGGATTTTCAGCATCGTATGACAAAATCTGCTTTCTTTCTAAAGTCTCATCTTTCCTCACCCAGACGTGAGGAAGGTGGCGTATCAGCACTGGCACAAAGGGCCAGTCACTGAGAGCAGAGCATGCAGGGGTTGAGCCACATGGCCCTGTTGGATTTTCAGGATGCATAATGCATTCATGTTTGGTCTCAGGTGCTGCTATTTATACACAGGCCAGCTTGGCCACATTTTCAATGGGCCTGTTGGATGAAAAACTGTAAAGGTGGGAGCAAAAATGATTTCCATGCTTATAGAGATCTGCTGCTTTGTTCTGTCAGATTCAATTACCTCACCTCTAATTAGAGAGCTATAGAGGAGGCTAGGTTTGTGATCCACACATCACACTGTGGAGCCTGCTGATAATGTGAGGTATCGCTATCGCAGTCCGGCCACAAGCTCCCCGTGTTGCAGACGGCTGAAAAAGCACGGCATGAAATTAGCCGTCACTCATAGAGTTTGGTGCAGGCACACATATTCCTTCAGTGCTCCTCTTCCTTTTTTAACTGTGAGCTTTTGGTGGGAAGCTTTGGCACATTCCTGTTATGTTTCTTTTTTTCTTTTTCTGTTTTAGTCCTCTGAAGCAGACTCCACAACTGAGTATTTTCTTGAAAGATGGGCTTATTCCTCCACCTCTGTCCATGCTCCTCTTCCCTGCTCCCCTTCCTTGGTGACTCATTAATCCTCTGTCCATCATATGGGCTCCGAGTATCACCCCATTTTATAGACTCAGTGGGGGCATTACCATATCCCTCGCTGCAGCTCCACTCCGCGTGGCCGATCCCTATCAGACAGAGGCCATGCCACGAACAAAAGAGCTGCTGTGATCAAGTCTGCATTCAGCCGCCAATGTCTCTATTAGCATTAGCTGCTCCTGCCCGCTGCAGCACGACTGTTTGAACAGGGCAGAGATCTGTCTCTGCAGTCATCTCAGGAAGGGTCTGACCGCCGTGGGTGATACAGACGAGGGTGTGGACGGCCAAACTCTCACTGAAAAGGCTCAAATGCCAAGCTGCCACACTCCAAAGTACAAATAATTATTGTGGGACGGCTTTGACTAATTATTTTAAGGATTATTTTTCATGACGGGCTCTAATTATTTGGTCGAGTGTTTCCTCGTCAAGGCTGCAGATTGTCCCTCCGAGGCGGTTATAACCAGTGCAGCGGCGAAAGCACGCTGGGTGGAAAGCAGATTCTCCCTCCACAGTGTCGTTGGCCATCTGAACTCCAGAGGAGGCTCGATAAGAGCGAGAAACAGCAGACTTGTCCTCTGGCCCAGTTCATCAGCACACCCAATAGAAATGCACCAACAAGCGTGGGTCACACAGGGAATGTGACAGGATTTTAAACAGTACACAACTAAATATAGCAGGAACACCACTATCAGAAAATGAGTTAGGAGTGTGGTGCTGGTCGTTTAGAAAGTCATTATTCTTATCATTGCTGTCTCTGAAATAATTTCAGGTCTCTCCATGCAATGAATACTGTATAATAAACTAAACATGTGGGAATGCGAAGAAACTTTAGTCATCTATGTGGTCCTCAAGAAGAAGCCATCAGGCCCCCTGTAAATTCTCTGACAGCGTGGAATACTTTATTTCTCCATATTCAGGACGAGCTCCAGTGTCTCTGTTAGACTCATACTGCTTTCCCACTATCTGCCAGAGTGGGAAAGTGAGATAGCCTTTTTCTAAGTCTATTAAACCTCAATTCTATCTCATCTTATCTAACTAATCTTTGGTGTCTTGTTGACCATGACGTTTATCTGAAATCTCCTTTTTCCTTTATTATCACACAACACTGTACTTGTATTTTTGTGTGGTGCAACATTGCTGCTGTACTTGCTGCAACAGAGGAAGAATCATTTTGTCGTACAAACGGTTCTCATTCAGCTGTGTAATGGAATGTGTACAGACTGTGTGTATAGAAATGTATTTCCTCGCTCGCTTTCACACTGTCTTCATTTGCCTTGGCAGGAGCTTTTAACGCCAGTCATACAGGCTCCCCTTGATACTGCGATATTTATCTCTCGGTATCATCTTAAGCGATGGTAGACTCATCGAGTCACTTCACGCCTCACTTCCCTCCTCTGCGAATCAGCAGAAGGCATCAGATAAGATCATAAAACTGTATCCTAATTTAAAGGCAGCACTCGGCCTCTGCAGTGTCTATTAGAGATCCGTGTGCTAATTCTTTTCATGTCCGGGGCTCCTGCAGATGCTGGCTTCTACAAAGGAGTAATTTGTAAGACTAATGAAAACGAGCATGCGGTTTGTGGACATCGGGGGCGTCTTTTATGAGCCTCAATGCTAGAAGAAAAGAGGACCACACCAGCTCCACTTTATGAGGAGAAATGATTGCTTTGTTAAAGATGAAGGGGGTTCAACCCGGCCACAATGGAACAAACACACCAAAAAGGTGGGCATGAGTGCACTCGCCGGGTTCCACAACAATGCACAACGGCCCTCATTGTAGAATGAAATAAATGTTAGTTTTTCTCAAGTCAGAAGCTTCTCTCCAGGATTTAATGAAATGGTTTCACTAAAACAACCACTGAGACATTTAAACAGAGCAAAAAGGAAATGTAAACCTAAAGCTGATTTATAGTTTTAATAACTACAATTACTTTCATTAAGCATTCTTCTTCACATTTTTTCACAAGTTTTCAGACTGAGGTTCACAGGTGTACCACAATAGGGCAAAGTGGGCTTGTAAAATGGATGGATGGATGGATGGATGGATGGATGGATGGATGGATGGATGGATGGATGGATGGATGGATGGATGGATGGATAGATGGATGGATGGATGGGGGTTATTGACTGACTCGATGACTGATTCAGCTCCTTCAGTTCAAAAAAGATTCAAAAAATTTCTTTTGTACATTCTTTTCAATTGTTTTTACTCCTATTTCCATAAAAAATTGTTTCAAATTTCTTGAGGCTCGTTCAGATGTATCTTTGCTGCTACAATCCCTTTTTTCACTCCAATCATCTGTTGATCTATTTGATCTGTTGATCAAAGCGTTCCCACTGGCCTTTTAATTATGATTATGCTGCTTTTAGCCAAAGAAAACAACAACAAAAAATCAACCTGTGTCGTTTTCCATGACATTGTTTCTGCAGAGCAGCAGGAGTTCATTAGAAATTCACCTCTGAGTTGTGGGTGGGATCATCGGCACAGAGCAACTGCCTCACCCTCCCCGTTACTGTTGAGAGATCTCTGTTTACACTCTCCCACTAGCTTACAGCACCTTAGACCCCCAACTTAAAACTAGCGGTGCAACAAAAATGGTGAGCAGTATTGGAGCTATCCAGTCATGCAGTTTAGATCCAGATTCCACCTCAGACGAGGAAACCAGAGACATACATGCATCAGAATGGAGCAGAACATGGAGCCCAGCGTATTTTCTATATAACAAATAAGATCATTATTAAACAGCTTTATTACGTCTCTTCCTCATTCACAACGGATTGAAGAAATACTCAGAAATGCAGTTTTAATCTTAATCTTCTTTAAAATGTCCTCCATCATTAGATAAATGCCACAAGAACATGTTAAACACACCAAAACACTATTTTCACTGGAGTGGCTCTTTAAATAAATAAATTCACATTCACTTTTGGCTCAACCTGCAGGGAAAACCTTTTCTAACAGTTTACTGGAGGTTCTTTTCAACTTTCCGCTTTTTGATGTGCACCACTTTCCACTAAGAACTTTGCTGGTGTCGTTCTCTTTTGACGTTAGGTTTCTCCCACATCTAAGAAGCAGCAAACTGACTAAACCTCAGCATCTCTGATGATCAAGTCTGGCAGATAACTGGACTTTTTAGCAACATCTGACAGCTGTTATGATCATTACTAATCTTGCAAAGATGATGTCAAATCTGTGCCCACGATCAACATTTTTACGATTTTTGGTGAAAAGATTAGAATAACCAATTATGTGCCTCATAGTTCTGCCCTCTAGTTTACCTAGCCTTACAACCTTTGAATTTTTCTTTTTCCAGAACAAAGGTGCATCTCTTTTTGGTTTGTTTTCCATTCTCCTGATTTTTGGGCAGCCATGGAGTAGAGGTAGAGTGGTCAATCTATGATTGCGAGATAGCGGGTTAAGGTCCCGCCTTTCCTGACCCTGTGTCAGAGTGTCCTTGGGCATTTCCACATTGCTCCTGGTGGTGATAGGTTGGTGCCAGTGTTTGGCAGCAGTGTGTAGATGTGTGTGTGCATTGGAGAATGGGACTGTAACTGTAAAGCGCTTTGGGAAGGTAGGAAAATGCAACACCATTCTTTTTTTTTGTGTGTGTCTAAACCTGGAGTGTTTGTCATTTTGGTGCAGCGTGTGCAGACGCTGCAGACTTATTTGGGCAAGACAGAGAGGTGTGCAAAGGCAGAATAATCTTAATAACATTCAAAAGCTGGGTGAGATGTTTTTCAGACTAATACAATTCAGGTAACAGTACAGTAATTGCATCAACACCCTTGATTGAAGCAAAAATTGTAATATGCAAATACCAAAAGAGATGTACAGCTACAAGCAAAACTGAAATCATTTAGATTTAAAGAAATAATATTGCACAGAAGGGGGAAAAAATTAATCACACGGAAAAGTGTTTCCTTTAAGATTGCACTGGTGTATTACCCCAAGGCATGGAATGTAAATGGAAAATCAACATTGTACCCTGTGATAAGGCTAACAAATTAATAAAAGTATTTTCTTTCCACCTTCCTTGCCGATGCCTGTACGAAAAGTCTGGAAAGGATTTTTTTTCTCCCTCCTTCCATGTGAGGCTTGGTTTAACAAGGGGCAGGATTTGGATCATTCACCTTGGCTGCATGTCAGACTTCAGAAGCAGAAGGGCACAAATGACATTTTCCAGAAATGTTTTTGGAAAATGATGGCAAAATAAAATGTTAATGACACAACTTTGCCTGTGCCTTAATTGTACCCTGATCGTGCTTTGTTCTGAACTGCACCTGGATTTGTAGTTTAGAAAGAAAAGTCGTGCTGATTTTTTCTTTTTTCTTTTTTTGTCTGTGTGATGAAAGCAGCTGAACATCTCCATTGTGTGCTGTGTGTGTGTGTCTTTGTGTTCAAATGTGCGTATTTGTCCTCAGGTCCTCTGGAAGATGGCCTGGAGGAGGAAGAGGAGGAATGCGTCTCCGAGGAAAACGAGATGTTGGCCAAAGACGAGTTTTCTGCGGAGGAGAACTTTACGGCTGAGTTTGAGAGCGGGAACATGAGCTGCGAAGACATGGACTACTTTTGCAACAAAGGTGAGGGTTCTTGCCCGACGCTACGGTGAATCTACAACTGTTCTCTACAGCACCGCCATAGTTTCAACACCTCAAATGAGACAATATGCTTAGCCAAACTGGGGCCAAGCTTGAAAAAACCAGCCAAAACTCCTGCCAAAAGCATTTAATAAAATTCCTCAGCATGTTCAAATCAAGCCTGGCTGAGCTTCAGTCTGTTTGAGAATATTTTCGGCATCACTGCTCTGAGTGAAAACTGTCCGTTTTTTACATTTGATCCCAGAGCAGTGGTTTGATCTGAGACGATGGCATGGACAGCGCTGGCTCTGGCTCTGTGATAGCACTATTGAAGGTGTGCTACACCAATGCACTGGGGACGGTGGCAGCCACCTTTGAGCCAGTGCTGAGGCTCTGTGAACGCTCGGCTGCACCTGCTCCCGCTCGGAGGTCCAGCACAAGAAAGTGCCTCAGCGTTGCCAAACTCGCTCGAGTCCTCTTTGAACTCCAGTTCAATTAGTTTGCCTCTTTTGTCTGTTTGTTTCATTTCACTCACACCTTGCCATCACAGGAGCTAATTTGCGGTCTGCTTCAGGTTACAGTGTGAAGATGACAGACTTGTCCCTCTCCCTCCCCCGGATGCCACTCTTCTTCCCCTCTGGTAGTGTGGCATTTGTTACCCCAGGTGTTCCTGCTCTAACCGGTGCACGGATGCCATAAATTTGACTTGTTAATGAAGAACTAGTGCTTTGAATTCCTGCCTCTTTTTGTCCCTTTCAAACTGAAATTTGTTCAGAATTATTTCTTCACACTTCTAAACTGATGTGCCTCGTGGGACTGCAATATTCAAGCGGGAAAATCTTTTATGTTTTTGGCAGGCTATGCCCCAGTAATCATATCAATAATGTTTTTCTTTTGTTCTAGGGAAAAAAGCTGAATGGCACAATTGTTCAGAAATTGCAATTACCGGCAATGCCTTAGCTGTTTTACCCTTTTGTCTGTACATCCTTACTTAAACTTCAAAGTACAAGTCACGGTCTTTAAATAACCCAGTGGCTATGAAGTAGATGGTGCAGTATATAATGGTTGTTGCAGGGAAGGGAAAGTACAACTTCTGAAAATCTTCAAAGAACCTTGTCACAGCCTTTTGATACTTTTTGTTTTGGCTAAAGCCTTGTGAGAAACTCCAGTCTTCTTTTCGTGTTTGCGAATAAAAAGTCAACACGCCACACGAATCCCAAGTGTCAAAAAATATACTTCTCCCCGGCAGTCCTAATCTATTTGGTGTCACACACAAGCTTTAGCAGCCAGATTTTTTTGTATTACTCTCCTATCTAAGCTTACAGTAGCTAAGTCTTCCATTGCCTTTTAAGACCCAAATGATGTAGTATCCATGTTTCTTTTTATGTGTTGCAGAGTCTGTGCAATCTTCAGGTGTAGCCATTTTCCCCATGATCCCTTCCTCAATTAGATCTGGTTCATACTAACGTCATAGTGGCTTAAATTTACCCCACTTCTGTGAATTAAACAGGACGCAATCCTGGAAGCTTTAAATGGTTTAAGTGTGTTATTCCTCGACTATAGAAGGAAAAAGAGAGCCCCCCCCCCCCTCCTTGATTAACTAAACCCTCTCAAATGTGATGGCATACTGTAATTAGCCCTGTGCGGACTTGAACGTGGGTTTTAAAGCAGCCACTCATCCCATGGCCTTTATCTTCTGCTGCTTCCCCGAGAATAAGGTCTCCGGTGTGAGGTTCCTCCACTGAGCAGCGACTCTCTGGTCTTAGCTTAGCCTTGTATCTGTGTAGTCACTCTCTGAAATGGGCTTGTCAGGGGGACCTAAAACCTCCATTAAAAGTTTCAGTCCATAATAGGTATTAAAAAGCTGTAGGAACACAAAGAAGAGTACCAATTTTCATTAACATATGAAGCACTTATTAACTTTGATCAGAGTGCGGTGAAGTAGCAAAGCCGCTTAAAGGCGCAAAGGTCAAGAAGTTGAATGCCACCAAAGACTCAGCCATTTGGCTTACCCTTGCAGAAAAGGAACTCCCCAGATAAGTGCATGAAGCACCTTGACGCCCTACCGTGGTCTGAGGCTGAGGAACCTTACAGTTTGGTCATATCAGACTCTACTCTTGGAGGATGATGACGCTGATGGGCTTTTCTGTCACATCTCTTACCGTCCCGGGTAGAAACAGACTACTGCAATGACTGCATGACATGGGTTTGCTTCTTTTCACATAAAAATGGACCTTAACTGACACTGAAGATGTGCATAATTTCAGTGACATTACACCTGTCAGCAGCAACGACGCGCTGTAGTCCCACTCTAACACAGTCGGGGCATAATTTCGGCTGCACGATCATTTTGTTTTGTAAGATCATGAAGAGCTTTTTTTTTTGCAGATAAGCAACTCATACATTCCCATTAGTGCTTGCACTCTGACCTACAGCCGTTCTTTCTTGAAGCCCCCGATGTTCCTTTAAGAAGAAGAAGCTTCTTGATCTTTTAACTCGTTGTGCTAAAAAATGAAGCGTCAAACAACCTGTTGTTTTGTTGTTGCAGAATTGGAGGCCTAAATTGGGAATTAGTTTTATGAAAAAGAAATATATGTTTATATATATATATGTATATATTTTATGTATAGATTTTCCAACAAAGATTTGTGCTAGAAACATACTACAAAATGTAATCCAACCTACGCTGTGTGCTTTCTAAAATGGACCTCAGATTCAGAAATGAACAGTTTCTAATAAATGCATTCATTTTCTGCAGGTGTACCTTTGAGAAGCTCAAAGGAGAAAAGAATCAACGTTATCAGAAAAACAAATCTGCTTTGTGATTAAAGAAGAATCCCACCTCAAACACCTTTTCCTCACTTTTACTTTTATTGGGTCTCTTCTTCGGAAGAAGCCAGAAAACACACTGACTTCACAGAGAGGATTTATTCCCTACTAACACACCTGACTCCATATTTGTGAGAAAATACCTTTTTCAGTGGTGTGTTTTATTTTTTTTACTGAAACTGTGAAATTTCACCTTGTTTTACTCGCTGTTTTATTGTTGGCTGCCTGTGAAGGTCAGCGCAGGATGTTGCCACAAGCTGTTGCCTTTGAATGCTCCAACTGATGTCCAGTGAGGAAGGACTGATGTTCTTAAAGGTGACATGTGCATCTCAGGTGTTTGTTAAGGCAGTTTTGAAATCAGTATGGGATGGACACACGACCTACAGCTTGGCATCCATTTTGTGTGTTTTCCCATATTTGTATATTTTTTAGTACCAGCTACAAATTAAACCTCATGCTAGGGATTTTCATCGACCCTTTCCTAACTTCTCGTGCATTATTGCAAAGCAGTTTGGGAAAAATTTGGGGAATTAGAGGTTGTAGATTTTGAACGGTGTGCGCATGGCGATCTTGTTCTCCTTTTACTTGCACATATTTTAGCAGAACATTTTGAAAATGTTATGCATGGATCCCTGGCTAGAGGTGAACAAAATGATATAACACAGGATATGAACATATTCAGTGGGGCAAACAAGTATTTAGTCAGACACCAATTGTGCAAGTTCTCCCACTTAAAAAGATCAGAGAGGCCTGTAATTTTCATCATACAAAATGAGAGAAAAAAATACAGAAAATGACATTGTCTGATTTTTAAAGAATTCATTTGTAAATTACGATGGAAAATAAGTATTTTGTCCCCTACAAACCGGCAAGATTTCTGTCTCTCACAGACCTGTAACTTCTTCTGTAAGAGGATCCTCTGTCCTCCACTAGTTACCTGTATTAATGGTACCTGTTTGAACTGGTTATCTATATAAAAGACACCTGTCCACAACCTCAAACAGTCACACTCCAAACTCCACTATGGGTGTCTAAAGACACCAGAAACCAAATAGTTGATCTTCACCAGGCTGGGAAGACTTAGTCTGCATAAGGTAAGCAGCTTGGTGTGAAGACATCATCAAAGTAGCAAAGGCTACCATCAGTAACACACTATGCTGCCAGGGGACTCAAATTCTGGAGTGCCAGACGTGTCCCCCCTGCTAAAGCCAGTACATGTACAGGCCTGTTTCAAGTTTGCTAGAGAGCATTTTGATGATCCTGAAGAGGATTGGGAGAATGTCCTGTGGTCAGATCAAACCAAAATAGAACTTTTTAGTAAGAACTCTACTTGTCGTTTTTGGAGGAGAAAGAATGTTAAGTTGCATCCAAAGAACACAATACCTACTGTAAAGCATGGGGGTGGAAACATCATGCTTTGGGACTGTTTTTCAGCAAAAGGACCAGGACGACTGATCTGTTTAAAGGAAAGAATAAATTGGGCCATGTATCGTCAGATTTTGAGAGACTACCTCCATCCATTTGCAAGGGCATTGAAGATGAAACATGGCTGGATCTTTCAGCATGAAAACAATCCCAAACACACTGCCCAAGTAACAAAGGAGTTGCTTCGTAAGAAGCATTTCAAGGTCCTGGAGTGACCTAGCCAGTCTCCAGATATCAGCCCCCATCGAAAATCTTTGGAGGGAGTTGAAAGTCAGTGTTGCCCAGCGACAGCTCCAAAACATCACTGCTCTAGAGGAGATCTGCATTGAAGGAGGAATGGGCCAAAATACCAAGCAACTCATACATTCGGTGGGTCATTTGTGAAAACCTTGTGAAGACTTACAGAAAATGTTTGACTACTGTTATTGCTAGCAACGAGTATATAACAAAGTATTGAGTTAAACTTTGGTTGTTGAACAAAAATGTGTTTTTCTGTTTTTTTTCTTCTCATTTTGTCTCTCATAGTTGAGCATTTTCATCATAGTTGAGGTCTACCTATGACTAAAATTACAGGCCTCTCTCATCTTTTTAAGTGGGAGAATGTGGACAATTGGTGGCTGACTAAATACTTGTTTGCCCCACTATAAGAAATGTGGGCATGGTTAGCAAATAACCTCCATTGCTAAGGAAATACAAAAGTTTACTTTTGCCGATTCTTCTGACACTTAGATCTGTTCGTTATCCCCAGGCAACCAAAATATAAAATGGCTACTATAGAAATAAAACCAACATAAAAACTGCCATTTTGATTTTACATCAATTTGTAAAATTGGATGCACTCCACAGCTACACAGCAAGTGGGGCCGAGTAAAAGGCGGGCAGCGAGGGCAAGTAGACGAGGGTCTGCAGGCCACACAACTCTGCTTGCGGTTTGAATTTGTCTTATATTTAAAGTCTTTATTGCAACATAAACATAATTATAAATGTGAGTCATCCTCCTTAAAAAGAGAAATGATTTGGTGACAGAAATATATTAACCCTGTAAAAGGAGGGAGGGAAGCAAGGCCTGCATTCCCAGAACCCAAGATAGCAGATGAAAACCCCACCTTGACCCTCTAAACAGCCTCCCAGTGAGAAATCTGACCTGCTTCAGTCAAAGCCACACAATTACAAGCATAATCTATTCGTCTTTGTGCAACACAGAAGCAATCAGAATCTCCAGCAACACAGGACCGAGATCTCCTGGCTCTTTCACTACAGCTGCCTGTGCCCAGAATAGTCGACGTGGAATTTTAATGCACAGCTGAAGCTGGAGAATATGGGGAAATGCTAATTTGGGGTGCGATAAGATGAATCAAGTCATCCCTTTAGCCCCATTTGACTCAGTGGAGGAAATTAATCATTAATGTTTGTTAAGTATGACAATCTAACTGGGCCAGATCTACATGCTCAGAGACGAAGGCAGAGTGAGATAAAGACCCAGGCTGCAGACAGGGAGGAAAACTGCCAGATTCTGTAACGATGGGAATTTATTGGCGTTTAAAGAGACAGTGGCAAAGCATTTCTATTACAGCCCCCTCCCGCCGTTAAGAGCGCTGCGCCTGCCACAAATTGTGTGCAATTCAAAGCTAGTTTTCAGATAGCAGAGAAGTCTTACAGCTACGCTTGACTTTGGTTGGAAAGGTTGCTTCCTGGAATAGACCACATCTGTTAGAGCAGCACAATCTGCATCAACAAACAAATATTTAGTATCAGCTGACGAGCACGACTGCTGCTGGAGGGGGTGGCGGGCAGGGCAAGCTCCAGGAAGGAGCCATGGCTTTAGTAGTGGGGCTGCAGGTTCTCGTCCATGTACCTAGAATTTGGTGTAAAAACAAACCGGTGTTACTCAGAAATACTTTAGTAGAAAGCGGTGTTTGGCGTTCAGGATTATAGCGCTCTGAGCTTCTTAAAGTCTCGCACGAGAGATTGACATTTTCAAGGGCTTTCTTTGCAGAGACAATGCTAAAAGGGGGGGGAAACGCCAATATGACTTTGTTGCTACCTTGCTGGAGGAATTGTTTTGTGTAAATCGCCTATAAGCTTATTGACCTGAATGTGCGGCGCTCTGCATGTGACTGTGATTTGGCTAGAGAGCTGTCCTTTGATAGAGCGGCGATAGGGCTGATTTTAACAGCTCACTTGCTCCTCTTGCATGCCCGCCAAGCCAGAGCCCAGCAGGCCTCCCCCATCCCTCCCCACTCCTCCTGTTCCCTTCAGTCTTCTCACACTCAACCTTAAATACATATTTTTGATTGCACAGGGAAGGGAAGCTTAGCCAGATGAAAATTATGATCGAGCTGATAATGTGGAGGATGATCATTGACAATCTGTCTCCTTTGATAAGCCTGCTGAGGTTTTCATTTCAAATGATAGAACAAGGTAATCTCCATTACTTAGAGTACTTAAAGTGGACCTGTGTGAATATAACATAGCAGCACGATCAGTTTATTTCTTTTGTTGTGTAAAATTAAGTCGACATATTTGTCTGCATGCGGGCTTTATCAGCAGCATGGCAAGCAAAGAAGTGCTGGAGCAGCACTCCTTTTTCCTGACAAATGTGCAGGAAACTTCGCCAAAGCCCTGTGACATTGTTCCCTGTGAGGTTGCCGGGGTGATTGTATTTAAAATGCACTGCAAACTGCGTTAGATAGAAGGCAGAAAATCCTTAATCACTGCTTAATTAAGGAATCATCTTGTAGCTTCATTTCCTGGGCTGTAATTAAACACTTCCAATACATTTCGTTACAGGGCTTAACATGTTCGCCTGAGATCAAGGTAGTGCCTTTAATGTTATCTCGCCAGCTTTCTTTTTTTTTTTTTCAAACTGCGCTTCATTGGAAGGAACTGTTGATACACGCCTTTGTTATCCTTGTCATAATACGAGACTGGTATGCTAAAGAGGTTCTCTGGGCCAAACAATAAATAGTGTGGGAATTTAGTTGAGGGGGCTCCTTGATAATATGCTGGGAGACAGGAGGATCGGGGGGGGGGGCTGACAGCCCAGGCAGACACTTGCATAAGCAAAACTGGGTCATAATGACCTCATGTGCTTTAAGTAGGACATTTCTGAAGACTTCCTTTCGCTATCACTTCTTTCTTCATGTGCATCTCCTATTTTAGTGTGAGGCTGAAAGCAGACATCCTTTTGGTAATCTGTTTCCTTCTTTGATGTGCGCCATGTCAGGAAAAACAATGACCCCAGCGTTGTGTGTTTGGGGGTGAACGACTGTTTGTTGAGGTAAAGAAAGGTATAAAAAAATCAAATCCAAAACAGAGAAACAATATCTCACTCTGTTTGATCAACTGATTTCATATATTTTGCATGAGCCAGACTTCTACACTTTAATATATTCACATGAAAATCTACATATCCTTCCCTTTTTCTTCCTTGTGAAGTGTATGAAGTGTAATAATCCATCTTGGTAATCCTGGCCTGTCCTTGACCATTCACTATTGGGTTTATAACATCAAAGGAATGAAAAAGATGTGGTGACAAAAGTGAGAGTAATGTTCCTCTACAAACCATCAACCGGAGCTACATGCCTCTGGCAGGTTTGCTCTCTCTTGCTGGAGTTTGAAGACACACTGTGAAACCCCTGTGTAGATTTATTCGGAGTGCCACAGTAAAAGCACCTACCAAGCACTGCTGGGCCTATAAACTGGGATTTTAAACTGCCCTGGCTGTAAATATGCAACAACAAATTTCATGTTAAAGCGCTGAGTTTCCTGAGCAAGTACTCCTGTTTGTGCAGACGAGGAAGCAGAGTCTGTCTAACTGTGGATTCAAAGGCTTACATCCTGGAAAGAGATGCCCAAATATCCTATAGCATTGTCTGTGTCAGCCACAAGACTGTAAATCAGCTCTACATCCTATAGCACACATTCTAGCTCACTCTACAATAGATCAAACAGTAATAAATAGCCACCTCGCTCCCACACATTGCTTTCCTTCCTGCTTCATGGGGCTTCCTCCCATCCTCATGGGATCTCCTTTTACACAAATGTGGACAGCTGGGCCTGGTGGGCTCACCGCCTGTGCACACGTTCAGAGATTTACATTCAACACTCTGAAGCAGTACTATTACAGGAAAAAAGTATATAGCTTAGTGAGTTTTGTCGGGAAACCATCCAGAATCTATTAGAAGCAGTTCTTTAGGCGGGCAGCACAGTCTATAACGCAGTGTTTAATTAAATTAGCTGTCTGAACATTCATTTAAAAGTACAGCTCGCCTTGCTCCCTGTGATCTGTTGGACTTAGAATATTTCTGCCTTGCAGGAGAGGAAGACGGCAACCGAGAGGCAGGGGAAGGGGAGACGGAGGGTCAAGGCGAGAACGGCAGGCACGCCACTGTGGGGCCAGACGAATGGGATGGACCAAGTAAGAAACTCAAACTAAACTGTTACACCTCATCAGAACTGGGTTTTTCTACCTCCACATCATGCATGTCGCACCACGTGATCAAAAGAGCAACAATTAAAATAAAATAAAATATGCTGTCATAAAAACAGAATTCCACAGCTCAATGTTCCAACCAAACTCAATGCAAATGTGTTTTTTTTTTAAAGAGTTTACTCGAGTAACAGGAAAGATAATAAATCAAAGAAAAACCCTGCACACACACTGCTGAACACACTAAATATGATTCTCTTTAATGCATGAAATGACCTCAAGAATTTATTGCAGGTACATGACTTTGTAAAAAAAAAAAAAGGAAATAGAGACAGAGAGGGAAAAAAAAGCAAAGATAGAAAAGGGAGAAAAAAGTGGATTTGGGCAAGTTGTGCTTGCTAGCTCAAAGCCCCCCAGGGTGTGTATTTTATACTGACAGTGAATCAGTGTTATCGCACCTATCAGATAATGCATTTATCATTAAATTTCACATTTGCATTTAAATCTGGGGAAGGAAATGAGCATTGCTGGCTAAAGATAAGAGCGCAGGGACGACAGTAATAAACCATCACTGTGATCAGTCAGGAGACAGGGCTGAGGGGGTCAGCTCCGAACTATGGGGGCCATGACAAAAAGAAGGCATCACACGTGGAGAAAAAAAAAAAGCCTTTGAGTGAGAAAACGCTGAGCTTCCAAATACTCCAGTGAAAAGGACAGGATAGATGTAGCATGACTAGATGTATGACGGACTGTAATTATGCTTCTTCCTTCCACTCGGATGAGAGTCAGGGCCTCAGAAACACGCTGATGCTTGGGCTGGATGGACTTGACTTCAAGGAAGGTTGAAGTGTGTCAACTTTTTATCTTGAGAAATTTACCAAATTTAGGTCGTAAGCAAAAGGAGTTTTTAAAATTGATCATAATGAATTATTTATTTCGCAATTATTTTAAATGATTCAAAGAAAACACTCCCTTGAATAATAAGGAAAATCATCAAACTGATTTTGGAAGGAGGATTTTACATGAACAGTTTTTAGTTGCAACCTTTATTAGTACTTTTTTATCATAGCAAAGTATAGAAATATGTAGATGTTCCCATAAGCAAGAACCCACCCTCTGCTTAGTGTCTATGATGTAGACGGCTTCATGCTGCCTTCCTGGGTCTTTATTTGAATTTGAACAGATTCATTCGGCATCTCCAGGCTTCACAAGCCTTCAAAGTCCCACTCTGATCATCTTTTGATCTTTTTTAAAGTGGTCTTTTAATTATGATTATGCTGTTTTTAGCCTAAATGGAAAAACCTATGACGTTTTCTAGGACATAGTTTTTACAGAGCAGCAGTAGTTTATTAGAAATTCGCCTCCGAGTTGTGGGTGGGACTGTTGGTGAAAAGCAACCCACCACCCCTTTTTTCCCTCTTGCTGAGAGCTTGGAGCAGGGAGCTCGTGGTCCGCCCAGCATATTTCATGTCAAACGGCACAAATTTATGTTTGCTCCCAATTCACAAGGACTTGAAGAAATGATAAATACTCAGAGAACATTTTAATCTTAACTTTCTTCATATATGTCCTCAATTGTGACGATAACACCACAGGATTATGTTAAAAACCCCATTTTCATCAGAGTTGGTCTGTAAAAGAGGCTGAGTGTGTCTACAGCTACAATCAAGTCTGTCAAAAATGTTGCCATTTCAGAAGCACTGGTTTTTGTTTTTTATAATCCGATAATCATCTGACCCCGGCGCAGATAATCCATGTCTCGTATCAAGTCACTGTTCATGGATTTTATTAACAGAAGAATCCTATAAAGTATCTGAAAACCGTGGAAAGCACCTGAACTGGAAGTAACTCCTCACATTTATTTTCCAGTCTGATGACAGTGTTCTGTGTGACAATAAGGTCAAGAGAACCCCATTTTTAGATTATCAATTTAGAATCAGCCTTCAACCCTTACCTCCTTGTTTTCCCACATTTATGTGATAAACCAGCAAATTAGTGAGTGACTTACACAGAGGCATTCATGTCCCCACTCTGTTTTCTCAATGGGCAGTGTAGAGTGGGCAGAAATTAATCTTGGCACACAATATTGCCATTCATTCCCTCATCATAGTTGCCATGAAAGGTCATTTCCCTTTTTAATTTTTCCCATTGTGCTGAAAAAGTCAGATGGGCATGTTATAATTTGAATAAAGGGGGGAATCAGACAATCAGATAGGAGCATTGGAAATGACATGACTTCCTGTTGAAAGCGATTAAAATGAATTTATTTAGGTAGAGACTGTCTACCCTTTAATCTCTCTATAAATGTCCCGATAGTTCAGCGTTCAGAAGTTCTTTGTTATTCTTTGGCTTAAGTTTAAGCAGCTGTGATTATGATCACCAACAGATAATTTTTAATCACTGCGCGCATGCATCTGAATGGGATGTGTAATGGACGTGGCATAAAAAGAGAGTGAAGGCTTTTAATGAGGTGGGCTGGATCAGAACATGCCCACCTGCTTTGGTGATTCAATTGAAGTTCAATCCATGCCATTTCCCCTTTGCCAAGTAACAACAAAAGCCTTTACAATCGTCCTCCTGTAGTTTCACTTCTTTTTGTCCCTGCGTTTCTTCTCCACTTGAGTAACTCATGTCAAGTCCACGATTGCCCCCGTTTGTCCGATTGTCTTTGGGTGTGAAGCAGCGAGCAGCCGCACAGAGTGACTGCCCGGTAATCTGATGGCGGGCTCTGATGGCGGGCTCTGCTGTGCGCCGAGAGCTGGCTGTCTGTTGCGGAACACCCAGCGAGTTCCCTTTACCCCACGTATGTCCTTAAGCAAATCAGCGCCCCAATCTCCCGTCTCATGTTCTTTTCTCGTCATGGATGTTTCCCAATCAGCCGCTGATTTGAGAGATAGCATGCCATGCTACTCTCTTCATTTTCAGAGACTTGTAGCGATATGAATCTGATTCCGTCTCTCTCATTCTCTCCCAGTTGTTTCCTCTAGGCTAATTAGAAATGGGGTGTGTTAGCCAGCTAACTCTGCTAATGAACTTGTTCTCAGTCTTATCTAAGTGCTCACTCATGTACACCACTCCCACTTGTGAAAATCATTGAAGGCTAGGGTTTGTTAACAATCCTCTAACCAGGATCTCTGCCAGTTCAGCTTAAACTGTCTGTAAAAAGAGTTCTCTGGTCAAATCGGTCCTTTTGTGTTCTAACTTCAATGAAGAACCCAAAGAAACAAAAAATAGAAAAGCTAATACAGACATTCCTTCATTAGTTTTAAAGGAAATCTGTGTCCAAAGGAAGATTTACTCAAATATCCATACTCTCCTGAAATGCCCATGCATGTATTACGGTTTGGCTATAACCAATCTTGAATGAGTTTGCCTTTTTACTTTTGGAGAGCTGAGAAAAATCTCAAACCAAAACTCTAAGATAATTTTAAGAGTACTGGTGTGTTTTTTGACAAAACCTTTGTTACTTAGTTTTTTGTTGTACTTGAATAGAAATCCATGTTACATCACCGCGAAGCAGGGTCTAAGAGCAGGGATGCCAGTTTAGTTTAGTCTGTTTAGTTAGTTCAGTTTAGAATTTTCCACACCCCTTCCATCTCATCACATACTGTTACTTCCAGTTAACAGTGTTAGTATAAGACTGTGAGCTGATTCAGGCTCAAATCAGAACGGCTGTATTCATTTAAAGCCTAAAAGTCAAACAAATGTAGGGTCTTCTGTTGTTAATGACATAACACTTGGTATTTGGACTCCAAGAAGATATTAAGGGATTGTTTATTAGTCCCTCATAGGGTACAAATGAGTTTTGGGACAAATAGTAGATGGTTTAAAAAAAAAAACGGAGCCAAAAGATTCCTTGTGTTCATGGGATAGGATCATTTAAAATTTAATGTATGAAAAAATGGAAAGAGCGTTTTAGTCAAATGACTGGGTTATTCACAACTTCTATACAACTATACTTACCTTTACAGAAAACATGTGGTATGAAATGTCCTGAGACTAATGGACAGACCTGTAAACCTGAGAAATGGCCTTGTTAAGGAAACACATTTTAATCAGAAAGTCTGTCTCACACACTGAGGCCCCACAGCTTGTGGGCCGTAGAAGACACTCACGGCTTGGATGGAGGTTTTTAGGAGACCAACATTAATAGTCAGGTCAAATCTCCATTGCCTTCAGTTCCTTTATTCCCTTTGGCAGCTTTTTTTTTTAAATAAAGTATAAAGTTGGACACTACATTTTAGAAACGCTTCTCTAACATAGATGAACGATCTGGCTAACAGAAACAAAGAACACAGTCTACTTTAAAGAGACACAACTGACCACTGTTCGATACCAAATGTCTTTTTCGGCAAAGCCAGGTTGCACTGCACGTTTAGAATCGCGTCAATCCACACACCCTTAAAGAGAGAGACACACCACAAAAAAAAAAAAAAAACAACAGCACAGATGGAGTGGGTGTGTGACAGAGGGGCAAAAGAAGACACATGATTGCCTCGTACACAAATCTCTTTTTTTGGCCGTCTATGACAGCCAGCCCAGGGCTCGGCTCGTGGTGCCAGCTGGGTACCAGCCAGGGCAAGACAAGGGTCACCTGAAAGAGAGGCCATCTGAATTCACCTGACCATCGAACACAGATGGAGCACGAGTGCATCAACCTGAAACACAAAATCCACACCAACCCCCAATTTCCCCTCTGCCCACACTTAGCAGTTTCACTTAGATGTAAAAATTCCAAACTCTCATCTTTGACTCCAGCATACTGGGAAAGATCTGTGGCCGTTCCGTCTTCTCCAGACTCGAAAGAAAGACAATAACCATTTCAGGTGTAATGCGCACATGTCAGGAGAGCTGGAGGACCAGATGGCCACAATATTGTGGCAGGTGCCTCAACAAATGTTTGCAGCTGCCCCTGCTGCTATTTATATCATGCTGAAACACAGACATGCAAATATTTACAAAAGGACAGCGGGCCCTTCATGTTGGGAGTCAAAGTGATCCCCACAAGCAGCCGAGGTTCAAACCCGGAGGGCAGCAGTCACCAGCACTTTTGCCATTCTATCAGCTCAGCCTTGCAAACTCACTTGGGTTAAGTTGGTTTTATGCTGAAGAAAATGGACCGGTAAAATGGTCTGTCCACAGCTCTACACTGCAGTTTCAAAACCCAGCAAGTAAATTATAAACTCACACAAAAAAGGATAGAAAAATAAGGTAAATAGGCTTGTTAAAACAGTTTAGTGGAGTTTTCCAACTTCAACACCCAAGTCCATTACTAAGTCAGGGTGTCGTCAAGGAAGGAGGGGCGAGTCAAAATGAGGAGAGACAAACGGAGCACCCAGATGCAGATTAGGCTCCAGAAGATGAGGGGTGTAAAAGGGATTTAATGGTAGGATGGATTAGAGAAATCCTTGTAACAATGTTAAATAATTATGGTTCCAGCCGAGATCAAAGCGCCATTGATTGAACCCCTCAAGCCTTCAGCACACAGAGTCTTGGAAAGCAAAGATTGGTAAACTTACGCTCAGACCACTCTGGCTGCTCCAGTTAAATTGGATTGGAAATATTAGGATACAGATGAATCCTTCAGGAGGCTTTCGGAAAGCTTTTGTCACCAGAAATGTAGCTTGGGAAGGCTATGAAAGGTTTGATAGTGTACTGTCTCGGCTGAATCTTAAGACGAGGGTGTCGCGGCTGTCTCCGCTGATACCTAAGCGTTTTAAGTAGACTTATAGGCACACTTGACTGTTATATCAGCAAAGTGAAAACTTTCAGGCTTTCAGTCAGGGTTTTATTTTTTTCTTCCTCCTCCGTCTTCTTGTAATCAAGAAATTTGCACATGCATCTTGGCAATTCCCCCCAAAAGAGGAGTTTTTTTTTTTTTTTATCTGGCGCATACAGAGGTTTATTCAAAGTCCTCTGACATGTGTCACAAAACATGAGTGACACTGTGATCGCTGATACCGATGACGAAAGCCCATCATCGGCTTCCCTGCGTGTTCTGGGCCCTGGCTGATATGAAAATTACATTCCAATCAAAGTGCTAAGTTTGTCCACCTTTTGCCAAATATATTTGTCTCTTAAGAGACGGGTGATTAAGGCTTCACGCCGTGTGCATCACCTGTGTGCGCAGTGAACACGCACACACATACACACACACACTGATGACTGAGAAAATATGCAACAAGAGATTAGACAAATCACTGTACTCCTGTGCTGCATCGGCTTGATGCAAATTTAGTCACTGATCCGCAGTGCTAAGAGGCTTTATGAGGGAACTTCATGGTTGTTAGTTATATAATCTAAAATAGGGCCAAATGCAATCACTGTTCTTATCATCTGAGGAAGATGTCACTATATTCAGTTTTAGTTCTGTGTGTAGGATGTGGCACACTGAGAATGCCTTAATAAGATAATTCACTTCCAAGCATTTTGTCCACATTTCAGCTGAATATCTGTCCACTAACAATGCCACCCTTTAACCATAATTACTACACTATTTCACAGGAACAAGTCAAAGGCTTAAACACAAACACACACACGCACACACAGAAAAAAAGAGGGAGCTGTTGCTAAATATGACCGCTTTAAAGCGTGGCTGGAGGTACTGTTCTGCCCCCAGGGACTTGACACCCATTGCGTCTTTCTTTAGCTGCCTTGAACGTGTTTGTTCTGCGGTGCTTACCCTCCCAGGCGCTGTAGCTGCACACGGTTTTCTAAGAGGTATCATTGTAATTGGCTGAATATTTGATGTGTGAGTTTAGCATTAACATGGAGACACCAGCGCAGGCTGCGCTGGAGGATATAACGCAGAGCAAATTCTGGATTGTTCAACTGAAACTTACTCATATGTGGACTTCTTCAATTTCTCCTGGCGTTTTTTAATAAAGACCGACTCCTGTTTCCAGTTATTTTATGCTTGGATTGTTACTAAATCTAGGTGGCTCTTCTTTTGCGTGCGTGTAATTTGGCTTTGATTCATGATGTCTTCACTCAGCGATTTGGTGCACCTGAGCTGTGTGGTTCATCCAATGAGACCCCACCTTCCCCTGTGTCAACCACAAACACAGTCTCAACACTGTGAGGTATTGATATCAAAACAACGCCTCCAGCCCGTGAGAGCCCTCCATTGTTGGTGCACGTGGTAGTTCTCACTATCGTCTTTGCTTTTTCAGAGAAGAGGGTGGGAGCACGGGGAGCTGCTTGTCAAGAGAATTAAAATAGCAAATAAAAACAATAATAGTGATACCGAAAAGTTAATAAAAAATGGCATGTTCCTCCCTGATTGTGCGAGTGTTGCGGTATTCAATTATGCAATTTTCATTGGCATATTAATCATCTTTTCAACAAACAAGCCGCCGTTAATTAAAGCAAAGCATGGATAAAGACGTGTTGCCGGATCATCACTCCGTTTATCGCCGCACGCACACCCGCAGTTAAGTAAATTCAAGCTGTGAGATGAATTTCAATGGTCTGCCTGTAACTTTCTCTGCGTGTTTGTGCCCTCATTCATGGGAATTGTGTTAGAGGCAGGATAAGTTCAATCAAATGGATTCATTTGACATTTTTTGGAAAGATCATCAAGTGAGGACCAGTTTTTCTTTTTTGATCTCTTCCCTTTCATCTTCTTTTTTCACATCCATTTAAAATTCTCTTTAGCCACTTCTCAGATTAGGCCAACTGGGGGTGAGGGATGTAGATTTTGCTGCACCTCCTCAGGTTCGGCAGTCTTGTGTAGAGGGAAGCCAGCGGAGCCGCATGACATCTCTGTACACACAGGACAGCTCTGCCAATTCTACGCGGCCCCTTTTTCTCTGGCTTTTTGTGCCTTGCTCATTGGTGGGAGGGGATGGAGATTATTCAGGATCTGGGAAGATATGGGCCTCTCTAATCATAGCCCACTGCCTCTACTGTCATTCAGCCACTAAATAGAAGTGGAGAAAGCGTCTTGGTGAGGGGAGCAGCTAGACAGCCATGTCTGTACTTCAGTTCTGCCGGCAGAAAAAGAATTCAAGGCATCTGCAGACATGTCGCTTGTCCCTGTCCCTCATTGAGGAGCAACTTTATCAGCACCAGCTGCTCACCCACTTGCTGAAGTGGAGGGCCAGCCGCCTCTTAACTTAAACATAAGATCTTTGTGGTTTGAAGCACTCGGCTGCTCTGCGCCCAATGTGGATCTGAAAGGCAAACACAACCCCAGCGCCGCCGTCTCCCATCAGAAAACCACACCTCGTGGAAAACTTGCTGGTGCTCGCTCGAATCTAAATGCACTCAAACAGACTGTTGCACTGGAGCGAGATCCACCACCCTCAAAAGAAAAACAGGGAGACGATGGAGAGAGAAAGAGGGAGGGAGGGAGTTGGGGAGAAAGATGGAGATGGCGAAAAAAAGGAGGAGGAGGAGGAGGAGGAGGAGTGAGAAAGGGGGAGAGAAAAGTCAAAAACCTCCACATAACAATGCCGGAGAAAAATCAGAACATTTTCCACCGAAAGATGGGCCATTTCCAAATCCTTGTGCCCTATCAGACAAATTAAAGTAAATCAAGCATGAAATGAAGCAGAAGAGCCCGGAGATAAGGCTCCTTTAAGTCGTTTACAGATTAGGACAGAGGGAGAGAGGGAGAGGAAGAGAGGTGCATCTGGTCTCTGCCAGTGAAGGAGGCTAGTTTCTCATTTCACAATAGCAGCCTGTGTATAGGATTACTCTCCCCTGTCACCGACATGAGGAGCAGTGGGAGAAAAGACGTCCACAAAATGTGTCTGAATGTGTCCCTTCAGAGATATTTTAAACCAAAAAACCTCCCAGCACTGACCAGATGTGACACCAGATAGGTAAAGACGTTACACGCAGCGTTTGACCTGCCGAATCCATCTGATTTGTTTGTTATTTCCGCCGCCCCTTCACCTTTTCTTTTGCTCAAGTGGCTCCATCTCCGCGCAGCTTAAAAATTCAAATGAAGCCAGTATTGGCTGAGCGCCGTCACGTGATTGTATGGCTGTCAGCTCCTATGTGCGAGGATCAGGTCTTGGGGGGGGGTGGGGCTGGATGAAAAAAGGGGACTGTAAAATTGATATTTTCAATATTGTTTTAATGTTTGGTTGATTTTATAAATTGGGTCGTTCAATTTGTGCTTTCCGTCTTACGTCAACGGATTAATTGCTTGTTTTATTTTTGCCCCTGCTAATAATCATAATTATAGAACGATATTTCACAGTGTTCAAACATCCTTGCATGTATGCATGCTAGAACTAACCCCCCTCCCTCCATCTCTGCTCTCACACACTCAGTCACCCACACAAGGCAAGGGTGCGCTGCTCTTTGATGCCGCCCGTCGAGCTCCCGCTGGATTTGGTTTCACTTTTTCTGTGAGTCTTTTCTAGGCGTGTTGAGAGGTGGGCTCGGCTCCGGCACTCAGCCCCGCTCCGAGAGAGACCAAATCTGCCTGGTGTCTCTGGGAGCTGCTCTCCAAAGCCACAACCTTGACCTTCCCGGCCCGAACCTTAGGTTTACTTCCTTTATCGCACCATCTCCAGGCATTTAAAAATACTCCTGAAACCCAATGATTTAACCCGCTTTCACGCTGTTCACATCAAAACTGGAAGAAAAAAAAAGCTTAATCCATCTTATCTGTTGACTGTCAAACTGCACCGGCTAAAACCTACTCACAAAACACAACTAGGTCATCCACTGAAGAAAAAACATCAATTCCTTGTTGCAGCCTGGTAATTGACTGTGGGAAGATTGAGAAAACGTAAAAAATCTGCACCTCCTGAATAATACCAAGACGGTAAATTTGTTTTCCAGTCAGGACACAGAAGAACACATTATTTCTATACACAGTTTAGTACATTTAATGAGGCTTCTTAAAGCTCAGCTTTGAGATCCAGCTGTCCCTGAAACATGGACTTCTCCAGTCCAAACTCACTCTTCAATCTGTCACACTCAGGTAGACTAATGTCCTTTTGATGGTTTTGAAATTTTAAAGAAAACCATTTAAAATAATCAGATTCCAGCCAGACTGGTGCGTGTCCTCTAGATTCAGCGTGTGATACCTCTGTGCGAGGACAGTCATTCTTTAAGTTTTGCTGTCTCTCTTCATATGCTATCAGCTGAAACTGCTTTGCTTTGCTAAAGATGGATGTCTCACAGATTGTTGTCAGCCAGCCTGCTGCTAACTTCTCCTTGCTTTCGATGAGGCAGAACTCTTGATAGCTAATACACTTGAATTGTTCAATGACATCAGACAGCAGTCTGTGTGTTGATAATGTACTGCCGGACAGGAGCCTGTGACCGAAATTACATTGGTTTTATTTGCTCGGATGCTGCAGTTCAAACAATAAAGTCAAAAGTTACACACAAAACTTTGGTTGTATTTTCTCACTTGGAGCAGATGTTATTACTCACATGCACGCATTATTGGTACCTGTACAGAGCGCTGCAGGTTTTGTGGTCTGCAGACATTGCTAGTGGCATACAACGACATGGCAAAACGAATGGGTCTGTCTATCAATATCCAAAAGACTGAAACTATGTGCATTGGTCCGGAAGAGCAGTTTTTCATCAACGGCAAGCCAATCAAAAAGGTAAACCGTTTCAAATACCTAGGGAGCATTGTTACCAGCGACTGTTTAGCAAAAGAGGAACTAGTCACACATACACAAACTGTATCATCTGCGTACGGTCGGTTACGTCAACGTGTTTTTGATTCCCATGACCTTACACCCTCGACAAAGCTGAAAGTTTATACCCAATGTTTGACGCCGATACTTACATATGGTTCCGAAACCTGGACACTGTACCGGCATAACATCACTTAGCTTCGGACAGTCCAACAGCGTCATCTGAGGAAAATACTAAGGATAAAGCGGAACGTCTACATAAGCAACGAAGAGGTGTTACAGCGAGCGAATGCTGAGGATATTGAAATCACCTTAGTTAAAAGTCGTTTGCGCTGGCTCGGTCATGTATCTAGAATGGATAACAATCGTCCTGTAAAATCCCTCCTCTATGGTGAACTTGACAATAGTATTCGTCCTGTTGGTTGACCGAAACTAAGATATAAGGACACCTGTAAAAGTATTCTGAAGTCAGGAGGAGTTTTAGATCAATGGAAGGAGTTGGTTGCTGACCGACTGCTCTGGAGAAGAACCATCGTAAATGTTTGTGAAGCCGTGAATGCAAACCGAATTGCAAGCTATAACCGAAGAAAGGAGCACCGAGCACGAAAGAAAGCCTTGAATGGAATTTGAACTTGATAGAATTTGTCTTTATTATTTATGCTTTAAAGTGTTTTATCCGTATCGGGTTTAGGCGTATTATTATTATTACAGAGCGCAGCAGGTTTTGTGGGCAAAGAGGGTTCATAGAGAGGAGTGGCTGCATCGTAACCCTTGTGCTGTCCTAGGCACTTTAACATTGGGAGTTGGGTCATCTAGACCCACTAGACAGTGCGCTGAACCTTTTTTCTTCAATGATTTGTGATCTTCACTGGTGTCCATGGATTACATGGAATCTTTCCACCTTTATCCACCTTTGTCATGGTAGGGAGAACACGTCAATGTAAGGGTGGGGTCATCTAAGATAGCACAAGGGTTAACCCTAGAAATGCAGGAGTGTTGGAGTTCCTTTGATGCTCAAACAGCCACCTGAAGGAACTTCATGAAAATGGTACGTACCATTGCTGTGCGTGTGGGAAGTGTATCGTGTATGTAAGGATAATGTAAGTTACGTTGTAAGTAAAGAGCACTCTAGTCATTAGTAAGGTGTGTAGACTGGTTCCTTACTGATCGCGCACAAATGCTTCATGCACTGCAAAAAAGAGGTAGCCTGAAAATAGGAAAGAATCCTGATCTTAAAAAGAAAATCATTAGTTGTAAAATTATTTGTAGACATGTCAAGAAATTTTTACTTAACAAAAAATCTTATCCAGGAGTTCCACGCAGGCATTAAAAAAGGGTAAGGTTAAGCCAAAAAAAAGTGAACTGCTAGAATTACTTTGAATTGAATGTCATAAAAACCAATAAGATTTTTGTTGGTAGTTTTAAACACATGGAATGTATTTTTTAAGGTTTTATGTACTAATCGTTGTTCATTTTGATAACAGGGACAAAAAAGTAGTGTAAAAGGTGGAAATGACTCATTTCAAAACAAAAATGTGAACAAAATGAGAATCTTAGTACATCTTGTCCCATCTTAAGAAATCCTTCTAAAAAACTAAAACTAGCACTTATTGTTCGAACATAAATCTAAATATTTGTTTCTGAAATAATGACAATGAATGTCCGTTTAACTTCTTAACATTTATTAAACTTTAAAAATGAAATCCTTAAATTTGAATTTCATTCTTCTTAGATCCTAGATCGTGATGAGACAAAAAATATCCACTGTGCTGGTTTTGAGAAAAGTTTGGAAAGATGTAGAGCAAAAAGAATTTAAAACAACTAACCCCTAACCCTATTTTTCCTTCACAGACCCCGTAAGGGCAGTTGTGACAGTGACAGTTGTTCAATGTCTTCTGCTGGTTACTAGTGGTTACTATTAGTTGCTCAGGCATTTGCTGCATTCAGCTCAAAGAGGTGAGCCATGGGACGTTCCATACCCTCCAACTTTCTACAGAACTCTGACATCAATTCCTATTAAAAACTACAGTTTAATAGGTCTCTGGTCTATGGCCAAGTTGCAGTGTCTGCAGAAGTTGGCAGATGGGAAAATACCAGAAACTGGATGACCAAAACTTTCCTCTTAGCTTTAGTCTTTGCTGCTGTAGGAGATGCTGTGCTATATGTAAACCGTAGCCTCTTTTGTTAGGTCTTCATCACACACTGATGTTACAATACAAGTTATACATACGACTTGACTCTATAAGAGACACTGCCATTTTAAGATCACTTTAAAGGCTGTCCTAGGTGACTAATACAGCCTTAGAAAGAGCTCCTTCCCGTCAATGAGAGTGGTCACAGCTGTGCATGGAAGACAGCTGTGTGCAGANTGTTATCACAAAGAATGTTCCCCAACAAGAGTCTTCCATCCAACGATCCTCCACAACCATTCCAGCCCCCTGCTTAGCCTGTGTGGGGTATCACAGCTGAAATACCCTAATCCCTTTGGCTTATTTAACTCTTCACCCCCAAGCCACTGAGAGCCTGAAAACATGTCTGACCTGAAGGGGTGAATCCCCTCACCAAGCAACCGCCTGCTTGTGCAGCCAAACTCATATGTTTACCCGCCTGCAAACCTGTTCTCCTCTAACGCTCCCACATCTGCTTCCTGCTGTGTCAGAAAAAACGGCATCTAGGCCAGAGGCCTGTTGGAAGAGATGGGTAAAAAAAAAAGTCAGGGGGAGATGATGAGGTGCTGCTGGTCCGCCAAGCGTCTTAAGACAAAGATAATAGTGTGGGCTGTGGGTTATAAATGATGCATTTTGCTCACGGAGACCTGATGATAGCAATTTGGGTGGGAGGGAGAGAAAGTTCATCGCTCTCTTATCAAAGCTCTGTGACATTTCTCCTTCAGCTGTAAAATTTCATCTCACATATCTGCTTTAAAGATGTGGCACCTTTTGTTGAACCGATACAGTGCATTCCATTTCACCCAATATGCTTCTGTGCTGGTATATTAATTTATAGCCCATTTGCTGGCTCCATAACACCACCTATCAGTGGAGATGACTGGGATTCAGTGGGACATCTGTGAATTGCCACACACAGGTTATTGAACTTTGAACAGCAGTAATTTATTTGCTTTGAATCAAAGGCACTGCTTGATATGAAGATGGATGGTGTGCTGTGGGAATCTCAAGCACATTTTCCCTCTTGCCTGCACTCTCTCGTTCTTTGTTTTTCCTTCAAGATCAGCCCTTACCGTTAATATGGCATGAAAACTGGTTAAAGGTGAAGCAAACCAAAGGCAGGACTGGCAATCAGAGACTATTTTGTGCCGCAGGCAATTTCTTTTCCTTGAAGTGGGTTCTTTGAACACGTTAGACAAGTTAAATTTATGTTGAAAGCACCTTGAGCGGATCTATTGATATAGCAAAATGCTATTTTAGCATTATAAACCGATAATGGTGCCATTTTTTGACTAGGATCATAACTCACATTTGAAGAATTTTAAGGGTATTTTTTATATTTTCCAGCATTGTTTTCTTCCACTTTTTCCAGTATAGTAATAGAAATCATCAAATCCTGGGTTTGTATGACCAACAAGCCTTGGCAGCATATTTTCTGTTTGCATTGATTCAAGCAAAAACATTCAAATTGAAATCAGGCAATTGTGTGATAAATGGTTATAAACATACACATTGATTTGTCCATTCACATTAATTTTAATATTATAAAGCTGGCTACAGGGTCAGGTTTTTGTGACATTTAAGGGGGGAGAAGACGGGGCTCCTTGTGTCTGACCTGCGCTCATTGCAGCAGAACATAACACACCAAAAAAATGAAAGGATAAAGACAAAACAGAAGCCAAAGTGGCGCATGTTGGATGTTATCTGAAAAGGATCTCTCCACTCTAAAAAAAAGCACTCAGTGGTCTGCCAGCTATGTGTTGAGTGCAAGACTCATGCGACACATGATGACTTTATGGAAAGTGTGGATTTGGGGCAGATGTTAAGTAGGATGGAGTCGATTTTGGTTGGGGCTTTGAAGTTCAGTCTTTTAGCCGCGTGTAGGTTTAGGAGTGATAAAATTTTGTTTGTAATTTTTCCTAGTCTATTTTTCTAGTCTAGAAAATGCTTAACGACGCTTAATGGTGCTTAAACCTGTCCTCTTACCAATGTTCATCAACTATTTCTATTAGTTTTTACCCAAGTTCGTTCTGATCTTAATGCATGCCAATGTGCAACCGTTACTTTGATGAAAAGTGCGTTAATACATAGATGGTTTTTCTACATCACTGTAATTTCTTATTCTCAAGTTTTCATCAAAACATATACGTGAACCGAGGGTTAAATTAAATCTGAGTGTCTTTAGTTCTGTAGTTATTGCTATCTTTTTTCTTAAATTAGTGCTAATAAAAGCCATTGACCATTGTTTGAGCACACTTTTCAATATAATATAAAAGGCATAAAAATAAAGGGATAAGAAACACAAAAAGTATCTCCGACAATTCAATAGACAGAGGCAAAAATGGTTTTCATTTATAACTCCAGGTTTTTGGGTCTTTTGATAATGGACTTTGTTTTTACATTGGAGTATAAATGAACTACCTATGAAATTCACCTAAGAGTTGTGGGCGGGACTGTCGGCGTAGAGCAACCCCACCCTCCTCCCCTCCCAATTGCTGCTAAGAAATCTCTGTTTTCACTCTCTCCCACTATCTTACAGCCCTTCACCACCTAACCTGACATTATCGATGCAACAAAATTAGCGATCAATATTGGAGCTATCAAGCCGTACAGTTTTGATCCAGATCCAAAACAAAGACCTGCATTCATCAGAATGGAGCGTAACAGGGAACTTGTGGCCATACCAAATGTTGCTTCCATTTAAAAAATACTATCTTTTTTAAAATGCATTTTTTGTTTGAAAATATTTGGTAAAAATGGCACAAGAACATGTTATAAACACCAAAAACACAATTTTCCTCAGAGTGGGTCTTAATGAAGAAAAATCCTATACAGTGATAAACAATATTTGAATAAAATCTGAATTTTTTAACTTAAGAGTTACCTTTATTAAAAAGTAGGCTATGCTCTAGGAACCCTAGATATATAAAGACTCTCAGCAATAAATAAATTTCTCAGTTTCTCTAAAATAATTGAAAGTTAAGATGACAAACCAGAATGGATGTCCTTGTCCTGAGTTCACAATTTACACCCCTTATAACGTACAAACTGTGCATGGCCGTGTCCCTGTCTTTTTTGTATAATAAATGTAATAAGTCTGTATACATGCAGATAGTCACTGAGGGGACCTCATTATTCATCCCTGGATATTTTGGAGATCTTCAACCAGTATTTGCAACAGATGTGACAAGCCATCTGTGAGCCAAGGTCCTCAGGCAACATTTGGTGTGAGATGCATATAGGCTGGCATCTCATCATGCTGGACAACAAACGGCTCAAATTCAGTGCTAGCCTCTTTTTACCAGCCTCCTCCCTCACACACCTAGCACCATGCGTCCGTATCTTACTCCAGAAGTCCCGCCTTCATTTGAGTGATGAGCTAGGAGTGCGAGTTGCTGGCTGGGGGAGGCTTGAGCTGAGCGTCAGGCAGGGCTAAACAGGAACTTGCATCCAAGCGGTTAAAGGCCGTGGGTCTTATCTGAGGACAAACAGAATGCATCAAGCGATGGCTGTTGCTCTCGGTGATGACAGCCAGCTGTGCACCCATGTTTAATTATTTCTCTGTAATGAGCTTACCCACCTCCCACTGCAGCACCAGAACAGAGAAGCAGCAGAGGAAGACTAAAATTGAAGAAAAAAGTCTAACAATTTCTTTAAACTAGCAATAAACGTTCAGATAAAATGCGGCTGTTTCCCTGATTTAGGATCTATATCTAACAAAGGTTCGGTCTGACAAGCCGGCTTTTATGTCAGGTGACATTTAGCTTTTTATTGTTGCCGGCCTGGCCTCCGCCAATGAGTAAATGATCAGCACAGTGTCATTTGTAGCAGCTGGTAACATTAGACCTGGCCTGTTTAAACATGCAAAGCAGCACATAAGTACAAATTTCCATACCAACACAACAGATGAGCACAATAGCGCATGCCAGATACACGAGTGATATTTAGAAAGTAAAGTGGAGCTGAATACCTCAGTGTAGCATCACAAAGTTCAGTGATCGCTGCAGCCCATTCAGACGCCCTGAAAAGCCGGTAAGCTTACATGCTAACAAACAGGTTAGAAGATACGGTGGCAACAAGAGAAGAGAGTTATTACCAGAATTTTAAAAATCAGTACTGTACTGTGGCATTCTGGGAGGCATGAGCAATAACCAGCTTCTGCTGCTAACTCGTGTCTTTCAAGACCAAAAGAGGAGCATCAAGTGGAGCTTCCAAACACAACTCTTCTATTTTACATTCATTCATCTGATTTGACGTCTTAGTAAAAGTGGAGTCACAACTGTCTGAATCCCCAGTCTTCCTAAGACAAGATTTTTCAGTGTTGTCAAGGCAACCAGCCAGTCAGACTGCATAGTTTTCTTTTGGGACCCCCCTCTCCACCCACCCACACACACACACACTAGGGAAACATCATCTTCTGTAAACTATGTCACAGCCTGCCATGAGGTTTATCATAACTATTTGATTAATCACCATCCTGGAAAAGGCCACTGAATCTAAGAGATCAAATAGATGCGTGGGTGTCAGGGCGGTGAGCACCGGTAGTACTAACATTGCTGTCTCCTCTCTGTGTTAATTAACTGAAGCTCTGCTCTAACAAGAGCCTTGCCTTCTTTAGAACATCAGAAATAGGCCTGTCACTCGAGCCTGCACTGTCTCACAGAGATTATCTCTTCACAGGACACCTTTCAAGTCCAGTTAGCAAACCACGTGTGTGAGGAAGTCCATCAGATGGACGCAGACTTGATATGAGCATCTGCCTCCAGCGTTCGCTGTCTAATAAGGGGCTTAGGAAGCGAGGATAAGATTTCAGGTGTAAGGTCACGGTGAAAGCCTGAGTTAAACTGCCGACCTGACCAGTGGTGGTTCTGCTGTGCTCTTAGGAGAGCTGGACGCATTCCTAAAGGATGGCGAGCGGCGGATTCACAGCCGGCAGCAGCTCCCTGTGGGAACCACGTGGGGACCCTTCGAGGGCAAGATTGAGATGAGCACTGACACCACGGCACTGGTATGTCCTCAGTCAAATACTTTAGTAATACTCTTCTATTGTGATAAGAGTTTGTAATAAAGGCTAAAATCAAGAGTTAACTTTCTGGCTCTTTTAAAACAAATGTCAAGTTTATATTTGATTTTTAAGGAGGATCGAATCTCAGGTAAGCAAAAGCAATCATACTCATGCATTTTTTCCTCAAACTGTTGTCAGCTTCAGAAGCTAACTGTTATTTCTGATTGTAAATGTTATTGTAATCTTATTTGTTTTATAAGAATCTCCCGAACTCTGATGTGTTAAAGACCTCTGCAACAAAAACTGGAGCCATTACAGATGATAGAATCAACATATTAACAACCAAACTGATAAGATATAATAACATGTGCATGTTTTATCAAGTCTCCTTCATAGTTGGTGATGAAATTCACATTTACACCCATGTGTCTATCTGTTTAGTGTATTTTGTCTGCATATTTAATGACAAACCACGTTAACTGGTGGATTTAGACACTTCAATAGAACAAAGTCATTATTTCTGATGTTACTCTGAAGGCAGCAGCTTTACGGGTCTTGTTTCTGAGATCCCAGCAGAGGCTTGTGCTGACCTGCTGCTCTGCTGGAGTGGTGAATCTTTCACGGGTTTGATATTCCATTCAGAATTTGGATTAATTAAGAATGTCCTATTAAAGTCGCGAGCAGCCTCACATTCATCCCAGCGAGACTGGTACATTAAAAAAAAAAAAGTCATCAGGGATTTCCGACTCAGAGGCCACACCCTCAGTTTTTCCAGATTTCTTAGAGGCAGAACTTTATTAAATCATTTCCAGGCCACTTTGGAGTGTTGACTAAGCTCCCCTCATGGTTTTGAAGTCATCAGTGGCTTTAAATAACTCAGGCTGTATTATAACCCTGAAATGTGGCTTTTCTTAGAGTAAAGCCATTTATCCTGGGGTGGAAAACTGATTTGACAACGCAACACCTCAAGTTGCCTTTCAAAGTAATGCAGCCCTCCAGAAATCTCCACATACACTTTTTAAGGAAGGCTGTAGAGAAAACCTGCTCTCAACCTCCCATCAGACATGCATTATGAGTTACTTTAGTCTTCCCAGCTCCAACTGACTCTTAGAGTTTATCACTGAGCGATGCACGAGGTGATTGTTGCTCTTGGCAAGAGTGGTAAGTTCTTAACTAACTGCCGTCTGAGGAATTCATCAGTTTTGGGTTTCTTGTAAATGTGCGCAGGTGCCGGACATCACCTGTAACAGGCTGTGGGGGGGTTACAGGATATGCCAAAACTCCCGCGCAATTAAAAGTACATGCAGCGTCTTTGCCTTTAAGGGTCTCACGTGTGTCTGTTCTCATGGGGGCCCGTTCCTGCCCGGCCTCCTCCACCCTCTGGTTTTATCTCTCACGTGGAACGTAAGCAGCGTCTAACTATCTCCCAATAAAGACTAGGTCAAGTCAGCTGCTATGTTTTACTTTGCTTTTAAAGAGGCGGAATTAGGTAGAAACTCACAAACGTTGTTTTGTGTGCATCGCAAAGGATTCGTCTCATTTACAGCCGCATAGTTTTATTCCTCTCTCTTTTAATCAGGTCTCTGGTTATGGAGCTGATGCCTTGTTAGACATGCAGCCGTTGGCAACATCCCTAATGTAGAGCAGCCTTTATCTGAGAAATTTCAGGGGGAGGTGAGGGGGTTGTGCAACTCTTCAAAACCCATCCTTCCAGGCAAGAACAAACCCTGAACGCCACACCTGGAAAAGCTGAAATAACAAATGCGAGTGTCAGGAGAAGGAGAGACAATATAAAGCCGGGCTAGTTTTGATGCATGTCAGAGTCAGAAAGGTACAGGCTTCATGGGTCTGCACCCCTCCAAGGAGGCTTCCCAGTCATCTTAAGGAGGTGAGACCCCCACAGACTATCACGTCCTTTCTATCTATATTTAGTTTTTTTTATCCATGAAGGTGAATAAGTATTCCAACCATAATCAGCTGTGAGATATTGATACTTCCCTCTCCAGTCAAACACATTTTCTCCCTCTGTCCAGACCCATTACTAAAGATAGGACTCTTTAGAGGTCATGCTGTCTAGTGGAGCCATGGTGCACAGGTCCAACTTCCATCCCTGGCATGATGCCCAGAGGCATTGAGGGCAGCCAAGCACAACCATTCTTCAAAGTGGTGCACAGTAAATAACGAAATGACTGTAAATTTTAGCAGCGTTTGCGTTAAGCCAGACAGAAGAGGTGCTTTGGCACACACACTCAGGAGGAGAGTGTGTGGGGTTGGACTGGTGTCTGGGGAGGAGGACTGTCGAGGTACTCCCATCTGCTGGCTCCCCAGAGAAGGCAAACTGGCTCTGGTGTCCGCTGTGGCCCGTGGGTTTGTCTGCTGGTGGACAACAGGCCACAGCAGTGGAGCGGGGAGTGATGGATGATGCCGAGGAGGAACGGCGAATGGAGCGTTTCCTGCAGTTGTCCAGGCGGGCCTTTAAAGAGAGGTGGAAAGCTTGAAAAGAGGATGAAAAGTCACAGAGAGGAAAATAGCAGAAAAAAAACAGAAGGGAAAAAGCATGACAGGAAATCTGGGCATCTGCAGGACAGAGATAGGGTCACATCTCAACCGCTTATCAAAGAGGAAAGCAGATTTCACAGCTGATGGGTCGCTGTGGCAGGTCTGCAGACCCCAGGGGCTCTGCTCGGCATGAGGGACTGGAGTTGTGTTATTGCTGCTGTAAAACCTGTTAACACAATCGCACTGCACCTTCAGCTCACATGCATCGCCATGTTAAGGTGATACGCTCTGCAACATTCTTAGATCACCGGCCGACTTTGTGAATTTCCATCCAAGTAAGACCCACTGATTTCAAAGTTTTTCAAAAGATGACTTGGTTGGGGGGCGTCTTGATGGGGTTTCTATGGGAGTTTAGGTGTCCATCCTGAAGAGAGGAAAGAGGAAGTTCCCAACTACACAGACAGATACTAAAACAAGGACGGGAAACTGAAACGTTTGTTCAGGTCAGAGCAATTCACAGAGTGAGGGGAGACTGGAAATCGGGGTCAAAGAAGTAGCAGACCTGAGCAAAAGGTGGAGAAAACATGAACGGAAGGGTTGGATCTCTGAAACATGAAGGGTTGGCAGTGATTTTTCTGCTTCTGCTTCCGTTCTTCTCATCTCTGACTCTCCTTTCTGGGTGAGTGATGAAGCTGCCAGCGCTCCGTCTCATCCTTCACTTCTCTCTCTGATCAATCAGACTATTAGACTCCAATTACAGTCGGAGGCTGAGCTCAGGTGAGCGACGACCGCATTCAACCAGCCGCCGTTTGACGCCTTTGCCCGGCTCCTTTGCACCTCCCAAATTAACGCAAATTAATAGCGACACGCAGACATAAATGTCTGCAATGGAAAGGCTAAATTAAGATTCTGGGTCGCAGCTATTGAGTAGCAGGTGTCTTTAAGAGCAGTAATTACCTGGGCTGGACAGAACCAGGAGGGGAAGGTGGCCTGTGGTTTGCCTGGAGTAACAGGCCTGGCCCCGGTGAGCCTGGTTTCTATTGTAGGTGTTAATAATTGATTGGGAGGCAGGCTATTAATGAGCAGCAGATTTAGAGCAGGGTTGTAAATGTGTGTTGATGAGGGTGTTGCCGCCTCTCGTACAATGCCTTACCGGTGCTAATTACTGGGGCTTAGTCAAGGTGCAACTGTAATGAGTCTGGATTCAATAGAATTCTGTTTGTTATGTGTTTTCAGGGCCTTTTAGTGCTAATTACACAGCAATTGAAATGCATAAAGCTTTCCTAATTCCTGATTAGCATCTTTCAAGCAGCGTTTTTATTTAATCTTTTCTATCTTAATATTGTTGTAATAAGTCAACTGGCTGGGAGCAAAGATTTATGATTAAAACAAATCAGCTTCTGTATTCTGTGTTGCACAAAGGCCCTGACATGAAAAGTTCACAAGGACATAATAAAAGTCAAAAGACGCTGTTGGATAATTTATCGGCCTCCACACGTTTACCTTTAAATTGTTTATTGCATCCCAGGGCTAAGAACAATGTTATAAAGGGTTTTAAAAGGTCAGAAAGGCTGAAGTTTCCCTTGGGCATGGGTTACAGGTGGAGATTTTTTTGTTTAATTTTGTAATTTGTGATAGATTTGCATAAAAGCAATGTCTTATTTAGCAAGCTGACACCTGCTGAAGTTCAGGTAATATGGTGGAGAGACTGCTGGTTTGCTTAACTGTGCACCAGAAAGTGCTGCAGTGGTTCCAAGCCTGTGTCAGTGCATGTGCAGCTGGTGTTTAATGTCTTGGAGTGTGCGGGAACTTCAGAGTGTGTTGTAGGTCTTAGTGTTTGTGAAGGTGCTGATGTGTGGGAGGGAGCATGGAGACAGCATGCTGCTTTTGGCCAGGAACAGAGAGCTTGAGCTTGTAGACTACAGAAGAGCAAAAATGTCAAGATACTGTCCTAATTTTCACCTGGGACAGAGAAAGAGGCAGGGGCTGTCAGCCGATGGAGCGTGATTATTGTGTAATTCAGTACAAGGGTAAGAATATGGGCCTGTGCAAACCAAAAATTGCTCTAGAAATTATTCAGCCCATCACTCAAGCCATTTATCTCACCCCTTTTGCCCACCCTCTCCCTCCACTGTGTTTATTGTTAGCTACCCCCTAAACTTTAACAAGTGGTGGCGGATTTTTCTGTTTCAGAAATTATATTTTTCTTCTTGTCATTGCTTCATTAATCAAGAGGAGGCATTCTGAAAAATGTTTTGTTTTGGAGGCTGCAATCTATTTTGTGTGTGTGTGAGTGTGTGTGTGTGTGTGTTGTAGTTAATCTGCGCCCGTGGCAGGTTTCCCCTCCGAAACGCAGCGCTAAGCAGCGGTATCGCAGGCCTATTGTTGTAGCCTCTGTCATAGCAAGGAGAGCCTGATGCAGGCCTGGGCTCGCCTGATAAGGAAAAGAGGATTCAACATGGCTGGAAAGGAGAATCAGTGGGACTTGAGAGTGGAGTACGGATGGGGCAGATGCGCTCACACACACACACACCAACACAACATACAGATGCACGCATGTTCTGCACACACGCATGAGCCGACACACACACAAATCATCACCATCATCACACTGGCACATGCCCAGGCAATTATTTACAGTAACATCCAATTACAAATGCAAGAAAGCACACCAGGATAGGACCTCTCTGTAGCATAGCCGCTAAATCATACACACGTATGGCATGCAAACAACAAACAAACAAACAAACCATTAAATTAAAGTAGCAAAGAACATCTGAACATTTTTTATGTTGCATGTAAAGGTGGCCTCTTCTACCCGTCTGAGACCCACGCTGGCTGAAAATGCCCGGCATTATCAGAACTACTAGGATTTGGATTTCTGTGTTGGACACACAAATAATGTTGGCACCAAGAACGTGGATTCATCTAATGAAATAATAGGCTCAAATTTTAGGCGGAGAACCAATTTGTGATTGCACGCATCAATTATTTCTTGGGTCTAAACCAATATCAGAGCGAGGGTCTGTTCAGATGTGTAAAACGGTCATTATCTGGGCTCTGTGTCATCCATATATTTATTGGGGGACGTTTTCATGCCCTTACACGACAAAACGCAAACGTCTTTCAAGGCACAAGATTTTTGTAATCTGGCCCACCAACTCAAATCCACTATTTACTTATGATTCAGAGGCAAATTAAGAATAGAAAAGAACCTCAAAGAATGGAATTTCTACTTTTTAATCTCCCATTATGTATTTTAAAATGTAGCTGGTCACTGCCACCCCCCAGCTCCATGCATTAACCATGGACAGTCAGTCAGCTAGTCAGAACCACTATGGCTGCAGCTGAGCTCCACTGTTTGAGAGATAATACATGGTTGACTTGATCTACAAGTGAACCTGACATTTCGCTGTCCTTACATCACAACACCACTACCCAAACTGATATGGCAGCTCCCCCGATAAGCAGAGCAGGACTCACTGATTTGCTTTGTGGTCAATTTATTGTAATGGCTGCATGGTTTCCTCAAACATGGCCAGGACACAGAAAGTCCATCCAAGCACAAACACGAAGAAGGAGCTGATCATTTTCTGCACACTTCATAGGCACTGCTAATATTTCTGACTCGTTCATTTCAGCCCAAGTCCACCATTCGGTAGTAAAATTCTAAAAAGGACAAGCAAGGCTAGACAGTGACTGGAATGGATCAAAATAAGTTCATAGGCATAGTTACTTTATCGAGGTAGAATGACTTAAAACCCCTTTGTGTAATATTCTTTCAGATGTTAGGATTTGAATATGATCATGTCATACTCACTATAAATAAACACATCTTTGGTAAGTAATAAACTCTTTGCTAAAGAAACAAGTCAACACACAAGTGGAAATGATTTCCAAGACAAGAAAAAACCTGGTGAAACGAGAATAAAGCAGTTTGATCAGGTTATGCAAGTAAACAAGTGTTTTAAAAAACCTCCAATCAAATGACAAAAACAGTATTTGAATGTACAGATTCCAGGATTGGTAACTGCTCACTATTATAAAACAACGATCTTTGATCTCACAATAACAACTGATTAATTGTTTTCTTTGCCATAAACACTTTGCCACCAGTGATTAGTATCTACAGATAATTCTGCCTTAATGCTCTTGCAGCATGATCCTCAGTTTTCTGATCTCACACAGAGGAAAGAATAGGAAAGAGGTGGATGTTGGAGGAATTGAACAAATCGTGTCTGCTGCTTCACGCTGTTTCTGCCGTCATTTCAAAGTTACAAATGTGAAAAAGGTTTACAGTTTGAATTAACTTAAATAGTTACTATTTAATTCAGTTTTTTTAATGAAATGTTTAAATGACGATTTATCGTATTTCGGGCAGATACTCGCGCAGTGTTTTACAGGTAAATACTCTAGGGCGGTTCAGTTAATTAACTCACCTGTTCAGCGTCCTATTTAAGCCAGGTGCGCAGTTGTTCATTCTTTCTTACCTTCAGCGCTCATTCCTCGCCCCACCCTCCTCCCCGGCTTCCACCTGTGGGCTCCGTAAAGGGGGTTTTGTTACCCGAAAGTTTTATGGAAATTTTATGAAAGTTTTATGGAATTGAACGGAGCCTTATGCCACACGAAAATATGTGAATGCCAACTTAAAGAATGTCAAATAAATATTTCTTACTGCAAGAGTTGTCTGACTGAAATATGATTTAGTTTTGATGAAGTTGCATAAATACATGACAAAATTGAATTAAGGCTTTGAATCAGTGAAAATATTGTGGTTTCATTCATTTATTTAACCCTTGTGCTATCTTAGATGACCCCACCCTTACACTAACGTGTTCTCCCTACCATGACAAAGGTGGATAAAGGTGGAAAGATTTCATGTAATCCATGGACACCAGTGAAGATCACAAATCATTGAAGAAAAAAGGTTCAGAGCCCTGTCTAGTGGGTCTAGATGACCCAACTCCCAATGGTAAAGTGCCTAGGATAGCACAAGGGTTAACCTAATCTCCCTTTTTAGTCTCCTAACGGAATTTACTGACAGAAAAACCATTAATAAAAGAAGGTCTTATTTACCTAAAAACAACAAAAAAAAAATGTAACCCATACTATGTGTCACGTGTTTGACTGGGGAGGGACAGGCTGCGTCATCAGGGAGAAAGGCCCTGCATGCTGTACCCAAACCCCTATTCTTTGTAAACCATGATTATTAATGCAGAAAAATAATGTAGAAACTGCATATGAGCTGGAATATTAAAAACTGCATACAATCTTTCTTCAGTGACATTTCTGTGCTTTGCGTTTACTATTAAAAGGATGGCTTAGTTTGAGTGGAAACATATTCAGCAGCAAAAAATGAAACGATTCCTAAAGCACCAGAGAAACTCCAAATGTCCAGCTTCCCTCTTGTGGCTCCACTTTCACATCCCTCACCATGTCCTCTGTCCTCTGGAAACCTATCAAGGGAAACAAACTGTCCAACCAAGGAGATGATCTATCGTTCAGGAACGTTTCAGCACCATCAAGTATCTCCATGTGAATATTCCCATTCATTGACAAGTGCATGTGGGATAGAACATATTACTAAATACTCACCTCAAGAGTTTTATTGATTGAAATAACTTGTGGCCGATGTTGGGAAGATGCTTCTTTAGTTTAAAGGAAACCAAAAAGAATTAGATCAGTTTCAGTCCACACATGATGTCAGTTGGACTGTCCCTGGCTGCACAGCCGTCACCTCCTTTTACAACCCAAAATCCCCTTTGATTAACGACATGTGACATGCATTCAAGAACGCGGTAAACGTGGTTCGTGAACGTCCATTTAGCCCATGGTGTTCACACTGGACCAGAAGGGAGGGGGTTCTTTTTCCACTGTTCACTAGCACCTGTCCACTACCTACAGCCGGTAGAGGCTTGGTGTGGAATGTTGAAGTGGTGCAAATCTGGTGATTCTTGCTCCAGGCTTTTTCTTTCACAGCTCTTTTCCACTAAATGAAAGATTTGGTGTTGTAGGATTCCAGCCGGGCGCAAACAGCAATTATTCATTTCTCCCTATGATCATTTTTCCAACTGTCTGCACTACCATGATCTGAAAGGGACACCATCCAATTATCCATCAAGTCCCTGATTAGTCAAAGCTCAACTGGTTGAACATTTTCAATGGCTGCACGTTTTGTGTGTTGGTCCGAAAAATATGCCAAGTTACGCATGAATGCGAGAGTTTGGAACTCGGAAACCCAACAAACGCGTTTAAATAAACTTTACAGGCATTTACATAGACCTTTCATTGGAAGTGGTCCTTGGACGCACATTGCAGAGGCCCGTGTGAACGTAGCTTCACATGTACATTACAACATATACACAACATGACCTAAATGCAGCAAAGTTTATGCGAAAGCACCATGAAGGAGGAGGAGAAATAAAGTGAAACAAAGTTGAGTGGTGCCAGCTGCCTTGCCATCTGTCACTGTCATGGCTGTAATTTGTGATAGTATGTTGAAACAAGTTCCTTGAGAAGTGCTGGAGATAATCCTTGACTGTTTTCATTCTGTTTTTAAGATAGTACTGTTGGGGTTTGAGCGCAAAGACAGCTCTGAAAAAATGTCCCATCAAAAAGATGGCTGAGCAGTCAACCCACAGTTATTATCATAGGAACACATTGTTGCACTTCTTTTAATCTTCAGTTCAAAGTTCTTGTGATAATTCTAATCTGGCGAGGCATCTGGAAAACAAGAGCAACATGCTTGGCACATGAGAATCAAAGCTTTTCTTTATTAACCTGCAGTCTGCTGATGGGTGTTGGGACCAGGGAAGCGGAACGGCAGAAACCCTGTTGCTTCTGCTGGAAGAATGCAGACCTTTGCTAGTAGACCTGGGACCAGATCTTCTGGTCTGAGTCCTCTGATCTTTAACCTGACTGTGGCCCTGGACCTACTTAAGAGAAACCCTGTCAGAATGACTGGATGGATGATCAACCAAGCAGAGAAAAACACTCATCTAACAAAAGAAAAGGAAAGTTTGCTTTGACGATGAGAAAGCCGATAGGCACTAAAGAGAAATGAAGGTCTGAACGATGACCGTTCTCTCCCCGGTGGTCCAGCAGCACCTCATTAGATAGATGTATATGAGGCTGTCAAAGCGGGAATATTATACCAAAGGGTCGTCAGCAGACTAATTGGGTAACAAAGACCATTTCCAGCTCAGGAAGCCCATCTTTTAGCAGCCTGTGTGCTCTGCCTCTGATAAGAAAGTTCACGTCTAATGCATTTAGTGCGGGGCAAGTTCACCATCTTTATCTTATTTACTTAAGTTGGTGTAAATATTTTTGCACTTTTACAGTGGAGTTAGAAAGGCCCCGTTACCCCAAAGTGCACGCCAGGATCAAACTGTCCAACGGCGTGAGGGTGATCAGGGGTTTTGGGCCACTCATCAGATTTCACCATTTCCTTTTTTTATTTGTCAACTGCTTCTCTGATGCATTTCTAATTATTATGAAAGCGAGAGCCAGCTCCGTCAATCAGCAAGTGGCTGTGGGAAGTGTGAGAATCTCCTGAAATATAAATTCATATAAAGCAGATGCCATTTTAATACATCACGAAATGTTTCACTCCCTCACAGAAGAGCAGGGAGTTCAAAAGAATATGAAAATCCAATACCTAAAGGGGGGCACCAAGGTTTATCTTAAGTCAGGGACTTTATTCAAGCATCGTGCCTTCCACTTTATTGTTTGTCCTTATTTACCGCCTCTGACTGATCCTAGTCTTGCCTGTGTGCTTATGAGAGAAGGGATTTGTTGTGACCCCATTGACTGATTGACTCCTGAGTTTCCATTTCTTCCTCAGAGAGGAATCTGCATGTTTATTTCACACAGAGAAAAAGCAGGATCTGTCCAGAGAATATGCCACCTGCCACCCTGACCCCCAGGGGCCACGGTAATATCCATACAGGTGAACATTACAGGCTCAGGGTTCCCTATTATGTTTCACTCGCACACGTTATGCTGCTCCAGGACTCAGACTTAACTTACATGCAAAAGATCAAACAACTTTCTTGAATTCAAATGTGAAATTTTGTGTAATTCATATCGTGAGCAGAAATGCGACAGCGCCGCTCTGTTCCTGACCAAAGCCCAACGCGGGACGAGCACGCCTCTGCCCCCAAGACCAGATCCTGGAGACACGCATCACAAATTCAGCTTTCTGCTGTTTACAACTTCAAAACGCTCTGTGGGAAAAGGCCTTTTATAAACTGTTAGGAGCAGAAAATATCTAGTTGTGATTGACTTAAACATTTTATGGCATAAAGAAAGTGAGGTGTCCTGAAGCTTAAGGGTGGTTTATGTACAGTTGAGTGCCAAAGGAACCCAAATTATAATGGAAATTAAAGGAAAATGATAAGACACAGTAGAAATGAACTGAAACAAACTTATGCAGAGGAAGTTTGGTAAAGAATGAAAGATGGAGGGAGTAGGGTGGAGAAAAAAGGGATTGTTTGTCTTCAGGGCAGTTGCAGCTTAAACTAAATTGTTTGGGTTTAGAGTTGGAGCACCTTGAAGTGCCTGAAGGTCTTTGAGAACGGAGCATGGAGCACAGACAGTGCTCCCCATTCTTAATCTTTATTCTTTCCCCCCATTTCTCTCTTATTTAGTACACTGGAGATTCATTTTAGGACAGGAAATTATGCCGCGGTGCACTTTTTACTATGGGATGTGGCTTTTTGATCAAAATCCCAAATGGCTCGTCATTTGTCTGCTTTCTAATGCCCTGAAAAGGGACGTGAACATGCAGTAATCATGCAGCACCTCCCATATGCAGCATTAATACAAGCACTGTGAGCATTTCATCTGAAATAAGTAATAGCTAATGCAGCACATGAACTTTGAGGCTTACAGTCCAGTCAGCAGGATAAAAGGTGATTTAAATGAGAAAATATTTATTCCTCATAGCGGCGCCATGATAGCAGCTGCCAAATAAAGGCACATGCGCACAGGGATGGGTGTCCCTTTAAAGATTCTGGGAACAGCGGTGACTCTCTCAATTTAATCGATTTTAAAATGAAAAGTCATTTTAAGCAAGTTGAAAAGAGAAAGATGGGCAAAGGACAGAAAAAAGCATTCTCTTGCACTCAAGCAGTAAACTAACTGCCGCACAGAGCAGGCAGAGATTTCAGCTGAATTATCTCCCACCTCACATTTGCTCTTAGGCAAGCAGTTTAAAAGCCAAGCGATTGAGCCAGTGATCCAATTTGAAATGCAGAAATGATTAGAGCAGCTTGCCTCATTTCATATCGAAATTCTCTGATTTATGACAGGGCACAAGCCAAGATCTATCTCTAAAGGGAATTAGTGTGCAATTCCTGCATATTTCTGTTATTTAGTCTCCCAAAAGCAGATGCAGTAGCCTTCAAGAGGGTGATGGGGAGGGGGGGGGGGCGGCAGCATGAAGGTATCTTTTCATTTCAGCAGATGTAACCGCGGCCATTTAGAGGAGGAGAAAATGACACAAAGGCAGTCTTGAGAGATGGAGGCATTTCCCACTTTATGTAGGATGTTGACATAAACTGTTATTTCAGGATGCAGGAAAAAATCAAATGTGGAGCACCTGGTTCAGCATGTAAAAAGCATGGACTGACTGCGGGGTTGACTTCTTTATTAAACAAAAAAAACTCATCCATCCTTGAGGCTAAGAAAATATTAATACGCAGAGCGATAACGAGGGCTGGAGGAAAATCTCCCTTAATGAAATTTCCAGTTGACCACATGCAATTTGTTTCATCGCAGTGAACAACTAATTGCAATGGACGTTATCAAGGTGTGAGTGTGCTGTCTGCTGTAAACTGACTGGTAAAACAGGTACAAATCCTTTATCCTCACTCCCGCGTTGGAAACAGAGGATATAAACTTGACATAACCTGTATGTTTGTGCGCCTTTTATCAGTCCAAATTATTGGAGGCACGCTGACAGGCCAACAACTCCGCCGAAATCCCCTATGACCAAAAAGAGCGAAAAGGCAGTACTTTCACAGCAAGTGGACATTGAAAGCTGAATGTAAAAACCGCGGGAATGTCCTGATATATTCCGACAGAGCTGGTTTGATCTCTCAGTTGTCTAAATCCCGCAGCTGTGGGATCAAGACGGATACAGTGCCAGTCAGTGACCTTGGCGGCGGGGTGTGTGTGTCTGTGTGCGATGAGGAAAATAATCATTCCCACCCAAGGTCCGTATCGATTTCACCTGCCCTGATCATGAAGCGGGTTAAGAGTAGCCAGTGGTGGTGAAATGGTCAGCGGTGATATCATTAGCTTGTTGTTTACACAGGGAGGCAGGGAGTTGGAAGAAGGCTGAGTGTCACAAGCCACTTTCTTCTTCACCTCCTTCAGCTGATCAGAGGATCATGGTATCAAGGAGGGATTAGTAGCGACTTGGGATTTGTGTGATTGGTTAATTTATTGCGGTGATGGCAGGTCTTTCATCTATGGCAACATTTAATCAGCGCAGCCACAGAGGCTATTACAGGTTAGCTCCTCTCTGAGTCGGTCCGGCTGTGCCATCAGCTCTATCACAATTCCCCTGAAATTTCCAAATTATCTGGAACAGGCTTTAGCTTCTCAGTAATAAAAATTAGAACAGATTCCTGATAGAAGCTTTTGCTCACACAGGACCAATTATAAATAGCACAGCCCTGGCTTGGAAGAGGGAAAAGGGGAAGGCGAACAAAAAAATATATATAATCCAAGTCTGAGAGATGTGCACGGAACTTATCGTTCCGCCCCGGCTCTGCTCTGATCCAAATCCGCTGGGCTGAAAATTTATATTAGATTTTATCGGAGAGGCCTAAGTCTAGAAAAAAATCAATGAAGGTTATCTTTTATGTTACAGCAACTTGTGGAAATATTGATTTTCATTTTATAGTGAATTTGGAGCATCAGTTTGTAATCACTCCTGCGCTGACTACACTGTTTTGGTCACTGTATCTCTTACAGGAGGAACGGTAACAGAGCTCTGAGGATAAAAAAGTAGAAATAAAAATACCAACAGAGTATTGGAACCACTGGAGTGAAGGCAGAAGGTAGATAAACCCAGAGGAGAAGGCCAGGGGAGCTTTATAGGCCCTGACACAGATGATAATCTGCACACTGAGATATTACAGAGTGCATTCATTTAAATCCAAGCATAAATGAATATGTTTTATCCTTATTTTAGTAGATTAATCAAAGCAACCAACAGGGGTCAGCATACCACACTTGTTCTGATTCTAATGGAAAAGGCCTCGGACACGTCACAGTAGCTGTTAGTTTTCCTTAAAACCGAGTGGTTGGGCCCTCCCCTCTCTCTCTTTCTCTCTGGACAGTTTTCGGCCTGTCACTCTGCATTTCTCCAGGCCTCCGCCATTTTTGTTTGACTGGAGCAACAAACGTTCCTTCATGTGCAGCAGTGTCGCCCGGCGTCTTAATCCTTCCGATGCCGTGTGCCGCCGCCGCCGCTCGCGCGCTTCTTTGTCTTTGCGTGTGCTGCAACACGCAGCGTGCTTACAAAGCACATATTGTAACTGGAGGTGTTTATGTAAATTGGTGCTGGGGGAGTGTCGTCGGTTATTCATTTTCCAAGAAAAAGACGGCAAAGAAAAATAGAAGAAACTGACATTTAAGTGACACACGATAAATTCTGAAAGGTTTCCACCGCCCCAGCTCCAGCGAGCAAAGAGAGAGCTGTGGTTGCTATTAATGTAATATTTTGTGTCCGTTGTCTACATTCAGAGGAACTCTAATATCATGAAATCCCTCGGGCACGGGGGTGGGGGGGTGGGGGGCTGGAAGAGAAGCCCCTCGCCTCTGAACAAGAGGTGGCTCCAGTCTGGAGATCTGAGAAAGGGTTAATCTGATTCCCATTTGAGATAGTCGCTCATGGCAACAATCGGCCGGTCTGCTCTGCTCTTTTGACAGGGGTGTGAGATTTTCAGGTTAGCCAGATAGAAGACTTCATTGTGGGGCTAATTCAAAATGTGAAATCGCGGATGACTTAAAATACGGAGGTCCTCTCCGTCTCATCTGCTGCCAGCACGGCATGAGAAGATGCCAGGAGGAGGAATAAGAAAATCAACACTCAATTCCCCTGTCTGTGTTTGATCAGTTTGGAGGTGTCAACGTGCAAAGCTACATATGTATATTTAGTGTTTAAAAATGTGCCTTTATATGTGTCTGAATTAGGCTTCTTCAGTTTGCCCACAGAAAAAGATTCATATCAGCCTCTGAGAGGCATTTGTTATTTGTAAATAATTCTCCCTAAAAAAAAAAAAAAAAAAAAAAAATCAGCCTCCAAGTGGATAGAGTTCATGGAAAGAGAGATGGGTAGGTGGGTGGAGGAGGAGGAGGGGGCATGCAGGCACATTGCCGGAGCACAGTGCTCATCTTTTGTTCATATCTGTGCCAATTCAGACCTTTAACATGCTCAAGTGACATTTGCATTTATCCTTGAAGGTTGTTGCCTTTTGCGGGGGAGAAATAAGTGAGAAGCGCGGGAGAGGGCTGGTATTTCTCTGCTGCCTTCAGACAGATGGACAGTATCCTGTCCCTCACTGCCCGAGACGGAGGAAGAAATGAAGTGTCAAGATTGCAAACCAACCCATTTTCTCTTAGCCAAACTATTTCTGCAACATCCTAATGAAGGGTGGGGGCGAGTTCAAAAGCAGTGGCCTGGAAACACTGACACTGTAGCTTTGAGGAATGTACAGCACCATAAGATGTAAACCCCCACCCCCAACATACAGACACCACCAACGCATGTTTTACAAGAAGCAAAGGAACAGCAAAATGAAAGAAAAGAGAAGAGAAAACCATCTGAGGATAAGCAGGGGGACACGGCAGCGGGTGAATACATTACGCTGAATGCCGCTCTCTGTATCACTGTTTAATTTTTTTTCTTTCTGAGGAACAAAACTCCACGTTTGACCTCTGACCGAGAAGAAAAACGACCTTGCACATTCAGAATAATTTTCCGGCATATTATAAAAACTCTAACCTCAATCGCCCTTTGAAATGGATACTGATTCTTTAAATTCTTTTCCGCTTGTTTCAGGAAATAGTGAGATCCTGGCGATAGCGAAGCACAATGTGTCCAAAGTTCACAGCAGAACACTCACTTCCTTTTCTCTGAAAGTCACCATCCCATTCCTTTTCTTTTTTTCTACAATTCCCGGACACCTGGGATATTCCTTTTAATCTGAATGATCAGATGCTGGACCACTCGCCCCGATGCTTCGATTTTGATCCAGCGCAGCCATTTGTCACCACTCCAAATGCAGCTTTCTTCTGCAGGCCATCTTCAGCACGCACATGCACACTCACTAAGCCGAACGCCATTGTCACATCTTCTCAGTAACACCCAATAAGTGGAACCAGGCCGGACATGAGCTGCATGCCGTTTAGTTTCCTGAATTGTCATTTTGCGGCCATTCAGAGAAGCAGAAGAGCGGAACTCGCTGGTTATTAATATTTCTTTAATCGCCAAAATAAGCAAATGATTAGTGTTTGTTATCTGTCCTCGACCAGAAGACGAAGAGCACGGTCCCGGTGGTGCTGAGCGCCGGCCCCAGGTGGCTGCTGGATGTGACTTGGCAGGGAGCGGAGGACAACAAAAACAACTGCGTGGTGTACAGCAAAGGTAAGCGGGCAGCTCTGGCATCCTGTTATCTCTCTGCAGAGCAGAGCAGCACGCCAGTCCTCCATCCACCCCTCTTCTGCTTCCCTTCCTCAGCCTCTTTCTCTCCGTTTCCTCTTTTGTTTCCCCTCTCCTCACATTTCAAAGTCACAAACATTCGCAAGTAATTGCGTCTACACAGCTGCAAGGACACGCACAAAAAGGCGTGCGAAGCCCGCTCTCACTCAAAGGGTAATTTATATCACTAAAACTCTGATTAAGAGCTGAGAAACATCACTTGACACACAAAGTTAATGGTCTTTAGATTTCACAAGGTAATTAATGCTCTGTTATACCAAGTGAATCCCTATCGCAGGGAAGATAACGAGGAAAGCAGGAGATGAGATGGCTTTGCCTCCTTCATTTGCTAACTCAGTCATATATCTTTAATGAATCACTGCTGAAAGGAGAATTTGTATGAATATTTGGGATGAAAAAAAAACGTGAATTTTGTTTACGCAGAAGTGACAGCAAAGCAAAAACTCCGATGACCCCCCCAGTCATTCAGATAAACTCCTCAATCTGCGGCATTGTGTCGTGCAAACTCTCATTAAAAGTCTGCTCTGCAGATCAGAGGAGGGCTCCGTTTGCTGCAGATGGGATGGGGAGATGCTTGAACTGTCACTTCTCATCAAAGTGCACGGCTCCCACAGCTATAATTGGGTCCTGAAAGAGCCAAATAAAAAAAGTTGTGTTTCGGATTCTAAAGGGTGAAGGAAAGGGGGGCTTCATTTATCACTTTTCAAAAATGATTACAGCGTGACAATACCCCCAAAGCTGAAATGGAGCCTCTTCTCCCTCAAAGTGAATGTGGCAGGAGTGGGATTTGCAACCCGGATTTTCGGTCTCCCAATTCTCATCTGCTAATCACTAGACTGCACTGGGGAGTTATCCTCTTAACCGGCTACTTAACTTTGTGCTCTTTATCACCAGATCGCTAAAGTTTTGATAAGCTGTTAAAGCAGATTACGCACTTCTTTAAAATCTTCTAATCTTTTTGCACAGAGAGCGACTGTATGAAACAAAAAGGGGCAATAACAGGATTGTTTTTGCCTTTTCAAGGGGAGCGAATGTCCCCCGCTGCTCATGGAGCGGGTGTTCCGCAGATAGCATCATGTGAGGCTAGCATCTTTCACCTCAGTGGGGTGTTGCTGATGGTTCCTTTGTTTGTCTCTTCTAGCTTGACCTTATTAAATTAAGCACAAGCTCATCTCCCGACGACCCCTTGTGAGAATTGTTTGTTGTTGTGCTGTCGGAGTTCTTGACTCTAAATCCTCCTCAAGTATTGTTGCACACAGATAATGCAAAGAATTCATTCAAATCTCAAAGTAAAACTTTTGCATCTCCTGTCATCTCAGCAGCTGTGAGACAAAAGCTAAGTCAGGATTTATTATATGTGTACTAAACGATGTCAAACATTGAAGATGTAGGACTTGTAGCAACTTAGCTGAGGAGTGTTGGCATAAATCGGATGGTCAACATTATTCTTTTGACTTTTCCTCTGAAGAAATTGTCCCACATTTTTGCTCCTGGCTAGTTTTTTTTCCCCCTCTGCTGGAATCTGGAGTGAGTTCAGAACGTGTTGTGACGTTTGAAGCAGTCCAGCTGCCTGACTCTTTCACTCTTGAGTGTGACGCAATCTATGCCTCTCATTCTTCTCCACTGGCTTCTTTTTAATGTTCCAATCTCCGTGTCTGTCCACCCTCTGGATTGAAGTCTGGCTGCCAAAACTGTCAAATCTTTGTCAGATTCGATGCTGAATTCAGCCTCTTTGCTATAGTTTGGAAGCTGGAACCGTGTTCCTCTGACTGTAGGAGGAACGTTCTTTCCACCTGGAGAGGTCCAGAGCGCTCCTTCGGTACTGGTTCCCTCTGCTGGCTTCTTCGTTGATCTCTGAAAAGTGTTATTTATGGAAAACAGTGAATATCTAAAGGCACAGTATGCTTGCAGAATGCGTTTTCCCCCACGTTTCAGTGGTTTCGACTTTTTGTAAAGCTGCCTGCAAAGATAGTAGCGGTTCCCTTTGGAGGCTTGCCAGTGTGAGTCTATGAGGGAGTGTCTTCCAGGCCTGGTGATTGGTTCGACTGGCTGTAGTTCAGGGATGGACGCTGTGTCCTGTGATTTCTGCTTTTCCACTCATCCACTTTCTCTGAAACTTTTCAGGAAGTGAGGAAGATAGGACTCTGCAGAATGATTTATCTGAAAATTGCAGTGTATGATGTAGAGCGTGTGCTTCAGAGCAGCAGGTTCCCCACAGATTTCTTTACAGTAACCTTCTTTAAATTAAGCTAAAAGGAGTTTTTTTTTTTCAGCTTAATTTGGTGATTCAACAAATCATTTTGCTTTAAAAAAAAATAAAGCTGTTCAATCTGACAGTGTTACATACTGTCGTCCTGTTTTTTTTCTTTTTTCAAAATACACTAGCATTTAAAAAAATAAGCCATGAGTAATGTTTGAGTCACTCAAATGACACAAATTTGGATTCCAAAAGCCATTTCATTAATTTAAATTGTTCTTAGAATTCCCTTTCTTGGAAGAGGAGGCGGCGAGAGCCCTGAAGTGGAAGCAGCAAAGACACAATATCTGTTTTCCCAGGCTGTCAGCGCGGCCCTGTTTGTTTTACATTAAACTCCCAGGAAGAGCTTTAGCAGCCAGCCATTACTAAAACCCTCAACTCTACTACAGCGCGAACTCATTATCAAGAAATCCACCTGGAACTCCCCACAATGATCTCCTCCACACTCCGACAGTCACTTTGAACCGCTGGAGTTATAGAAAAAGGCAGCAAGGCTGCAGAGTAATTATATGTTACAGTAACACCGGAGGCCGCCGAGAGAGGGAGAGAACGACAGCCAGGAAGACAGAGAGAAACCTCCGGAGACTCTCCTGCACTGATAAACAACACACGGATAAACAATGCAGCTGGAAAGTGGGCAACATTTACCAGAGGAAACAGATTCTGAGACAGCTTTTGGAGATTTTTGCACCAAAACTGTCGAGAATCTGCCGAAATGCTGCTAACCTGACAAACAAACAGGTTTAGTCCATTGATAGGGAAATGATTGACACTCAGATCAAAGTTTAACAGTAAAAAGACATTTTTGCCACCTAAATGCAATATTCATCTCAGTTTACCGTTGGTGCCAGTTGTTTTGCTGAGTGATTTTTTACCGACGAGAAATGTGTGAGCCAATGAGACCTGCACATTCAGTGCGTCCACATAATGTGGCGCTACGCAGAGGTCACCTAAACTTTTCAACTTTAAGCCTCTTAAGTCGGGCCACATTCAGATACGGCATGTCCAATAAGTCTGCCGAGCGACGGAGCCCATTGTTCACGCCGGAATTGACCAATGTAGCTGTGGCGTTTTACACCGGCCCGGACAGAGCCGAATTAGCTTCCTCTCAGTGTCTTTGAATCGGCTCACATTCTGCAGCCGCTCTTATAATCACATCCTCTTTATGCCTTCATTTGCTCTTTTCATTGATCCACATTTGCAGACCTCTGAGGCGTTCAGTGAACTGCCTTGAACTGATGTATTATCCATCCATGTTTTTTCTGCTCGCTCTTTAACTAACAGGTTTTCATGTCCTCTGGAAACACTTTTTAGACATTTCTTTTTCATTTTTCGACGGCACTGAAACCGCTCTTTCCTTTCCCTAGCAACATGCGGCGCTAATCTGAGAGAGGAGGGGACTCTTCCAGATCCAAATTTAATTGTTCATTTCAACCCTCCTCCTTTAAAAACGACTGCCGCGAACAGGAGGTGCGATGGTTATTATCTGTTATCTGGGAACATAGTAAAACACTGTGACGGAATAATAACTAAACAACTGACTCATTGTAAAAAATTCATTATCAGTGTATTAAAACAAAATTGTACCCTAAAGGAGTCCCCACCACAGCTCAGAGCAGCCGACTAATTATGTTTAATTAAAAGACAACAGAGATCAACAGAATCACTTTCATTAGGAAATTATTAATGATTTGACTGCAACAATAATTGATTGCGCTGAGCCACGCGATAACTTGGTACGGTCAGGGTGGAGAGGAGCCGCTGGTGGGGGCATTTGCCACTTGTTTGGTGAAGTGTCTCATAGCTGAGGTTTCCACAAAAGCATTTTCAGAGGAAAGTCATGAAGCTGTATTCATGAAGAGGAGGTGTGGAAAGTGAGGAGTAGGTTAAATAGAGGAAAATCCAGATCATTCAGCAATCTGGGAGGACTTAGCTATCCCACATGGAGGGATTTCACACACACACGCACACACACACACACACACACACAAAGTATTTTCTCTTGTCTTTGTCTGCAAACATCTTAAAGGGAGCATTTTTTCCCCCCCATCCCACTCGTAATCATCTAAACTCTACGCAGAAGCAGCTGCTGCTGCATTCTGATCCACATGAAAGACGTCAGCTCCAGACGCTTCCTCCGTCAGCCTTTCACGGGCATTGTTCCCTCGCTGCGGAGGCAGTTTCTCTGTGCGAGACAGCTGAGCGCAGCCACCAGACACATCGGCAGAATGCAGACAAGGGCCATTACAGGAACGCTGCATTCTGGCTGCCGGCACATATGTGTCCATCTGCATTCAGCGCAGACAAAGCCCGCAGACAAAACCTGCAATTCAGAGGAAAATGTTAAAGGCGTGATGGGCACTGATGAGGAACAAGACTGCTTTGCAGACGCTGCTGTTGCTGGGTCTCAGTGTATTTTTGGAGGGTGTGCTTGTGGTTTGTTTTGTGTAAGCCTGCCTCAGAGCACAGCCAGTCGCCCTTGTATCAGTGCCTTGGAGGATGTCAGGCTAATGAGCGTGGGCCGTCCTTAGAGCAGGAGGGTTTGGGTTGTGCCATTCACTCTGCATATTTAAACGCCTTGTAGAGCTTAAGTAGGCCCACTTTTCCATGTCAGGGCAGCGTTCAATCCTGCTGCGACCATTAATTATGATACCATTGTGCTCCTCTGTGGCTAATATGTGCTGCACCCTCATGGCATTATAATCATCTGAGTGAAGTACCTGGACCACACAGAGCTGGCTTTAAGCACCACATTTTAAAGGGAATAGAAGAAGAAAAAGGGTTTGAAGAGAAAGGGTCTCCACTTTTCAACAAGAAAAGCACGGGGCAGGTTTAATGTGTGCAAAACTGCAAAATCAACAAAAAGTTCCAAAAGGAAGGTTGACTATTTGTTGGAGGAAGAGATCCTCACAATGCACATGTCCAAAGTGATTGCAACCTTTTGTTAATCCATAAAAATGCCCAGTGGTTAATATTGCACAGGCTCTGCAGACGTCTCTACTCACAGATAAGTGGATTCTGATTTTCATTTTTGGAACATGTCGTACCACTACTGCATGTATTCAATCAGAAAAATTATTGCATTAATCACATTATATGTGATTAGTGCACTTTATATTTCTCGTCTTAACTTCTCTCTCTTAACCACACAATCAATGACCGTTTTATATTCAATGAAAAATTCTCCGGATATGAAAATAAGCCTCTACGGCTTCCTATTTAATCTACAGCAGGATCTTGAATCAGTAATTAAAGGGTCCGTTCTGTGTGTGTGTGTGTGTGTGTGTGTCTTCAAAAAAGCCCTTAGCCTGCTTTTAGGCCTGGGCATGATCCAGCCCACCACCCCCATCTCTGCTGTGGTAAGTAGGTGTGAAAAGCATTGTCAGTGTGCTTGAGGATAAAGCTCTGCTCCTGGATGCCATTGGTCAGAGTGAAGCCCCCCCCCCCCCCCCCCCAACTCTCCAAAACACAGAGGCGCAGGTTGAGAAACCGTGCGCGCATGTGTGTGCGTGCACGTGTGTGTGCGTGGAGATAATCAGAGACAAAAGCTGCAGGCGGGAAAGAAGGTCCATTCTGCCCTTATTTCTGTTTTTTTGGAAGGGGGGGGTAGGACTGGAGTGGGGTCACTGTGTGTGCATGTGTGTGCAGAGATGGAGGAGCAGAGATAGAGGAATCGCTGAGGTGGAGGGTTGTGCAGATTGTCAGTCAGTCAGTGTGATGGAAAAGCGGCGGCTTTAAGTCCCTGTGAGAGTTGACACAGGACTGCAGTGGAACCAAACTCTGATGCGCCCACAGAGCAGACGATCATAGTGGGCAAAAACAACCGTAAAGGTGGAAGAAAGACAAAGACACTAAAATTTCACCTAGTGTAACACGGATGCAGCAGGCTGGTGCTGCAGGAGCCATTTCTCCTTTGATAATGTATACACCTGCAAATCGACTTCCAGGTTCAGCTAAACATAATCAGATTTTCTCTGAGGAAATAGCTCAAGATATTACAAAATTGTTTTGCAGGGTCTCCACTAGGTTCATACAGAAGAACTCAGAGATAACCTTTATACATACCTTTGCAGCTAATCCATTTTATTGATTGTACATCCACCTGCATGAAATAAAACACACCACCTTATAGTCTTAGGAGTATCAGTGCAATATCCCAGTTTTTCTTTTCTCATTGCAGCACACACAAAACACGACTTTCTTATCAGTAGGTCGTTTTATCGAGCGATCTGGTCAAAGGATTTCAGCGATTCTGGCCCTCTAAAAGTCCGATGAAATCGGTAAGGACACCTGGATGCATGTGCTGGATTCAGTTATAAGCTCTGCAGGGGAGATATGCAATATAGGAATGTTCAACTTGGTAAACTTGTGAGTCTGGGATGAGATAAGGCGTTATCCAGGGTTTCGATTATCAAACACAGTTTATTTGGTCCACAATTGAGGTAAAAAAAAAAAACAATAACAGAAAACTGGTTTAAATTGAGTTAGAGGGGGAAAAGGTTTTGGATCCTCAGGCTGTTACTCTACAGAGACAGCGTTTCACCCTTTTACCCTTAAAGAAGTTAAAAAAAACATTTCTAAATTCTAGGTAACTTTTGTCAAACAGTTCTATGTTTACTGTAGCTTTGGAGCAGGAATGTTATTTAATCTCATTACGATAAGCATTTTATAACAATTCTGATTTATGTTTATGGTACTTTTAACATGTTCTTGAGTCATTTTCTGATGATGGAAAACATTTACAAAGAAAGTTAAGCTTTAAATTGCATTTCCGAGTATTTTTCTATTCAAATAATGAATCAGAAACCAATAAAAAAAATGCCATTTGAAATTGATCGTATTTCTAGGACTGGGTATCACCAATAATTTCCAGAATAGATTCGATTGAAATTTTTTCCAATTCTTTCGACCCCCCCCCCCCCGCCCCAGATTAGATTGACCTCAGCAAATCTCACAAAATCTCACGAGAGTGGCGTTAGGTCACCGGAAAAGGAAAGGCGTAAGAAATTGATCTTTACTTTTATGGATCGATTATTGATTTATTAAGCTTGGATCAATTCAGATCAACTAATCTATTATATCAACCCAGCCCTCCGTATTTGTGACATAGAAAATACGCTGGGGGGGGGGACACAAGCTCTCTTCTCCAAGCTCTCAGCATCAGGTTGGGAAAAGGGGGGCGGGGGTGCTCTGCACCAACGGTCCCTCCCACATCTCACAGGTGAATTTCTAATAAACCTCTGTCACTCTGTACAAACTATGTTCTGGATATAGATTTTGCCTATAAATTGCATAATCATAATTGTACAGCAACATTTCTGCATTTTTAGTAGCTTTTGCCATAGTCTACTATGTTTTTTGTATAATAATGTTTAAAAAAATAAAGTTTTTGAGCAGGGATGTTATTTCACCTTAACAACAGTTATAATTTATTCTCGTGGAACAGAAAAAGTTTTATTTATTTGATGTAATTTAACTCTTGATTGCTTTTTTTATTTAATCTCCTTTAAACAAATTCTTTAAGCTGTATTGACTGGATTTACTTCTCTTTTTATAATTTGTACATGTTTAAACATGTTTAATTCTAACTATTGCTTTCTTTTTTTATAATCTGCTGAGACAGAAGGTCAATTTGAAGCTTGTAGGGGCGGGTTTGTGTTACTGCTGCTCTGCATAAAGACAAAAATGATTACTTTTTGTCTAAATCCATCTGATGTCAGCCTCTGGTATTTCATGGTGCACATAACATTTAACTTGTTACAATAACAATATTCTATTCAATTCTATTCTGTTAATAGTGGAATATGATCTTGAATTTAATGTCCTGGTCGTTGCACTGCCTTACTTTAAATGTGTCCTATTTAGGTGAAGTACAGGTATTACAGCAGGAACTGGGTGATGGAGGTGCTTGCCAAGGTGGTGCCATGAGGGTGTTACACCATAGAATCTGACACACACATGCAGCTTCTGTTCATTTCAACGGGTCAGTCTGTTGCTCAGCGGTTTCGAGTTGAGTTTGACGCCTAACATAACAAATCTGATTTGTTTCGTTTGAATGATTCATGTGTGTTGATTTTGACACTTCATCAACTGACTGGAAATCTTTTTAGCCCACAAAGTAAGTCTTTGGTAACAGTTTTTGACAACAACAAAACTGTTAAAAGGATTCTAATGGAGATCATGTTTTGTTTATTGCTTTGATCATGATAAGTGAGGGTAAAAAAAGTTAAAGTATGATGCGTTACGTTGTGATTAGTCAGCAAAGCCAGAATCCTCAGAGTTGGGTACTTGGGATGAAGCCGTCCCACTGTCTCCATATTAGCTGAATTTAGATGAAAGCCTGCAGGTTGCTGCAGTGTCTGAGCTCTGCTGACCTCTGCCTGTCGGCGGGGGGTGACAGAGATGGGTGCCCCCGCTCTTTGCAAGTGTGTGTTTGAGGAGAAAGAGCGGAGCAGACAGCCGTGCTGTAGGTACAGCAGCGTGGAGGACCAGGCATCAGTGTCGTTCAGGTCAGACAGGGCCATCCATTCTCTAGGCCCGAGGGAAGAGGGGACGGGAGGAAGAGGCAGCGGTGCTAACATGCGTGCATGTGTGCGTGGAAGGAGAAAGCGAGATGGGAGGGTGTTGATGCACTGTTTCTCTTAACTCTGTCAAAGCGGCTCCATTGTGCTCCCCCGTGCAGTGAGTGGAAGCCAATCTGTCATCGCTCCACTAGCCAGCACACTCCAAGAGGGCTAGACCGCTGGAAACACAAGTCTATTCAACGTGAAATGTAACTGGAATCCAAGCCCTCGGATAGCTGGATTAAAAAAGAAGTGATGTAAGATTTCCTGAACCCCGCTCTCCCACACACTGTGAAATGAGGCCTGTGAGCTCAGTATTTGGGTCTGAGCGCGATAGGTTTCAGTCTCATATCTGCTCCTTTTTTCACGGAGGGGCGATTGACGTGCTTCCTGATTGAACTGCATCCAGACTCCATGCGCTTTGCATAGACATGAAGGGTTCAGTTGAAACCTTCATGCATGGTGTCAGTGAACAAAGTTGTCTTCTTTGTTCAAAGATTGGACTTTTCTCTCCAGCGCTGACATTCTTCAGGCTGCCACGGTCACAAAGTAGCTCCAAGGCGTGCGACTTTGTGAGACTCCTTTGCATCTTGTTTTCCTCAACACCTGTCACCCCTCGCCTGATGCCTGAACTTGCTAAGCCTGCATGCTGTTGAATAGTGGCCACTAATGCTCTGTTCCAATGCCATTTGGAGTCACTGCCTTCCCTCTCCTCATGGGAATCCTCCTTCCCCCATTTTTCTCCTGTAATCTCCCACTCCTCTCTGTTATGGGGTGGCTTGCCCGCTGCTAACCTCCTCTATTTCCCATCCCCTCTTCTTCATACAACCATCACCTCCACCATTTTAATCCTTTTGACCCAAACCCCGCGTGTTTCCCTGTATCAACAGCTCCTGGAGATTACATCCTGCTTGCCTCCTTAGTGCTCTGTACTTCAGTCACTGGGGCTGCAGCTGGTCACCGCATAGCAGCCTCTTAGTCAGACACTGCTGGGTGTGATAGCCACAGTGGCTAGTTAGCTCGGTCAGGGTTGTAGCCAGGGAGAAAGCAGCTGGAGGAGAGGAGAATGAGAGAAATGCAGCAGGTACAAAGCAGCAGGTGAAATGAGGGAAGCTGTGGTTTCAAAAGAAACTTTGCTTCAGATGTTGGGCAGCCTGACTAAATGACTTTAGAGTGTTGTGTGCACATATTTCCTCACTAGCTCCTGGTGTATCCTGCAGCAAAGAAATAGATTTACTCCTGCTTAAAACCAGAGCTTTGTTTATTTCTGAGTTATAATTGATGAGCTGAGGTGCATGAATGCATCAGTCGTTGCACACGTTTCATTTTTCCCGACACACCGCCAGAATAGGTCTGAACGTTTCAAGTTTATTAAAAAATTACTAGGAAAGACTCGAGCATTATTCAAATTATCTGCCTTATCAAACCCACATGAAATCAACTCTCTTTTTTTTAACAGTGCACCAATTATTGAAGGGTTGCTGTGATTAATATTCTTTAAAAGTATCTGTATGACGGTTTAATGCATTGATTAATGATTCACACCAACTTTCATAAAGCTCAGATGACAGCAAAGAGCTATAATTTTCATCTTAAACTAATTTTTCCCAAAGCTTATGCTGGGAAAAACCTGAAATTATAATCTAGGTTAGACGCTCAATGCCTTAGTCTCACAATAGCTTGGACTTCATTTATTGTCCTCAAAGGCTCCAACTCTGATGAAATTAGTTTTCCCATTTTTCTGAACACTAACGTTGAAGCAGCTATGCTGACCAAACCCTCATCAACCAGGTGAGCTGAAATAATTTCAGTGTGACCTAGTTTCACTCAATCTGGGATTGTGTAAACCCTATACAGTATATAATCTTAACCCTTTATTTGCCTGCTTAACCAAACAGTAGAGCAACACAAAAAACATATTATTAAAGACGGACTCCAATGGAAATGGTGTTTTTAACATGTTTTTGTGGCATTTTTCTCATGTTGTAAGACATAAACAAAGGAAATTCAAATTAAAAATAGCATTTTCTTACCATTTCTTTATTCAAACTGTTGTGAATCAGGAGCAAACAGACAATGATGTTTGAAAATTGACTCTTGTGATCTCCCAAATACACTGTGCGGGCCACAAGCTCCCTGCTCCACTCCATTCTGATGCATTCACTTGCAGACAAATAGATCCATGAACATGTTTTGTTTTGTTTTTTTTGTCTAAGCTGGAATCTGGATCAGAACTGTACGGCTGGATAGCTCAGATATTGCTCACCCTTTTTTTGGTGCACAAAATGATAAGCTGGGTTTGTGAGGGGCTGAAAGCTAGCAGGAGGCGTGTAAACAAAGGCTTGATGGGAAATCAGTGCAGGCTTTCGTAACAGTCCCTCCAACAACTCCGAGGTGAATTTCTAATGAACCTCCACTGCTCTGCAGAAACCAAGTTCCTTGAAATCGACACAAGTTTTTTGATTTTGCCTAAAAACAACATGATCATAATTAAAAGACCACTGGTAAAGCTTTAAAAATAAATTAAAAGATGATCAGAGTGGGACTTTGAAAACATTATCTGTGTGTTTTACTCTACAAATGCAAAAGGCAGCAGAAAAAAACATGTTTCTGTGATTTTGTCTTGATTGGGTAGTTAAAGGGATAAAATGAGTTCAGTTTCTCTAACCGAAGTCTCAAATGTTTCTAGCGGCTTCCGTCTTCCCTCCTGATGGGCAGAGGGACAGCCATGCTCCCCGTCTCCCCACTGACACACAAACTGTCAGGAGCACAGACACATACCAAAGCCTTCAGGTTTGCCTTCTTCTTTGTTTTGTTTTTTAAGAGGCAGCTGACAATCCGGTGGGTGGGTTAGCACCACCTTGTGGCCACCAGAGCACATTATAACTAAGAAGGCAGAGAAGAGAGAGCTCCGACTCACCTGCATTTCTAGGATTCGATGCATTTTTTTAATGATTAAAATCATTTTGCAGCCTTTAAGTAGATTAGAAACCGAGAGTCTTTCTTTCAATGTTTTTGTAAAGAAGGAGCAGCGAACGTTTCGGATGGTGAAAGCCGGAGCTGGAGGGGTTAACAGTGTTATCTGGTGCCGTCTATCTACATGCTGTTGTGCTTCATCTGCATAGCTTGTTAGAAAAGTGAAGCAGCCGTCAGGAAAGTTGAAGCCTCCTGTGTGGAATACAGTCCACTGAGGAGCAGCCGTGTTGGCTCAGGGCCCCTCCCCTTTCATGTAGCGTTTCTGGTAATGGGCTCAGGCTTTATTGATGTGAACTTATGTGATCATTGCATAAAACGCTGACACGTCTGTCTCTCTTCCTCTCCCTCAGTGTTCCTGTGGGTCACATTAAATCAAGCTTTCGACCTAGACTCCAGTTAAATTAAACCCTATCAGGATGTTGCCCCCTCGTATCGCAGAACAGGCCTTTATATAGTTGGCCTGTAAATGGTGATTAGTGAGTGTTTTGATTAAAATTCAACCACGTCTGAGACTCTCGAGCCACTCACCTCCTCCTTTCCCTTCTTCCTCTTTCCGTCCGTGTGCACAAACATCCACTCAGAACACACACATCCCTGTCTGGGCCGTTCTCAGGGCTCAGCGCAGAGCCAGGCTGATTTAAGGCCCCCTTACAAACGGGGAAGGTTACAAGTGAAGACAAAAAGCAGAGACAAATCACAGCACAGCAGCTTCAAGGTTTCTGCTTATGCTTTTCAACCGGAGGGAAGAGGCTGAACACGGAAAAATATACACACACACTCCACCCTGTCAGAAGGCTTTTGCCTTATCTTGAGTGGCTGTCAAGACTGGGAATATCAGGGAAAGGACAGAAATATATAAAATTAATAAGCCGCAGAAGTTGTCGGGAGTTATGATGCTTCATAAATCCTGATTTGATCATGGCGGACACGGCTTAAACCCACAGCTTGCTAATGCGCACAGCAGTGTTTTGGGCTTGATTTCTTATTCTGCTTGGGAGATAGAAGGCCTTAGCTGGCAAAAGTAAGATTTATCATCTACCAACCCCCCCTCCCCTTTCTTTCATGAGTGACAAATATTAAAAAGAAGGCCTGAGGGAGCTTGGCAGCCATTACTACCTTTAATACAAGGGCACAGGCGTAGCAAGGTGAAACGGGGGCCAAAGGCAGAGAAATGCTTTTCAAAGGAAAGCAGGAGGAGGGAGAAATTGCCACGAACTTATCAGTTGTACTTCCTCTGTGGGGTCAGGGGTCTTGGAGCTTTTGTTTGTTTGTTTGTGTCTCATAGTGAAGGGATGGATGCTATCTCTCGCACCATCCAAGCAGGTGGGCTCTGTCGAGTGGGGCCGGTAATATTTCATGTCAAGAATTAAGCAAGTCTTCCCACCGACTCCTTTCTACAGTTCCGTGGCCCGCCCATCCATCACTGTTGGCTGGTAAACTGAGAGCTTGTACTCAAAAACCGCTCTCACTACAATAGTCCTTTTTTGCTATTTCCTTCCCTAACATTTCATGTTTGCAAAAACGCTTCAGTTAATTTCTAAGATTTTTTTCAAAGATGTGATAAACCTTTGAAGAAAAGCAGCAACTTGATCTGTATAAAACATGCAGCTTCAAAAGAACGTTAAAAATAGAGATGCGTGTTCCTTTTCATTAGTTTTACTTTTCCAATATATAAAGGTGAAACTGTTCTACTTAGGAGAACTTCTGGACATCAGTTGCCTGGAGGATTTAAGCAATACATTTAAATGAAGTAAAAAGTTTCTGAAATTTGTTTTTCACTGCTTTGTACACTGAACACATAAAAAAACAACCATGAAAATATTCATTAGCTTGAAAGGAAAAAACATTGTTCCCGAGTGTGGGATTAAAATGAAAGTTAAAAAACAACACCTGTTCCTGTAATCGGTGCTATAATACAGCACATCCCCAGATATACTGAAACACCCAGAGGAGCCAATTATCCATTCAAAGTATTGATTACGGTTCCATTGTTGAGCTCAATGTAACAATCTAGTAAATCTTTTGTAGAGCAGCTATACTTTTATCTATATTTGTGGGGGGGGGGGAGTGAATGTATTCAGACACATGTACATATAACTGTGAGTGAAGACCCTCCTGCATCTCCGGAGTTTTACCTGTCGATAAAAAAAAGTTGTCATTTGCGGTTTGGAGCCTTCACTTGAATAACTTTGTAAATGTAAAACACATGTCAGAGTGTCTCAGTCACTTTCTTCCAGATGAGACAGGCTGTCAACAAAAGTTGAGTCTCTGCTGGACCAAATCAGCATAATGATGCTCTCCATGAAGGCACTCCTCTCCTCCCTTGTTCTATTTAGGAGAGGTCATGCTTTTTGAACACAAGCTGCAGTAAGGAAAATTATTCCACTTATTTCTTGTAACTGAAGAAAAAAAAACCTAATGAGGTGCTGGAGATAAAGGTTTGCAGACAATAAAGCGTGCGGGGCTGCTTTTGGCTGGCTGGTGCTGCACCTCAGTTTGCAGCCGCTGTGTTCACACGCCTGCTTTGTGTGTTTCCGTGGCCATCGCATGCTGCATCTGTGGGCCCTAATCTATAACACTTTATCCTGCACCGATGCCTATGGCCCTCACCATGAATTATTCAAAAGCACAGACAGGAGGAAAGAGCACGCTTCCTGAGTAAACAGATGTTCTGCTCAGGATCCCCACATACCTGAAGAGCGGGACACTGAAAGTGCTGAATAATTACATACTGGCCTTTTGGCCTCTCGTCTTGGGGTTACCGTTTCTTTAGAAAACACATTTGTACCAGAATCTCAGCTCTTGGAGGAGCTGGAGCTGTAAAAAACACTATTTTAGGCTTTATTTACACTTCTTGGTTTTCTTTTTCATCTCATCAAACACATTTGCTACAGCAAATAACAGGCCTGGACTTGGATTCTGGCTATAAATAATCACCTTAGTTCCTCCCTGACTTCTGTGCTCTAAAATAGAAACTATGAATATTACATGGGTTTTAAATCCCTGATTTGTATTCTTCGCAGAACAAGAAAATTGTCATATCCATTGCATTACTGTAGCACTCATCTTTGGCTAATGGAGATTTCACATTATAGCGCGCCCGCTGTAGCACCATGAAATGCACTCAGGATTTAGGAAAAATGAACTTTTCCGACATTCCAAGGCGGACAAGACGTGGGTTTAAGAGATTCTCCTTGTCTTTTCTGCCCTGACCTTGAACTGCTGGGGCGGCCCGGTGCCGATCCGGGCCTGTGACACATGTCACGTGTTGGAGGGGATCTTGGAGGAAGCAGAGGTGGCGAGAGGGGGTGATTTTGGTCTGACGCCCAGTCCGAGTCGGAGTTTGCTCTCGGGTTAGTGGACGGACATGTTTGGCCCAAAACACAGACTGTACCTCAAAGACTCATCCCAGCACGAGTGCACCTTTGGGTGTTTAATTGGGGAGGGGGGCCTGGATGACGAGCAGAGGAAGAGTTCAGAGCCATCGCTAGAAGAAAAAGAAAGAGGAGAAAGAAAGCCCATCTCATAGAGGGAAACCGAACGTTTGTCCTCGCTCTACAAAAGAAGTGTCATTAAAAGAACACCTTTGGCACACTCAGGTGCTTGTTGAAGAACATCTGGGAATAAAGTCCAAGTTCCTCAGAGGATTAACTGTCTGACAAAGATGACAAAAACCTGTTTCTGCGCCAGTCCTTTCATCGGAAGCTAAGCGTTGCCTGAACTCTTGCAGCGTATCAATTAGACGCAGGTTTTGATGTGTGTGGAAATAAATAAATCAAAAAGTTTTGTTTTCCCCTGAGTCAAAAAAAACAAATGTTGTTGGCCTCTTTTGCGCTGACATGAGGCCAAAACCCGAAAGGCTGCAAAGACTTAGAAGAAGAGCACCTAACCAGCAGCGCTGAAGCCAGGTTTGAGCTTTGTCATCACGCTTGAAGAATTTCCCTTTAATGTACTGTAATGTGAAATTCAGCGGGGACAAGTTTAATTGAGTTTTACACGAACCAGTTGGGAGTAGCGCTGGAAGGTAGGTGATGTTGAGGTTTTTAATCTCTGGCTCCGGAGAGGCTTGTTGACGGAGTGGTTCTTTCTCTTTGTGGAGAAAAAAAGAGGAAGCCTAAGAAATGATACATCCGTGGATAAAACCAATTGGCAACCCTCAAAGGGACGGGGGGGGGGGGTGATAAGGCAAATCCAGCACTTGTAGAGAAATAAAAGAATCCAACTGTTCATTAAAATGGGAAACAAAACAGGCGATTGAGAAGGAAGACAGACTGCTCGGTGGAGGAGTGAGTGAGACAGAAAAACAGAGCCAGAGATATCAGAGGAAAGGATTGGAAAATAATCAAGGATTTGTGAGGAGAATTAATAGGAAAGATAGGCACAAATAAGCATGTTTTTTCCGATCCTCTGCAAAATCATGAAGGATGGACCACAATTATCAAACAGGGGGAAATGGCATAAGCTACACAGACACCTAATTATAAAGAAAAACCCAGATATGAAGGCTGCTGTCTTTATGCTCTGCACACTTTGACTGTGAGGCAGAGGGCCCTTTTGTGTTCAGATGCTCACTGGATAGAAAATATTCAGACTCTGTTTAATTCCTAAGTATTCTCTCTTTCTCTGCCAGCGGCCTGCATTTTGTAACAATCCACGGTGAAAAGACGGGATTCCAACCCAACACAAATGCGGTTCTGCAACACTATGTCATGAGCAACACTAGGCTAACAAGCAATCACCAGAGACGGGAAAGAACTGTCAATCCTGTTATTCTCATCGTCACCAAGGCTGTGGTCCTTACAGAAAGACAAACGGCCCAAATTCTATGGAATTTCAGTGTCTGCTTTTTAAAAGGTGACAGTGGTTAACCTGCTAATTGAAATAAAAAGTCCAGCAACAGTTGATACAAACCCGATACAAACGCTCTGCTGTGGTCTGCTGTGTCCACGAAGGGCGCAGACGTCTCTGCAGAACCGGCAGATGTTGGAGTTGCTGCTGGACATCTCGGACAACGTTTGCCTCCTGGAGGTTGGCTGTGTCTTCCGGTTGACCTCTGTAATGAGTTTTGGAGTCAGGGACTTAAGGTGATCCAAACAAAGGGGGGGGGAGCGGGCTGGGAAGCGAGCAGGGGTGAAGGCAGGCAGCCTTGAAATAATCAGCACTTGTTTGATCCGCCGCTGAGACATTCCATTGGTGTTTGGTGTGAAAGAGGGTCATTCATCAACATATCAATAAAAATATGGGGCAGATTATTATTGTGTTTGCTTACCAAGCTCCCTCCCCCCCATCATAAATAATGGGACTGCTGCTGCTGCTTGTATTAATTATAATTAGAATGCTGATAATGTGGGTGCTCTTTTATTACAGGAACTGAATCAATTTTACAGGCTTATTCAGTCCCACAAGGTCACACAAAGTTGCCAGGCCGAGAGATGGATCCTTATAAAGCTCGGCGGAGGCAGGAGAGGCAGGCAAAGACTGACCCGAAAGGCTCACAGATGTCTCGCCACCTTCATGTAGCACTGACAAAATACACTTTTCCAGGAAGGTGTCAAACATTCATTATTGAATAGAAGCTTTTGGAAAAAAGGACTTTCTCATTTTCCTATTAAAATTAGATTAACCTCTTGATATTCACTCTTCCTGTAATGTTAATCAAGCTTTTAAATTAAAAAAGAAGTCTCAGGCTAACGGACAAAACACAAGAACACCCTCCAGGTCAGAAAAACTGGCTTTTTTCTTCTTTTGCATCATTAAAAGGCGGCTCCTAATGACACAAACACGCTTCATTCCAAACAGCACAGCTGAGGCGGGCTAAAGGTTCATATAGTTTGTTCACCACAAATTTATCCTTCATAAAAAAATTAAGTAGAGCTTGAATATTGAAGGAATGCCCAGATAATGACTGCCTCTTACTATTAAACACAAAAGGTAGTGAAGCCAAAGTTGATGCTGCTGCATTAGTCAGGTAATGTAAGCGGTGCCCCACAGCAGTGTTTGCTCTGCTGGTGTGATCTCCCTGCTTCGTGCCCAGACACGATGACGTTTGCAAAAGCAGGTCAGTTCTCACAGTATGGATCTGGTGTGGACGCCACACGCTCAGAGACGTGAAGACCTTTTTTTGTGTGTCGATCACTTTAACGGCAGGTGCAAAACCTCAACATGGACGAAACGGGGATAAAAAGACAGAACAGAGCAAATGAAGCATACATTTAGCTCTATGAGGCCTTTTTGTATCCAGCAGTGGAATAGGAAACAGAGGACTATACGGGACAAATTTAACCCTTTAACACTGTAGCTTTAGCTCCAATGTTTACTTTCTTTCAACTATTGTAACTCTTCAACTGTTTACGCATTTAATGTAATTCCACTGGATTCTGACGTGAAGAAAAGCAGCTTTGCGCGGATCTGCTACATTTACAGTAGTGAACAGCTTATGCAGTGAGCCTAAATCAACTGATTTGTGTCGCGGAGAAAGGCAAGTTTGCACCGCTATGCAACACTTTGCGTTAGTAATGTGTTGCATGTCGACGCAGAGCCGCTGTTCTCTGTGTCCAAATCAGCTGATTAATCGTGTAAACGGTCAGAGGTACGGTATGTCAAAGAACAAGTTTTATGTAGGTGTCTGAGGTATTAAAGGGTTAATGAGTTCACCCACCTGCCAGTCCACCCCACCCATACACAAACAAACACACAACTTTATTGATCCCGCTGGGGAGCTTCGGTGTTATCGACAGCATTTACAGGAAAAGAATGAGAAGAGAATACAGCACAATACTATTTAAGGTTTACTAACTTGGATTGATTTCTGGGGCAATCGTGCAAAAACGCACAAGAAAATAAAAGAAATGTTCAAGACAGAGAATCATTTTACATTCCTACGATTCAACCAGATCGATCTGTTTGAGGCGGGTTGTTAATCAAATAGACCGATACCATTATATCATAATTTTTTAATGAATTAAATCGATTATATCGATCACGGACGACACGTGCGATGACAGCAAAATCGATCAGTCCATCATTCCAGTCCAATTTAGAAAAGACATGTGACCTCACAGTGTGGTGGAATGTTTTTAATAATGTTCCCTTTGGATGATTTTCATGCAGAAATAATTGTTGTCTTTTCTGTTGTTGGGGGTAAGAATGAGCCAGTTTGACAAAAAATTCCTGCCTTGAAATTTAGCATTTTAACCCTTGTGCTATCCTAGGCACTTTAACATTGGGAGTTGGGTCATCTAGACCCACTAGACAGTGCTCTGAACCTTTTTTTTCTTCAATGATTTGTGATCTTCACTGGTGTCCATGGATTACATGAAATCTTTCCACCTTTATCCACCTTTTTCATGGTAGGGAGAACACGTCAATGTAAGGGTGGGGTCATCTAAGATAGCACAAGGGTTAAAATAAGATGACAAATGAAAACCATGTTGAATCTTGTTTATGTGCTTTTGGTTAGATGTACCAGTCCTTTTTTAAATTCTTCTTTATCACTTGAAACCTAACTTTTGTCTTTTTGAGAATTGGTTCTGACCATGCAGCATCCAATACGATGATCAGCCCCTCGGTTTACGAGAGCTGATGAGCCAAAGTCAAGACTGAATGAGCCTAGTGAAACAACTGCTGAATTGTGAGCCAGCTGTAAAACTGTTTCTGCTTTCATTGAGTCAGACTGATCCTGGCACGTGTTGCAAAGTGGTCTGCATGTAAATCCCCATGACAGATTACAGAGATGCTGGCAAAGTGTGTTTTCACCAGGAGCTCTTTTGTTGTGTTTAGTTTGCATTTGTTGGCAGTTCACAGGAGAGAGAGGGGTGTTTTGGTAAAATGTTGAATCTCAACTTAGTCTAAATTCATAAGGCACCCCACTGGTCTGTTCCTCTGTTTCCCTCTTCCTCACGTGTTGGACTGTCAGATGGCCCAACAACAATGCATCTCACCAGCCTATCATCCGCTACCTACCTTTAAAGCCCGCTGTGGAGCTTTAAAGACTGGATTTAGCACGGCTGGGCAGGGTTGAAAACTAACAATCAATGCCACAGATGTTTTTTCCTTTTTTTTTCATTATTTATTTATTGGGAGGTAAATCTACATATCTGTTCACCCCTGCTTTCACATTTTAAATGCTTTGTGTCCAAGTTGCAACGCAGAAAATTGGTCTGCTCCCAATATGAGCCGAGACCTCAAAGCTGGTCTATAATGTGACTTTAATACCTGCCAGACCCAACTCTGTAATCTGAACAATAAACACAAGCCTAATTGGGGCTGAATTTACAGAAAGGATGTGACCAGAAAGAGATGCATACCTTTTTTCATAGCTGGGGTTTACACTTTGAAGTTGAGATTACCATTTATGATACTTACTCAGCTGTCAGTGAATATTCATCCTCGTATATTTCTTGTAAAAATGTCTTCCCTGTGAATGCCTGCATCTGTCATGAAATTATTCATCCCATCAGGCCTCATTGAACTGGGCATGGACTTTGTGCTGCACGCTCGTGAATCTTGATTCTGGAGGATACTGTGATATAGTAAATGACTTGAGATCCCTCTGAATGTTTCGGATTAATCAGTTTGGGCAGATGCGCTTCTGATTTTTGCTGGGCGCCGAAATGAACTGTTGCTTTTTTTCCTCTCCGTCTTCACATTCTGCATATAAAGCAGATTTGCAGATTGAGAAATCCTTGTGGGTTTTTTTCTTTTTTAAAAGCAGGTTATTCGAAGAGGGGGGGGGTCAGTCTTTGCATCAATGCGTGATTTTTCAATGACAGTGACAAAGAGCTTTGTCTCAAGGCAGAAGACATAACCAACCTTTTTTCCTTCTCCCCAAACAACATCTATTCTCCTTAAAAAAAAGGAGCACACACCAGGTACCCACATTCACAGTCTGCACCTGCTCCCTCTGCTCCACCACCCGGAAAGCTCTGAAACGCCCCAGGCTAAAAAGCTGGTTACTCTCCCCTGGCTTGCAGCTCCCAGCTCCAGATTATTTCTGAGTGCCAGGCCTGGTCTCCCTTCATCATCCTGCACAGCCAACACCAGCATCCCCCACCAGCCCAACACCGTCTGAATCCAGTCTCTACCTGTCACCTGTCACATGCACCCCACCTTTAAGTGGCCGGTTATTTTCCATTGGTTTTAGATGTCTTTCATATCATGGCTCATTAAAGCGCAGCGCAGTAGGCAGCATATTTACATAGGCTACTGGGAAGGTTTTAATTTGCGTCGGTACAGAGCATAACCGGAACTGAAGAAAGCAACACCAAAATGACTTCTTCACATGGCAACCCCCCCCCCCCCTTCTCCGTCCACCGCCTGCCTCTCCTCCCTCATCTCATTCCCATATGAAAACATGGAGCTGGGCGTAATTGCTTGAGTCGGGGCACAAAGTCTGAGACAGAGCCGTCACTGAGGGGACGGAGGTTTTTCCCAAGCGACAGAGCGGGAGGCCAATCAAAGCCGGCAATGAACAGCCTGTGGTTGGGATCATTCTGCTGAATATATACTATTAGTCTCTCCTGAAAGCCCCAGCTCTTTCAACCAGCCTTCAACTTCCTAACACTTATTCACTTTGCCTGGCTGCTGTTTGTACGACTCAGTCCAGCATCACACCACTCCGCCATCTGCAGCTCCACTGTCATCTCAGCAATGGCTATGTTTATGTTGATTTGCTTGATGGAAGGCTATTTTTCACTTCAATTAATGCAGCAGAGCTTTGGGGGAGAATTAAGTTTTATACTCCTAATTTGCATCATCACAACTTTTTTTAGTTTGGAATTAAAAAAAACATCAATGATTGTTTTCCGTACAAAAAAAATGTGATTAATCAGTTTTCTTTCAATTATTAACATGGGATGTCTATTTTGTTTTTCAGATTTATATAAAAAGACAGTGTCGCAAACTGGTAGTGTGGGCCCCAAATGTCAGGTTTGGTGATAGAAACTTAAATATTTAATAAACTTGAACAGGACCAGAAACAAAAAGGTGAAAAAGCAAAGCAGATGACCTGACAATGACAAACGGAAAACTAGATGCCTCTATATTCTGAAGAACAATTAACAGAAATGAAAACACATCGACAGGGAACAACTCAATACATGACCAAAAACATCCCCCAAAAAGCCAAACTGAACTGCATAATCCTCACAGATGCAGAGTTTTGGTGTTGTATTCACTTCAGTTTTTTACACTAAAAATTCTCTCAGCCTCGCATTCCCCCGAAACAGTCCAGGCTTCCCAGCAGCAGAGGGTCCCACATCAGTTACCATCATGGGCTCTTTGAGAATCTAATGGAAAAGATAAAAAGGCATAGAGGTTAATATTGTCATAAGAAGCTCTGTCATAAGAAGCTCTGTGCCGTTCCCAAAATACTCAGAACGCTGGGAGATGCAGCAGTTGCAGAATCTGCTCCTCAAACATTTGCTCTCCTCCCACATCCCTCTGAGGACTCTGCGCTCCATGCCGGCTCCTGCAGATGCACTCCAAATAGGAGGCTGTTCATCATGCATTGTCATAGAACAAGCTCGTTTCTTCACCCACAGCAACAACCCCCCCCCCCCCTCGCACCCACCCCATCCTTCCTGCCGGCGTTAAACCCCTCCCTCTCCCTGCTTGCTGGCCTTACATCCCATCTCAGCTCTCCAGTATCAATCAACAGCAATGAGGCGGGCTCCAGCTTCCCAACATTTCCAGCAGGGATTGCCACACCCAAGTGAAGATGGGCCGAGCCACACGGGACAGACAGACTGACGGATGGGTGGGAGAATAGACAGGAAGACAGGCGCGCAGACAGACATGCAGCCGTGCGATTTCAGTGTAATTTTGGAAAGCATATTGTCTAATTTTGCCATCTGTCTGGGAGGGAGCGATGGCAGCGTGGAGCTCATTTGCCGTCTGCTTGCTTTATTGCGGCTCTACAGAACAAGTTTTTGGAGCGGGATGCAGGCCCGGGTGTGCGGCCCACTGGAGCTGAGAGGCCTGTCGATGCGAGCGCCATGTTCCCACCACTCCATCATTGCAGAAGCATGGAGAAGGCTCACAGACCCGAGCGCTGTTCAGTCTGGGCTTGTAGTAGAAATGGAACAAAGAGACTATGATTCTAGCTCCTGGTGCTCAACTTTCTCAGGACGAGTTTTTGCTTCACACTCTGTCAGGAATTGGGTCCAGTTTGCTGGGAATGGGCATACACACACATGCACACGCGCGCACGTGCGCATCACTGTCACACATTGTGGATCACGTCTGGTTCAGCTGCTCCTTGGCTCTGACATTAATACAGAGCAGATTGGTTGAGATCTGCAGCCCTTGTTGTTTGATCTTTCCTCCTCTTGCCACATTTTCTGGCACTGCCCCCCTGCCACACCGCGTGGCGCAGGCAGGACTGGCATGGCCTCAACGTGCCTGCCAGGTTTGTTCTCTGTCTTCTTCCCCGTCCAACTTATTCCCTTATGCCTGCTCCATGGATTCAGTTCTGCAAATTACAAGAGCTCCCCTACCCCCAGCGACAGACTGGATTCAAGAGACCTTCAATCTACCAGTTTGTCTCCTTCAGAGAGGAGCGATGCTACCACGGCCTGCGATGTGTCACTCACTTCGCTTTTTCCCATCATAACTGGCCTCTGCAGTAAATTAGGTTATCTTCCTCACTCTCCTCTCCAAGTTTAGTTAAGAGTCTCCTCCGAAAATCTCGTTTTTGCTCTAATTATGTACACTATCAAATATTAGAAGCATTAGGCTGTAGGGCCACCACTAAACATAGGATCCAGGCCGAGCTCCACCTGAGAACAAAAGGCGTTCCCGAGCCAGCAGTAGCCTCAACTTGAACAAACACGGCATTTTCTTATCGAGTCCCCATCCCCTTTTTTTCCCTGTTTATTCAGGGCTGTAATTTAGCAGCTGATGCCGCTAGTCTCAATAGGGAAATTGTTTCAAATGTCCCAATCCAACCTATGAATGAAAAGCAAATACATTTTGAAGGTAAAGGCGGCATCAGGGCCACTAAAGTATTAGTTCAAAGGAATGAGCGCTTCCCTATAGTGCCTTTTTTTCTCCTATTTCTCAGGAGGTTGGGATCAGAAAGACGGAAGGGAAAAAAAAAAAAAAACACATGCAAATTTTGTAGGAGCGCAGCCCCATGATGTCGGCACCCAATTTGCACGGTCTAGCTGCCATTTTACAACAATCTGCCTTCTGGTTTATGGATCAGAATCGGATCTGAGCTCCATCTTCTACATTAACCACTTTATTTGTGTCTAATGGCACGTGCACGATTGTTATCGCTCTCATTTATTCTGAGTTTCAAATGAAGGGATGGATAAGGTGCATGAAACAATGAGCTGAAAAAGTCAGTGTGGTGCCTCAGTTAATGAGGCATGTCTATTTTTCTCCTCCGTCTCCTTTTCTTTTCTGTGCCGCCGGGGTCAAAAGCAGAACGCGCTCAGATTGAGACTGAATGGAAGGAAACGGAGATGGCACATCAGAAGAGAAAGAGCAGAGGGAGGGGGAGTCGGGGCTTTCTTTGCTGAAAATCAGCTTTTGAAGGAAAGATATAAGATCATCTGAGCTTTGAAACATAACCTGAAGTACAGGCAGACGACTATGGCCCAGAGGAAGACCCAGCCCTGTTAAACCCTTTTCTTACTGGATTCAAGACTGCATGAGATGACCTGGATGGATCTACGCTGGAACCGTGATATGAACCTGTCACATTCTCAGAAGGTCTGAAAAAAAAGGATTGCCGATGCTAAATTGTGTCCGTTTCTAAAGGAAACACTGAACCAGTATTTCTGAAAAAAAAAAAAGGTAGAATAGTCACAATTCATTGCAGCTGTTTATCAATCAGCTGTTGTATTGGAGCAGCATATGTAAATCACTTTTGTTGGCTTTTTTATGCTTTTTTTATTGTTACATTTGTGATGAAGGGATATTTACCATGACATATAATTATCATTGTGTGATAAAATCTCCTCTGTGAAACAAAAAGACACACGCTTCTATCATCAGTTCTCTTTGGGGTTTTCATTTTTTATTTTTTTAAGGAAAAATAAAAATGTTTCAAGAGATAAAGAATTATTTTCTGACCCTTTAAACGTGTCATGATGCGTCTGCAGCTTTGAACAGACGGGTTTCAGATCTACAATTCATTTTTTTTGTATTAGAAATGCGATCAAATATTGTTCATTTTTATTACAAAGATAAGAGTGAACAAAATCTAAGGAAATCAAGCAGATTAGATCGATATTTACAAGCAGTTCTGTGATCTTTCTTTTCAGAGCTGCACTTTCTTTAGACTTTCTGCAGTGAAATACAAAACTTTTTTTGCTCGTGGTTGAAAAAAAGGGATTTTGTAATCTAAACTAAAATCTCAATATAAACAGACTTTTCTTTGATGTCTTAGACTCGGTTTGTTCTGAAGCCACTTGTCTTGCCTAAAACCGTAAAGCTACCTAAAACTTTAACGACTCCTCTCACAGAACGGCGAGAACATTTAGAAACATGCTTAACTGGAGACAACCACCTTTTACAGATTTGGCAGCTAGATTGAAAGAATATAAAGCTGCTTTTAGGAATGAACACAGTGTCTCCTAATGTGAACATGCAGGATCAGATAGTCTCTGAAGCCTCCTGGGCAACATATGGAGGCCCTCAAGTTGGTGTTCAACTTCCGAACGGCTATTGTGGGAAGTGGCGCACTAAATGCAGCCCTCAGAGAGCTAATTAGAAACCCTTGTGCATAAACCTTGCTTGGAAGTTGCTGTGGGCTTCACAGGCTTTAACCAAGGCAGGATCTAATAAACAGGAATTTGCATATAATGTCAAAGTCTGGCCTCCTTCCACGATGGCCAAGTGTCTCCCGTGGCTGCCTTTTGAGATATTGATCAAAAAATGTGTGCAAAACATTTGATCTATTACAGACTTCTGTAATGAATCTGGATTCATTCCTCACAAATCGTCACTCCCACCGTCTGGTCCTCCAAACTTCAGAAAAACGTTGTTTTTTTTAAATCCTGTGAATAAATATTTACTTGAGAGTAATGAGGCTGTATTTGACTTCATTCATACCTGCATAAGTGTGACACTGCAGCGATGCACGCTGACGCTTTCCGTTAATGAAAGCAGCATCCATGTGCGATGACTGTGCAGGGTCTAGCTCCTCTGGTATTTGTCATGCAGCGTAAGCCAACACAATTACACAGGCCTAGCAGTAATTGCAAAGATGCTCCTGCAGTGATAGAAATGGAATTATCTCAACAGAAAACACTAGTGGATCCAGTGGATCATGCAGGAAGGGGAGCCAAGCAGAAAAAAAGGGAAAAGAACCTCAACCTTTCACCAGCCGTAAATCGTGTTTCACTTTTAAGAGGTGGGGAAATAAATAATGTCCAAAAGTGCAACGATTTCAGTGATTTAGGGGGGCTTTTGAGAAGCGTATTACTAGAGGTGACAGCTTGCGGGAGATAGGCAGGTTGTGTTAAGAGGAAAGGATAAGAGGCTATGACATTATGTCTGCAGGGTGAAGGTGTCAGAGTCAAAGAGTGAACCACTATTAATGGATCAATACTTCTCAGTTTTGCACTTATCTCTGGGGCCGATGGTTAGCAGCAGCGTTTCTGGGTACACACAGGGACTAAATGCCACTACTGAGAGACCTGCTTCATTTTTCTACAGCTGGAGAGGAGCATTGTAACAGGAAATGTTAAACACCTTTGGCTCTTTTCTTTCCCTTTCTTCCTTATTTTTTTCTCCAGGAAATGTTAAACTTCATTTTGAAAATGTATTTTTGAGGTCATTCTTTCTTTTCACGCTGTAGCTTCACAGTAGATTTTAATACCGCAGTGGAATTATGGAAAAAAGTATTTTTCTTTGTGCTTTTTTTTTGACAGTACGAGTTTCATTTGAATGGACTTCCACTAGTAAACCATAGTTCGTTAACATCTGACATTCATTAAAACAGTATGTTCTACATTAGAATTAAGCTGAATTTGATTGAAGCTCCGGCCCCGATTTAAAACCTCAGATAGTGAGGTTAGCTGTAAAATATGTTTTTCTTTATCATTATTATATTTAAAAAAAAATTTTTCCTTAACCCACTCTAATAAAAATGTTCGGTTGACATTTTTTAACATGTTCTTGTGGGATTTTTTTCATGATGAAGCACATGTAACAAGAAAATTAAGCTTAAAATTGCATGTCTGAGAATTTACGCATTCAAATCGCTGTAAATCAGGAGCAGATGAAAAGATGCTGTTTGTAAAAGCTGGTATTTGACTATAAACCGTACGGCTGGATAGCTCAAATGTTCCCACCAGTTTTGTTGCACCGGTAATGTTAGGTTGGGGTTGTGAGAGGCTGTAAACTAGCAGGCGAGAATGGAAACAGATCTCATAGCAGCAACGGGGAGGGGAAGAGGGGTGGGGTTGCTCTGAGCCGACAGAAGGTAATTTGTAAGGAACTTGTGCCGCTCTGCAGAAATTATGTCTTAGAAAATGGCATCGTTTTTTCATTAAGCTGAAAACAAAAGTTTATCTTTGTGCTTAAAAAACTAAAACCGGCACCCATGTGTACTCCTGCGCAAGGGAAGAAACTGTGAGAAACAAGAAAAAGCGTGTACTTTCAAGTCTTTCATTAAAACTTCTGAAGCCCCTGAGTTAATCCTTGCTGTACGCAGAACAAAAAAAAAGGCAGAACTCAACAACTTAAAAAAGCAAAGAGAGGAGAAAGGCAGGAGGAGAGGCACAGGGATGGGGAGGATGGGTTTGTGGTGGTGGTGGGGTTCTACTGGCCTGATCGCTACATATTCATATTCCTATGCAGGTCTTATCACTTAAAAGGCTTTCTAATTACAACGACAAGACAAAAACTCCTTGGATTCCTTCCAGACCCGCTAAATGATAAAATAAGCTTGCACTCCCTCTCCTTCTTAATCTCTGTAAAGCACCTTGGAGCCTCATCTCCCAAATACAGGCGAATGAATGTGAAAATGCCATTTAGAGATGCAGGTGTGACATTTGATAAGAAACTTCTGGATTAAATATGTTCTGCTAATGAGGAACCCAGCTTCCCCATCAGGGCAAACTATTGGTGGGATTGTGTGCGCGCTGATAACGTTCCACGCGCAAACATCCAAATTCATTATTAATAAACAGCCGCAGTCTCTCTATCACACAGAAAGTCGGGATCCTTCAGTGGAGAGACAGGCATGTTGCGTCTCATTAGGAGGAGGCGACGGGAAAGAAGGGGGAGGTTCGACGGGGGATGTGGCAGGGAGGGGGTATCAAATGTTTTCATATTTTGTTGTTTGGAGCTTTTTTTTTTTTTTTCCGGGAGGGGGAGAAAGGCCCCATTTCAAAGAGTATGTTAATGGCGTATTGAACGTTGGAACAAAAGGGTGGAAAGTTTCAGGGGATCTGGCAGCGAGTGTAATGCTCTGGCTGCAGCTAATACGGAAAAAGACGGGATGGCGGGCTAAGCCACTGGTGCAGTAGACTGGGAAGTCCCTGGCCCCGGCTTGACATTTATAACGATTTGGAGAAGATTAAAGCCGTATTACTGCTGTAGTCCGTAATGTGGCTCTGTAATGAGGTGTGAGTGCATTACCGTCCCGCCAAAGCCAGAACTTTACAGCAAAGAGACGGTTGCTGGCTGGATTGTGACCGTCTTCAGTGGAAACACAGGCCGGGAAGCGGGGTGAAGACAGACTCCAGAGTCTGGCCTCTGGAAGCCGAGGCTGCCGCAGACTCATCAGTCTAAACCAGCTTAGTTCAGCCAGCTAGCAGAGTGTCTCCGACTGACAGGCAGCGCTTTGTTATTCGGACCAGGAAGCGGAGGTCCGTGTCCGCCGCGTGGAAGGGTTTTGCATTCAAATAGAAATTAGGAAAACGGAAGTGTTATTTCCGGTGCATTTTTAAACTCAGAGAGGAGAAAAACGAAGCTTCAGAAGCCGTGCCAGGACTTTGTTTTGACAATTATTATTTTTGGCCTAGTGGTTTTTTCTTTTTCTTTTTTTCCACAGCGCATTGTAAAATGGATGGCGGAGCTAAATCTGACGCCAACCGCAGCAAAATGAATATTCAAAAGAGGGCCTGAAAAAATGCTGGCGTTATCTGCCAAAATAAAAACACAGGTATTCCTGCCTTAGCATGTGCAAATGAAGGTTGCAGGTGTCGTCTGTCCGCTTAAGCGCCCTTTGTGATGTTAATTGGTTTTTAGCGTAATTTTCGAGCCTCCGCCATCAACCATGAGAAGTTCAGAGACCTGCTGTTAACTGCGAGTCAATGCCATGGCACCGTTTCAAGAGCTCCCAAACAGGACGGCCAGTGATAACGAACAGGTGATGGGGCCTGATGCCTGCATGGCAGCAGGATATTGCAAAGACAATTGAATTTGTCGGCAGAAATGAATCTTGTGGACAGCGTATCACATGTTAAAACAACACACACTGCATGCAATTTGCTTATGCAGGAGGGTGATAAAGTGTGCTTATTTAAAAGATAAACAAAGGGGGAATCTAGTGCAGTAAATTGTGTGTGTGTGTTTATTTCTGATGAGTAACGCCAGAGGTTTATAGTCCCAGACATGGGCAGCAGTGCTTTATGACGACTCTGCTGGTGTGATAGCAATATTTATGATAGTGGAATTTATGTGGAGTTGTGTTGGCTGTGTCTGGCTGCATGTGCTGATCTGTGTTTAAACGTCCTCACGTAGATTTGGTGTTTGTCTCCTGTTTGAGTGAATGCTTTCGGATGATGCTGCTGCTGCTGCTGCTGCTGCTGCTGCAACAAGCTTTCCGATTTGCTGCTTCTGACAGGAATCCGGACTCCCAAGGTCAAATTCAAACATTCCAAGTTTTTCTCCACAAATGAAAGCTGTTCAAATAGAGAGGAGTCTCATCTCCTCGCCCCTGCTACAGCTAATCTTCACCCCTCGCAATAACATTTCCACTCCGCTTCCTCTGACTCCAGACATATTTGCTCCCCCTTGCTGCTCGTGTCCTGTTAGGATTTAAACAGCAAACACAAAATGCGGAAGATAACCTGCGAGAGAAAAAAAAAAAAGCTTTGGAGAGACTCGGCGCCGAACATTATTTTAAAGACCAGATCTGAGAGGCACGGCGCGGCAGTTCCGAGCGATTATCTGCTGTGATCCCTCTCCGATGCACCAGAGTCACTCATCTGCTGATCCTCCAGCCCTCCCCGCGCACACACGCAGCCCCTATGCAAAAGGCAGACCCCTAATCATGTCGACACTGTGTGTCAGTGCCGTGGATGAGCGAGGCCTAGAGATGAGAGCGGCTCTGTAAACACGGCAGGCAGCAGGGAGCTCCCCCACACGCTGCTCCGAATAAGCAAAAGGCAAGATTTAGGGATTTTACGGGGCCCAACTTTGTCGCGTCAGCTCAGAGGCTTTTTCAGCGTTTTTGTGGGTGTGGCCTATGGGATATTGTTCTTTGCTTCTAAAGTGCCGTCCGCTTGTTTGAAGCCGTGTCTTTTGTGAATAGAATTACAACTTTTGGGCTGAATTGACCTCTTTTTTCTTTCTCTCTCTCTTTCTTTCCCTGCCTTGGATTTAACTCTTGTGTATCTGCCGAGGGCCACATATTGTCTGCATCTTCTGCTGTTGACCTTTACTGTTGGCCCCCGACGCTCAGATAAAGCGGCTGCATCTTTACGAGGAACTCTTATTACACTGCCGGCGCCATTTTTTTATTTGACCTCTAGATTCAACTTTTTTTCTTCCACCTCAGTGGGTTATGAACTATCAGGACAGAGTAGTAAATCTTGTGGGCATCAACTGTGTGTATTCCATAAACAGGCTAATGCAATTGGCTGCATCAAATGGGACGTATATTAAGAAGAGTCAGCTGTGCTGTCAGGATTCTATTATGGAGCGGGCTCCCGCCCCTTGTTTTGATACAGCAGTAATTTAAAGAGGGATCTTAATTGACTTATTTTTTCCGCGTGTCTGTCGGAGCTTGTGCATGCACTCCAATAGGAGTCTTGTTTCTTTATTGGGCCACACACAATGTACTGAGTTCAATTTTACCATTCATAATGAATGCAGCCTCGCCATTCAAACGCAGCCATAAGCACACAGCAGATAAGAATTTAATTAAATGTAGATTAAAACCAAACAGGAAAACACACTGGCTGATAATTTTTTATCAAGTCCCCTGGTCATATTTTTTTCTCTGGTACTTTCGACTTGTTCTTCCTTGGGCTACATCTTTTCAGCTTGCCAAAAGTGGCGAAACACCTCACACATCCGTGGCGCCGTGAGATTGTGTAAAATGCAAAGCGAGGGGCGGTCACACGATTAATCAGAATCCCAGCGTCTAGTGAGGATGGAGGGGGGCAGAGGGGGGGGTGGGGGTGGTGGAAAAGGGGGCTTACAGGGGTGTGAGGAAGGAATTAGTTGCTTCATCCTAAATTTGCATCAAATTCCAAAGGACAATCCCAGCACTGTAGGCAAGGGGAAACATATCTCGCTCTCTGCAGGAACAATTAAATATTTTCCACAATGCAGAATAAATGTCACCTTCAGTATCAAATTGTCCATACTTGCTAAACATGTTGTTACAGCGAGTGCCTGGAAAGCATGCCCGAGCGGGGAGAAGGCGAATTTTCCATGTGGACCTCGGCCTCGGCTAACACGCTGGAACACACATTCAGGAGCTGCTCACCTCGGGCGCTAATACTGAGCTGAACTCCACTGGGGATACAGTCTTGTCAGGGATTTCTCACTGGTGAAACCTTAAAACCTGTACGCTCAGCTACATGTTCAACACGCATTGTTTGGAAAGATTTCTCACTGTTTGAATCCCTTCCCTGTTTAATTATCATGAAAGCTGACAGCTCTGTAGAAAATTATAAAGTTGCCTTTTTTTTTTTACCCACAGACATCAGCTTTGTTTGATCTCCTGCCATTTCTAACATTTATGTAAATATTTTTTGTCAAATGAATATATTGACAATATTCTCTTGGAGTATTTGGAGGAGCTGATGTTGGTGTATCTTTGGGAGAAAGGCTAGAAAAACACGGTACCCGCTGGTAGACGTGACGCCCGCCTGGCTGTGCCCGCCTGCCCAGCGCGCCGCCGCCGCATCTCAGTTCCACTCTATTACCCTCGCACAGGCGATTGGCCTTTTCTGCGGGGAAGAGAGCAATTTCCTGTCGCAGTCTGTTTGATCAAGTGCTAAACCCTTGTGATCAATAGAGAGACAGATGTCGGTTCCAGATGGCCGCGTGGTGATACCTGGGGCACCGCGGGGGCTTGCCAGGACGACAGAATGGCAATGAGGAAGGGGCAGCGGCTGTGCTCCCGATGCACCAGCCACAGAGACACAAAGTGACAAATGCAATTAGGCATTTTAGCTGCAGATTATTTATTTCTCCTGCAGACCCACAGAACATTTAATTAGCGCATACTTTCAGCAATATGCAGAGCTACAAGGGTGCAGAGGCAGAGGGCATGCTGGGATGATGCACCTGCGAGTGTGTTTCTAATCCGTTTCATTTTTCAAACAAAGCACATTTTCAGAAAGCGCTGCGCAAAACTTCATCTGTTCCATTCCTCGGGACTAGATCAGGGATTTCTGAAATCCAAAATGGATGACAGGTGCAGCTCTCTGGCTCGCCGTCCTTCTGGAGAGGAAGAAAATAAACGCCAGCACCAGAAGGCGAAAATAGACCTTTCCAAAAGAGGGGAGAGTGAGGAGGAGAGAGCCTCCCATCTTTAAACGGCGTGCATTTGCATTAGGGCTGGCATTCAGCACACGCCCCAAACACACACATACACGCCCAGGACACACACTCGCCAGCCAGCCCATGTGGTGCAGGGCTGGAGCCATGTTGGAGGAACCACCGAGGCGCGCGGCACTGCTCTCTCTCAGAAGAACCCAGCTCTCCGCCATTGGCTCCACGCCGTTCACCTGCTCCCATCCAGCGAAGCACGATGGGAAGGGGACATGGGCCATGGGGCCACAGCTGGAGGCCAGGGAGGGGGCAGGGCTCGCCACTCTGTTCTGTCACGAGGGGTCTGCTGGTCCCATTAGCAGGGCTTGGTCAGGACGGGCCCCCAACCAGCCTGCCGCCGCAGCGGGGGCCACGGTAAACACATGTCGACTGGCCACAACCAGGACACAGGCAGCACTGCCCGCAGAGAGGGGAGCTAATAGAGTGCTCAGAGGGACAAACCTGTCCAAATAAAGCAGGGAGAGGAGAGAGGAGCCGGCCAGGGCTTTCCTTTATTAGTCTCCTCCACTTCAGTGAGGAGAGGGAGGAGCTGACGGAGGCTTCTAATGAGGCACAGCAGCTCCACACCGGAGGAATGTGGCGTTTCACAGATCTGCAAACTCTACGGGAATCGCTAAATGTTCCTCTTATTCGCCGTCTGCGAGGAGATCCTCATTTGATTGACAAAATGTAATCAACGCACATCTCTGCTGCTGCTTAGAACCCCTCCCTGATCAGCTAATGTGTAAAGTGTAACTCAGTCCCCATCTGACCCAAAATAAACTCATTAGTAGCTGGAATACTTGGGCTTCCACTGGATCCTAATGGAGCGAAAATAGCTGCTAATTCGCATTTCTGTTTTCTTCCCCCTTCAGAATGATTACAACAGCATTAGCAGGCAGCCCCCCCCTCACTGCCAGCCTCGCTCTCACACTGCAGAAAAAACCTCCAGAGACCATCCAGAGAAACGGCTTTAATTGAAAGAAAAACATTTCATTTTCAGTCAGAGAAACATTTGCTGAATCAGTCTTTTGCTTTGGTTTATTCCAAAAACGAGTTGGATGAGATTCATCCAGCGAGGCTGGTGTTTAATGTCTTTGTTGCCTCTGATTACACACCGTAGTGCAGCGGGCTCCCCTGGGAGGACTTTTTTCATTGGTGGATCCTGACCTGCGTGCCATTTGCTCAAGGCCACGAGCTCTCTGCACTCACTGCATCTGCAAAGACGCCCCATCCTAAATTTAGCCTGGGAATGGGAGAAGGCATGAGCCTGGTCCCAACCACAAAAGTCCAAATTAAGACAGTTCTTACTTTTTTTAATTCCTAAAACAGTTTGATCCCTTTGAACAACTGAAATAAAGCTAAATTTTAGGAAAAGTGTTTTACATTCTCATTGTTTTTTTCATGCAGCGATCAGCGGAAATGAGGTCAAAAAGCTTTCATCTGAGCCCAGAACTTTCTGCACCTCCCTGCAGAAATGCATATGCAGGCTGGTGTTCGCCGCCTTGCCACTTTTAAGGCAACTGCATCCTGGCAGCTTGAGCATGAGAAGAGTGCCTCCTAGTGGCCGAGACAAAGAATGAGACGGAGAAGGAGAGGAAGGCAGTGTGTGTTAGGGCTTTGGTGAAATAACAGTAGAGTCAGCTAATTCTAGTGTAGTGTGGCGTCAGTAATAACAGGCTTGTTTGACCCTTCGGATGATGCTCCTGCTTGAGTGTACGTCAGCGTTTTCCTTTCAGGACTGAGGGTCTGACAGCTGTGACTCATCCTAATGTTTCCATGATGATCCAGAAACATTTACAGCCATTCAGGAGGAAGAGTTCCTCCTCCTGTTGCACCAGCAGAGCCGTCGTCATGCTCTGATGCAGGTGATCATACACTCTCCTTCCATGACTCATATTTTCACAAGAAGGAGCTGCTGGTCGCGTCAGGTGATCAGACTTTCTTAAGGAAGCTAGTGTGGCTGTTAACAGCGTGCAGCTACTTGATATTCGGAGGTGCGAGCAGCTTGTTCCCATTTGACCAGGAGGAGCTGGAGCTGATTTGAAGACAAGGAGAGTAGAGGTCTTTAATTACAACCCTCTTTGTGGCTTAAGGCACCGCTGGCCACACTTCACAATTAAGACCACCACTTATTAAAAAAAAAAGAAGTCTATGTAAAGTGAAGCTTGAAAAAATAAGTTTTTGGACTTTTTTTTTTTTTCTCCACAAATGCAATCTCATGCTTTCTCATGGAGGTTTAGAAAACCCTGCGGTGCATTCAAAGCATGCCAACGGGCCACTGTTAGTGTCCCCAGATGCCCCATTTTACCTCATAATATGCGACTGCGGTGCAGAGAGACTGCACTCGGGAGCCGTAACGGCCTCTGCAACGGTAATGTGTTTGGACAGATGGGAGAGGCAAGTGCTGATGTGCTTAACTACGCATTTTACAGCTGAACTATTAAAGAGTTGTGCTGTTTACACACCAACATTTGAATACCTGTCTTCAGGCCAGTTTAATTATCCGGGCCCTTCTGTTATTTCTGCTGCTTTGTTGTCTCTCTGCTTTTTTTTTTTTTTTTTTTTGCATGAGGCATGAGAGATTTGTTTGCAGCTTCATTAAGATACGGTTGTGGTTTTGCAGGGAGCAGAAAAATAAATAAAAAAAACTGCTGGAGTATCTCATACTTTATTCTGACAGCCTCCCCCGTACAAACTCAGATACTGTACACATGCATTTTCTCATAAAGTCAGTTTAAAGTGAGAAAATTAAAAAAATGCCCTGTGATGCCTGCACTTTGAAATCTCTCGGGGCTTTAGGCAAAGGGGAGGAGACACGCGCCTGGTTCCTGCGATTCATCCTGAGACGTTTGATTAGTTTATGAGTATTTATGGTGGGGGAGTGAGTTTGCATTATAATTTTGTTTCATGAATTCCTTCATATGTTCATCTTCAACTACGCGTTCAAATGAACCATTAATCAAAGAGAAGAGAGGGAAGAGGGCATTCAGCCAGCAGAGCCATAGTCTCAAGGCCTCATTGAGCTGGTGGATATGGTATTAAGAGACAGTAGGAAGCAATGGTTTTTAATTATCTGGACTACGTACAGGATGCCGTTTTTGATTGTTTTAATGAGGCAGCTGGCCTATTGTCTCCTCTTAATTCCTCCATTGTTTTTAGAATATGTCATAGTTCTTTATTCTTTTATCAGGTGCTCTGCAGGAGGATTTAGACAATAGACTTCATTCCAACTGCATTGGCCACTGCACAAAGGCAGCTCACTCTGTCGACAGTTTGCAGGCAAACAAGTGCAAATCACACTCTGCACTTTCCCCAGCCTCTTCCCCAGTTTTACAGTTTAGCAATCCTGGCCGTGCACCCTGCCTCCTGACCCCCCCTCCTTCTCATTCATGCCCATCATGCCACTCTCATGGGAAGCTCACCTGCATTTATCAGATTAAATCATCTGCCATGAAAAGGCTGTCAGAGGCAAATAGCCATGACAAATGACGCTAAAGAACTCCTTCATGGGATATTTGGTTGTGCCTGATGCCCAGCTGGCGCCTCCGTCCGGGCGCCAAGCGTCTCCATAGGTGCATAAAGAGGACATGTTGCTCATAAGGCTTAAGCTGTGCAAAGAATCCACTTGCATTATTTAAAAGATGACGTTGCTGTGAATCCTGCAGCAAAGCTGGTTCTCGTTGTGATGGCAGGAAAAGTGCAGTGTGGACGATAACCCTGCAGCCTGGGCACCACACTGGGCTGTGTTGGGAGGGCGAGCGACTGTAACAAGCAGACTGCTGCAACAGTGTTTTGTCAGAGGATCTGGGACATCCAGTCCTACACCTCACTTCTGCAGATGGATCTATGGTTTTCTTGGTAATACGAGAGTTTCTAGTTTGCTGTCAAAAAGCAGTCAAATATTTTCATCAGACTCCATATAATCTGGGCTGAGGAGTGCATGCAGTATCTTTGATTGGGGATCCAAACTACACAGATTCTTATCAATGCGCCAAGCTGTTGTATCATTATTCTCATTGTGAGCCGAGTGTGTCTGAACTGCAGGAAGAGATCCTTCCAGAGGAGAGAAGAACTTTTGTGGCTGTGACTGCGATATATTCCTAGTCATTGTCGGTGGCAGTTTGTATCTACCTTGATGGCAACTCGGGCAGACAGTGAAGAGGAGTTTTGTTATTTTAATTAGGAGATAAAAATTCAAAGGGTCTCTTCAGGCAGTGTGGTATGACAGAATCAAAACGATGAAGTGGAGCGGCCTGAAGTGTGCGTCTCGTCACGGCAGATCAGCCGACAGATAGGCAGTGCTCTTTAAAGTCGAGCTGACGTGCACGCACCCGCGCAGGTGCACACACACACCCCGACAGGCGGCAAGTCTGCAGACAAACGGGACTGAGAAAGATAGCATATTTTAATGACATTCCACTCCTTCCACACGTTTATGCAGCTCTAATTTTATCCCACAGGAAACGTTCTAATCAGAAATATGAAACTTTTTCCATCAGCCGATTCATTTAAAACTCTTTCTTTCATGAAGGAACACTAAAGTATGGTCATCTCTAAGAACCAGACATTTTGTTTTCATTTGGGGCCTCATCATCACGTCCGCAGGAAAGTCTGAAATTCACAGATTGTGTGTAAACATGTCTCATCCGTGCTTCTTCACGTGTGCAGCCCTCTGGCTTCACCTCTCCTCAAGATTCTCTCCATCCCACGTCAGCCGGGCCTCAAACTCGCCGCCCGTTTGTTTGCACATCTCTGAAGGCCAACAGCGGGCTTTAATTAATTGTCCAGCTTTCCCAGAGAAACAATGTTCTAATTCTGCTGTTTAGTGCAATCATATCATAGTTTGTTGTTATCGTCCTCGCCAGATTTCTGTAAATAGTCCTATTAAAAACTTTAATCTCTTCAATGGAAAATGAAGTGCAGTTGAAAAGCCTGTCATGGGCTGAGATAAATATTATCTGAGCTAAAACCTTCTGCCTCTCCCTTTACCCCCTCCTTCCTCCTGTGCCCCCCCAACCCCCACCCGCTCTGCCTTAATGAATATGTTCAGAAGATTTCAGAGGAATGCTTAATCCCAAAACACAACAATCTGACATTGCAGAGGACCTGTCGGGGTTAAAGCTGACGGCAGCTCTCTGTGCTGCAGTTTCCTTCAGATCAGGTGGATGCAAACAGAACCGACAGTCGAATAGAAGGAAAGGAAAGAGTTATGTGATGGAATGGAATTTGTTGCATAACAAACATGCTACTTTGCTACCAATAAATGAATAATAATAACAGGTATATGGAGCTCAGGCTATTTCCACAGACATGTCATTGCAAAAAGAGCATCAGTGTAGAAGCACACGGATGTCGCTCCTAAAACAAAATGAATTATTTTTGCCCAAGAAGGTTTTACTTTCATGAAACTTGTTTTGGGGATTCTGACTCTTTGGGAAATGTTTTGTGTGTCCAGCACTCAGAAAGCACCTTTATTCTTTTCTCTCCTTGCCTCATCCAGGAGGACAACTGTGGTGCACCACCACCAAGAACATGATGGAGGGCGAGGAGCTGGTGGCGTTTGCGGTGGACTTTGACTCGCGCCTGCAGGCGGTGAACCACATGTCTCTGAGCGAGGGCATGTACCCCGCCCGGCTGCTGGACAGCATCCAGCTCCTGCCTCAGCAGGCCGCCATGGCTTCCATCCTCCCCACCGCCATCGTTAACAGTGAGTGTCCGTACACGCACAAACGCAGGTCCGCTTTCAGCGCGAGGTGCCTGCTCGACGAGAGGCAGCGTCTCCGGCGGGCGTAGATTAACCCAGATGAGTCTCTGCGCTGGAGATAAGAGCCATCGACCTTCAAGTTTGGGGTCCACACACAAACACACTGAGGCTCCAACCAACGTGTTAATTGCAAAATACACGGCTGAAGCAAATAGTGTGTTTGTGTGCTTAGTGAGGGCTATCTGGGTTCAGCTCAACAGTGAGGCTTCTGTAAGCAGATGGTCCAGTGTTCTTGTTTGCCCTTGAGAAGGGGCAGCGACACCCTGCAGCTGAGGATTTAGTGGAAAAGCCTTTACACAGGCCTTAAAAGTCAGAACTGTCCAAGTGCAGAAGGGAAAAAAACTTTTTGTGATGTCGTTTTGTCCACTTCCGTGTCTTTCCAGAGGACATCTTTCCCTGTAAGGCATGCGGGATCTGGTTTCGGAGCGAGAGGAACCTGCAGGCACATCTCATGTACTACTGCAGCGGACGGCAGAGAGAGCCGGAGACGGTGGTGGAGGACAGTGACAGTGGACCCCACCAGAGTCCCAGCATCTGTCCCTTTCCACAGTGCAATAAGAGCTTCTCTGGAGCCAGAGCCCTGGAAATGCACCTGAGCACCTCCCACAGTGGTGAGTAGCAAAGTTTCCCAAAACAGCAGACTTTGGGTGTCTCAAACATGGCATCTTTCAGTTTGAAAGGGAAAAAAAAATGCTTCAGATATTCACACACAATCTGTTGTTTTTTTCACACACACTGGGGAAAACAGCCATGAATTCAGAGAAATATACCTATCTCGCTGTCAGCTAGCACAGCTGTCAGTTTATCCTTGAGCAAAAAGAGATGTATTGGAGCCTGGCATAATGCATGAGTGTGTGATGGCTTCTACAGTTAACTCTAAAGGAGAAGTGGGAGGCAAGATTCTGAGCATTTTCTCCCTTTTATCTCCCTCACAGGTGTCAAAATGGAAGAGAGCCTCCCTCCTGGCACTAGCTTGAAATGCACAATCTGTAACTACACGGCGGATTCTCTTATTACATTCCAGCATCACATCATGTCTCACCTGTCACAGGCGGCCTTCAGATGCAATCACTGCCATATCAGCTTCCAGAGCCACAGGGAACTCTTACAGCATCAGGACTTACATGGGCACGGCAGCAAACTTCACAGGGAAGGCGACGGCACCGAGCATTCCCCCAGGGGGCCGGAGGACAGCCTCCAGCAGCAGCAGCAGCCCCGCGCCGAGCTGGCCAACAGGAAGGATGCTCTGATGGGAAGTCCCAAAGGAGCCCTCAGCAAAGAGACCAGCACCGACGGGGAGACTGACAAGGCTGAGAAGAAGCCCCTGCTGTCTGCGCAGAAGGGCGAGGCCCACCCAGGCAGCAAAGCCAGTTTCTCCTACACCAGGATCAAGTCTGAGCCCTCCAGCCCCAGACTGGCCTCCTCCCCCGTGCAGCATAACATGCCTACATTTCCCATGGGGCCATTCTTGTCTCAGTTTGCTTTCTCCCAAGACATTTCTGTTGTCCCACAGGCTTCAGAGATTTTGGCTAAAATGTCAGAGCTGGTGCACCGGAGGTTGCGCCATGGAGGAAACAGCTACCCCCCTGTCATCTATAGTCCTCTCATGCCCAAAGGAGCAACCTGTTTTGAATGCAATATCACCTTCAGCAACCTGGACAACTACTTGGTCCACAAAAAGCATTATTGCAACAGTCGCTGGCAACACATGACAAAGTCCCCCGACTTTTCCGCCCTCGCTGATAAGGTGTCAGAGGCTGTAAGCCCCAACAGCGGTCACACTTCGGTCAGCATGCTGGCTGGCTGCCACCCCGCAGAGGCCGACAGCCACCTCATGCAGTCAGCCTGCCTCAGTTCCAACATGCTGGACATGATCAACGCTGGCGCCAAAGGGCCCGAGAAGGACCTATCAGGTCAGGTGAAGAAGGGCTCGACCCCCACCGGGACAGAGGACAGGCTCAACGGCAAGCAAATGGAGGGCAAAAGCCCCACTACAGGTTTGGGGGATGCTGAAAATGATCCAACCAAGACAACTTGCGACGCCTGCAATATCACCTTTAGTCGTCACGAAACGTACATGGTCCACAAGCAGTACTACTGCGCCACGCGCCACGACCCCCCCATGAAGCGCATGTCTAACAACAAGGTGCCCTCTGTGCAGAGAACCATGAGGACCCGCAAGCGCAGGAAGATGTACGAGATGTGTCTCCCTGATCAGGACCACCAGAGGCCCCCCATGGGTCAACCGGGTTTCCTTGGAGTTCCTCCCATGAACCCTTGTACGTCTCAGGAGGCCGTGGAGAGCCTTGCTGACCGTTTTCAACCCCGCTGTGATATCTTCCCAGGTATGGTGCCCAAACACCTGGAGGCCTCCCTGACTGTCACTAAGTCTATTCTGGCCCCTAAATGCAACACAGTGGAACAGCAGGAGCTGGATGCACCCATTGATCTCAGCAAAAAATGTTCGCCAGTCCCTGACAAGACGTGTAGCTCTCCAAAAAGACTTTTGGACTATCACGAATGTGCAGTGTGCAAAATAAGTTTTAACAAAGTGGAAAACTACCTGGCACACAAACAGAACTTTTGCCCTGCGACAGCGGCTGCTGCTGCCGCCGTTGCTCAACAGCAACAACCCCAACAGCAGCAGCAGCAGGGTGAGAGCGGCAACCTGGAGGCTACTGCCTTTCCAGATGTGAAGAGTGACGGCAACAACAACCCCGATGACGGCTACAAGAGCCCTAGCAAATGTGAAAAGAATGGCAATGGGAAGGTGACAGTGCAGAATGGGGGCATGTTCCCTCCCCACCTGGGGCCTGTACCTGGACTCAAACCTTTCACAGAGCCCCAGATCGTCCCTTCGAAAGACGAAAACAAGAACATGTTTCTGCCCCACTGCCTTTACCCCGGAGCAATAAAGAAGATGAAAGGTCCCGAGCAAATATCACCATATTTCGGAATAAAGCCGACTGATTATGTGTCTGGGGCTCCAGCGGGGCAGGGAGAGGCGGGCGAGCCGGAGCCCAGCGTTAATGGGGGAGGAGGAGCCGGAAAGACTGGAACGACCAGAGAGCAGACACCACAGACGGCTCCAAACGGCTGCCCCCACCCTGGCAAAGAACCCCTACCTTTGCTACCTAAGAACCGGGGCATGGTCATTGTCAACGGGGGGCACAAACCGGACGAGCGCTCAGGCACCGCTCCACCACAGCAGGAGAACCAGCCCCAGCCGGACACCCAACCCTCCAATCCCTCCCCCACGTGGGCCATGGAAAACCAGGCCGACTCCAACGAGAACATGTCCCCCTCCTCCAAGTCCCCCAGCGAGGAGGCGGCCCCCGCTGCAATCAAAGGAGTGAACGGCTCTGGAAGTGGCAAATACTGCCGCCTCTGTGACATCCAGTTCAACAACCTATCAAACTTTATTACTCATAAGAAGTTTTACTGTTCATCACACGCTGCGGAGCATGTGAAATAAGACCCTTCTCAGAACGTTCCTCCTGACTTTTGCTCCTTTTTCCTCCTTTGTTTGGGTACACTGTTGTGTCTGAAATAGTGCATCACGCAGTGCTGAACGCTGCTTGTGGACAATCAAGAGAAGCTTCTTCTTTCATCGTTTTCAGACTTTAAAATGCAAAAAGCATTGGTTTAAAAAACAAAAAAAAAATCAAGAAGAACATTGGTGCCACGTTCACTTTAATTTATTTTACAATCAGTATTAATAGGAGTAGTGATCTTAATTTAAATTCAAAATGAAATTTATATCAGAGTTGTTTGTAATGTTATTGTATAGTCATTCTTGTGTAGCACACATTGTTTACACTGTAACGTAGGCTCAACAAAACAATAGACAATACAAAAACGAGAAGCATTTTAGACACAGAAATAGCTACTGAGACACTTGTGTATTCTTATTTGCTGTATCAGTTTCTCTATATGTTCAAAATGTCTCTTGCAGATTGCTCCTAATGACTCGACAGCCTTACAAGTCACCGTCTGGGGGGGGAGGGGGGTTCCCAGGCCCGGCCCTGCATTTCACATTTTGGCATATGTATACATGGCTTTGCATACATCTGTGGCTGTTTGTCCGTGTCTCTTTTCTTCATCAGATGTGGATGTTTTCATGAGGATGACGGCATTCTTGTATAGTACTCGTATTTCTGTTTGATGATACACTTTGTTCTCCCTTTTTGAAATTTGCTCTCAATGCAATACTTTGTAAATGAGGGAACATTACTGAGGCAGTATTATGAAATGGGGAGTGTGCATATAATTATTTGTAACCCCCGAAGGGGGAGGGGGGGGGTGAATCTCTACAAGAATTAAGTTTATTGCGGATGAACAAGTTGGGTGGGAGGTCAGTGGGAATACTGATGTAAAATGATCATTCCAATGTCCTGATTATGGGAGAAAAATGTTTCTTAAAACGTTGTTGCTATGCATGTATATGGATGGAATTCAATTCCAGATCTGTTGGAAATTTTTATTTTGATGTGGTGTCATAATTAAACTTAAATCCTCAGGATAAACCGGTGGTCTTTGTTCTTTTTTGCACACTTGGGTCAGCAGCACACTGATGCGTTCGGCGTCAGTGTCAGTTCAATCAAACAAACATTATCAGTGACCAATTGTGTTTGCAGCTTTAACATTTAATGGAAAAACATTCTGGGCCTTGAAGAATATGAAGACACAATTAGATATTTCAAAAGAAAAGCTTTTTAATCAAGACGCTGTTCAGAAATGTCTCAAACAAAGTTTCGGACTGTTTAGAACATATTCATCATTCAGCTTCTGCTGCGTTTTTATTTTTTGGCCACTGGTCACTCACTCTGCTGTCTGGCTTGTCGCTGGTTGACCAGCCTCTTCAGGTGCTGGCTGATGGCAGATGGCGTCTTGTAGATCATTCGCCTGTCTGCTCCTTTAATGTGAATGTGATTGGCTGATGGGTAGGACTCCTTTAGAAACCTTGTTTGAAGGTTGGCTACCATCTGGTGATGTAGGAGGGGGGGGGGGGTTATTGGAGCATTGTTTGGCCATTTTTCTAGACTTCATAAAGCAGCAGGATGTCATGTGTCACATTAAACACTCACCTGGTTTAGATGTTCCGGCATTTGTTGGTCGAATAAATCCCCCGTCAGCACGCTGACGGATATCATACTAGAAAGAGGCTTAAACTTTGTGATGTCCCTTTAAAACAAGACAGCAGGTCAAAGTGAAACACTGACGCCTGTTTCCAATGAATGTGCAGGGATGTCTTTAGGCGCACCTCACTTGAGCAGCACTCTCATTCATGAAGTAATGCTCGTCTACAGCACTGCTTTGGTGGACGGGGTTACTCAGGAGGTACTTCTGTCAGAAAGAGAAACAGAAGGATCTTTTTTATCATTTAAGGCAACAACCACTAAATGTTAGTTGGCATCCACACTCATCCATTCCTGTTCTCCTTTGGTGTCGCTTTTCCACTCTTCTCGTCTCATTATTGTTTCTTCTAGTACCCCCTTCCTTCCTGCACTCATTGAATGGATCAAACTCTGTAGTTTTGCTCAACAAACCCCATGACCCCTGAACTCTCCTGAGGTTAAACACGTGGCTTAAGCAGACAAGGTGACTTTTCTGAAGCTTTAGTGGATTCATCATTTTTCATTCATGGTTTTCTTGATTAACAGAGTTAAAAAGGGAAACAGGTGATAGATGCAAAACTTAAAAAAAACAACAACTTATGAGTACAGATAAAATAAAACTGTTAATTTTAAGATCAGTTTTATTCAAAAAGAGCCTAATACAATAATTTGCCCCAAAACAGACTCCATAACTCAGACTCAGACTAGTATTTACTTGAAAGTCATCTTTGATCTTTAGTAAAATCATTCCCAGTGGTCTTTCAATAATAAACACGCCTTTTTCAGCCATAATCCAAAAAACCTGGGTCGTTTTCTAGGACATAGCTTCTGCAGAGCAGCAGGAGTTTATTAGAGATTTGCCTCTGACTTGCATACCGAACTGTTTGTGCGGGGTAAGCCCGGCCCCATTTCCCATCATCCATCTGTTTACATGCTCTCTTGCTAGCTTACAGCCACGCACACTTCCAGCCTAACATGCTACAAGAACGTGTTAAAAACATCAAAAACCCAATTGTCATTGGAGTGGGTCTTTGATCGTATGTCATATTCTGAATCCAGATCACATTCTGGTCCAACAATCCCGAATAAGAACGTAACGTGATCTGGCAAAAACCCATGACATGCTAACATGCTAATGGGTCTTTTCCTACCATAGAAATGATCCCTTTTGTTGTGTATGACTCATTATTTAAAATGTTTGTATTAGTTTTCAAAAATATAGACAGGAAAAAAATGTATGTGAAGGAGAAATCCATGAAAGACCTAGAAAGTATGGCATTTGCTCCCACGTCTCTTCTATGTGTTTTTCTGCTAACCCAGTTTTACATTTCATCCCCATGTGACCTTTATTCCTGCTTAAATAAATGTAACTGCATTCATGTGTAACTGTCACAGCTCTTGATGACATGCTGTTTGGGATCTTCCACAGTTTAAACAGCTTTTTCTTATGTTGTCCTAATAATTTCACCTTTACTCATGAAAGACAGTTTGGGCAACTTCAGCAAAAGTTTTCCTTTAAGTCTGCAACCACTGACTTGGCTGTCACTCCTCAACACCGAGTGTGTTTGGATCAGTTCTTATGTGCAATCACACAAACAACTGATCACTTTGTGATTACTCACAATCACCCCAAATCCCTGCGGAATCCTTCAATCTGGACTGAACAAATCCCAACTTCAACTCTTCAACTTCCTAATTCCATCTAAACATTTGCACAGCTGCTTTTTAAAGATAGGGAAATGGAAAGAACAGAAGTCACCTTCCACTGCTGGGAATGCCGTGTAAAGGAGCAGAAACACTGCTTTCACATTTGAATTCTCCCTCTCTCAAACTTGGAGAAGCAGAATAGATGGGAGTTCTCAAATTTAGCAGAATTCCCCTTTAACTGCATCTATCGGGCCCATGCTACACGAGGCCGGGCGGCTTTAAAACTGTGGCAAACAATTCTGCTCCAGTTCAATTAAGCAATGGTTACAGAACATGCCCTTGAGAATGGACTGCATGCTCTGTTGAGCTCCGTAGGCCTGCAGCTGTGCGTGCCTGCGTGTGTGCGTGCACATACGTGTGTGCGCTTCATAACCTTCACTAGCCTGCAGACAAAACCTTTTTTCCGTCCTTGGAGAATTCCGCCACAATGATGTCCTTATCTCCTTGGCAACAACTGTAATACTTGAAAAGCTGAAACGGGTCCCTCATCGCGGCTGCCATCAAACCGTGGGTGGCTGGCAGCGGAAAACAAGGCGTCTTAAGGAACTGCTCGCTTTTCGGCGTGAGCAGGCGTCAGAGCACCGTACCGTCAGACCGAAACCGCTAGAAAAAGATCCCCAACGGATATTTAAAGGGTCACTTCTATTGAAACAATGAAGAAAAAAAGATGTTCTTCGGTTCCCAGCATGCACTGTTTTTTAAGATACTGATTGGTGTCCATCACGAAGATCTACTCCTTCCTTAATGATTGTTTTCAGTGAAGACAGTGAGAGCTGGCTTTAGGATTTCATGTCATGCAGAAGCCAAACATGATATGTGATTCATTGCAGATCTAAAAAAAAAAAAAACCCTCCCCAGGAGGAAAACCTCATCTGCTCCATGCTTGCAGTTTCTATTAACAGCTGTCTCCCCACAAAGCGTTTGGCCTGTCAAAAGACGGCGCTCCACGATGCTGCGAGCGTCAGAAGACACACAGCATGTTTTCTGCGTGACGGCGGCGCCTGCAAAGGCGTCCCATTTTCATTTGTTCAGAAATGACGTCTGGTGTCACATCGTTCCAAACTGACAGCCTCTGACGGCGCGATGACAAATGCAACTGCAATCATCACCCGGCCGTATCTCTGCTTAGGAGTGGCCTGGATTGTCTCACACTAGCACCATCATGCGGCTGCACAGGAAGATGGGAGGCAAGTCATTTAAAGCCCCCCTCCCCTCCCCTCTTTGTTAAGACATTTTAATTTTGATACAGAAACGGCGCGAGCGGAGCAAAGCCGTGGAAGTCAGCGCTCAGGGTGTGGGGGGACATGCACACTGCAGGGTGTCTGCATGCACGAGCCTGACCTGACGCTGGACCACCTCCTCTGAGACGTTCTCTCCTTTTATTGACGGCTCCAGCACCCCCAGAATGATGAGTATTCGGCTGAGCCCTGCAGCTGCTGAGAGCTGCTGTGCGTGGAGCGATGGCAGCAGCTTCCCATACCTGGCATAGGGGGAGAAACAGAAAACGCTGCGTTATTTCTGTGTAGGTCCACCTGAAACCCCTTCAGTTTATCCAGACTTTGCATTAACAGAATCAGAAGTGAATTCTAAAGTCTGCTCAAAACTACAACTTTGACTTTTGATCAATAATGGCAGTTACAGATACCGGTTTAATTAAAAAAAGTCATATGTTTCCACCTCTCTAACCCTAATTTTCAAACTTTGCCTAAAAATACAATTGCCCGAGGAGGGAGGAATACTTTTGGGCAGATGAGAGAGGAAGAGTTGGGGGGGTTGTAACTCAGGAGGCCCAATCGGTCTCAGCTCACTGATGCTCTGAATTGGCAGGTCTCAGCCTGTGGAGCCCAATCAACACCGCTGTATGCCCGCTGCCGCCGCGCCGCGCCACGCTGCCTGCCGGCGCACGCAGCTGCCGCACTTCAGATGTGATCCGATGGGCGGATGGAGCCTCGTCCTTTCACCGCACTTACACCTCCGCCAGGTTCTGGCTTTTCAGTTTGAGGATCTGATAAACAAACATCCACAGGTCCAAACCCGGTCAATGCCAGGTCACTAAGCAACATTTCTGTCAGACTGATGTGTCATCTCATCAGTCAAACCGGGTTAAATCCTCACATCTAAGAAGATTTTAAACCTGGTTTACCTTCGTCTAATTGGAAGTTAGCATATGAATCAACATCTATTTATGCTGCTTCAAATGGTAGATGTGAGCTAATGTTGGTCCTCACACAAGAACTTAGGATTTCCTTTTTTTTTTTTTTTTTTTTTTCTAACTTGTCCTGTCCAACAGCTGGGCAGGCAGATGAGAGCTGAGGGCCTCTTGTGTTGGACATATTTTACTTTAACAAGAGGGGTTATTAATCTTCAGACAAACCAAAGGTATGTCTGGATAAACCCCTTTTGTAATTGAGGCCAAACTTTATTAATTTCAACCATGTTTGAAAGTTTTGGGTGTTGGACCGGACGGAAAAGGAAAGAGGGGAAGAAGAGAGAGGGATGTTAGGGGGGGGGGGGGTGATAGTGAGAGGGGGGGTAAGACCATGAAGCAGCATAAAGCAGACAGGTTTACTGGTTGTTTATCATTACGGTAAGGTTCAAATGTAGTACAAAAAGGGCGGAACTTAGGATGTCCTTGACCTCATTGCTTAACTTTATCTCTGGTTAAAAAAACACTTTGATAATCAAAACAGAGATTTTTCTTCCAATATTCATGTCGCTCATTTAAACACTATCCTGGATAAAAAAAAAAGAATCAAACTTTGTAACTTTGTTGATGATAAACCATTATGGTTGCTGCAGTCAGGAGCCAGGCAGAGTGATATGTGCTGTTCTGGAACTGAGTTGAATAAAGTTTGATTCAACAGTAGTTTCCTTTTATTTTACTTCATTAGTTACTTTTTACTTTACAGTTACTTCTAAAAATGAAAATCTTTTTATTTTTCCTCAGGTTGCACACTCCTGCTGTAGACCGTGGGTCCCAGAAGGCCTCTTCTCTCCCCCTCATAGCTCAGTATGGTGTTTCATAAAGTGACTACATAAAGCACTTTTAACTGTCTGCAGGATTCTTCATCAACTTCTGAAAAGCCTCAAGACGTCCTTCCAGAGTTATTGTCGATTGTGTTCAATGATGACTTTGATTGATGAGGTCTGTTTAAAATCCCTTCAGTGACCATTGTGGATTTTGTTTTATGAATGACTTTAGACTCTCTCAGGGATTGAGCAGGCCGGCCAGTGTTTGAAGGGTTGGCGGCTCCATCCCCGCTCCCAACAGTCACCTGTTGTGTCCTTGGGCAAAGCACTTCACCCTCCCTCCCTGCAGGGGTGTGTGTGAATGATCCCAGTAATGGTCAGGGGGGGGCGTGGGCGTGTACTGGCAGCCACGCCCCTGTCAGTCTGCCCCAGGGCAGCTGAGGCTACATCAGTAGTGAAGGAATTACGGATACGCTTTGTAAGAACTTTGAGCCTCTGGGTGGAAAAAGCGCAGAAAAATCCAATGGATTATGATTAAAAGCCTTTTTTTTTTTAGTATCTCTGATAAAATAGTCTTTTATTCTGACTATTTTACTCAGAACCCCTTTTGTTTCACATGTACATCTAAATTAGAAAAAATAACTATCTGCAGTTTTTATATCAATAGCAACAAATAAAGGAGTAAGAGCTTCCCGGCCAAAGGAAGCTGCCCCCTTGGCTACACAGATCAAACCGCCAACAGAGAAATTCAGCCCTCATGTGTGAACTAACCCACCTCACCTGTGGCTGATGTGCAAGCGCTGCTCTAACAAAGCGTGTCGGCTCTGATTGGTCAGATAGGGAGGTGAATGGGTGTTCAAGAGGAGATACAGGCAGAGGTCAAAAGGAAACAAGAGGACTGTTTTGATTCTCTTTTTTTTTTTTATTCCAGCAGACAGCGTCAGCTTTTCATGGTAGACCTCTGCACCGCAGCTTTTTGACCTTTTCATCCTCCCTGCAGTCCTTTTGCCTTGAATCCCCTCCAACACCACCATTTGGAAGTGACTCTTTGACCCTGCTTTTAAGCAGCCTGTTTCTCAGCCTCCTCTTAGCCCTTGGTTTTAAAACTAACGGCATGGGGGGGGGGGGGGGGGCTCTCTCCCCATCGGCCGCCAAGTTCCAATCTCGACAAATCGTTCCATGGCCCGGCATAGAACATTATTTCAAGGATTCTCCAGCCACCTGTCCTATTCCCTCCTCTTTTTCCATTTTTAATTCTGCCCCCGAGTGAGGATTATGTGAAGCAAGGCATGCGTGTCAAAGGGAAATTTAGTGGGTAAAGACAGCCAAGATTGGTGGGATGAATTAAACAGATAACGGGAGGAGACGAAATGGGGGAACCATGTCGAGCAAAACGCCTCACCGATGTTGGTCATTTCAGTGGGGCTCTTTCTTTTTTTTCCCTTTTTTTTTTCTCCCCACAGGAGCGAGGAGGCAATATCTAAATTAATAAAGTGATGAAATGAGTTTGTGCTACGGACTTTCTGCTGTTTGACTTTCCCATCTGGATTAGTGCAGGCTGAATGGACGCTCTGTTACTTTTGTTACAACTACGCAATTCACTGTCGGAATTTGGCCCCGCGTTGATAAGAACCCCCCCCATCCCCCAACACCCCCCACCTCCTCATTACCATCTCATCCCATATGCAGGGCCTCCGTTACCTGAGAGCCTGCTCTCGTACAAAACACCAACTATTACACAAGCTTCTGCAACTATTACAGAGAGAGCAGAGCATTTAAACATGGACCATTACATGAGGCTCAGCTATCACACTAAAGGAATAGCGGGGAATAAAACTGCAGGCATAGGCAGCAGAATGAAGCAGAGGAGCAGTTACTTCCTGCAGTTCATTTGATCACTCAGAAGAAGTGAGCTTTTACGCTGGCTGGATCCTTCTGGGTTACACGGCAAACTTGATCTTTGTTTGTTTTTTAAGCTTCAGCTGCTGAGAAAGCCGAATTCAGGAAAAGAGGAGTTTCGCCATGACAATAGTTTATTTTTAAAAATAAATGTAGGACAAGAAGCTGACAGCTGATGGTAAAATATTAAAAAAAAAATCCAAGAGTGAAATACGAAAGGAAAAGAGCTTTCTGTTTACTCAGTCATTTGCTGTTCTGATGTCAACGGAATCCCAACTTTTTGCCAAATAGAAAGTTTTTTTTGCAACCAATCATAAAAAATGTAAAGATTTTCCATTCAGATAAATGAAAATGGTATTTATGTGGAAGATCGTTTTTGTGTATTTATATATCTAGACACTGTGGGGGGTAATGCATAACTGTAATTTCATTACTTTGTAAGTAACCGAGTAACGTAACAAATCAAAGTTCAGATGGCGGTAATGAAATCAAAACCCTCATTACTTCATTGCTCACATTTTGCTGCAGTGAAACCAACTGTGAGAAATGAAACAAATAGTTGTGGAAACACTTCACACGCGCTAATTTACAGTTAGAGATTGGCTAAAGTAAGGTAAAGTAAATAGATATAGATATATATTTGTTTTTCCTTTACTTTTTGTAAGAATTTGTACCGGTAGCTGTTAAATGATCTCTTTCATTGATCTTCTACATTTTGTATATACACCTTTTTAACCAATTGTTGTTTTTAGTTTTAACCGGCAGTACTGGGCATGAACACAGGGTGTCACTGTTGCACCGCAGCAGATATTCCTCATCGGCGTTCAGCCTTTCGTCCTGCATCAATACTATGGATTACAGCGGGGTAAACTCACAAAGGGCGCAGCAGGCCCGCTTCATTAGTGGAGCTTAGCAGCAATAGCTCCACATATTGTGGTTCTAACTAAAATAAGTGACATTCCTGACTCATCTGGGAGTCTCAGGACAAAGAAGGAAGGATCAGAGGGTTGCTGAGTCAGGAGAGAACTGACAGAGGAAGTGGATACTATGGCAGCCATTAAAAATCACAATCAATATAGTCACATAGAAGTCAGAAGTCACCTTTTTTTATACAAACCGACTGGACCATCCCATAAAATGCTTTTTCCAAAAAATGAAAGAATTTCATTATAAGATTTGTAAAAGAAACATCGACTGAAACCATGATGGTGAAGCTTTGTGTCCATTTGGTCTTACCATCTTGGTAAAATCTTGGTCCTTTTAGCATCTTCATCCAGTTGGTCTCAAAGGGACCAACTGGATGAAGATGATGAATTTGCCTCATTTTAGGCAAATTCTCACTGTGTTAAAACATCTGATTGTAAACAATGCAAACCCTTTCCAAAAAGTTAGAATATCATGGAAAAGTATCTTCATTTCCATGATTCCATTTAAAAAATAAACTTTCAAAGAATATAGATTTAGGGCAGACTGTTTAATTGATTATTTATTTATTTATTTATTTATTTATTTATTTATTTATTTATTTTATTATTTGAGTATTGATTTGAGTATTGAGTATTGAGTATTGATTTACTTGTTTGTTTGTTTGTTTTTTACATAAATTGGTGTTCTAGCTTATTAAACTCACAAACGCAGGGTTTCAGAAAATCTGCAGGACATGAATGTTTTAAACTGAGTTTTACCAACTAATCATCTGCTGAACTCAAAGTACCTGCACAGGTTGCCCAGTTGCTGTTAAATTGGTTTAATATGGGTGAATAGTATTAGTTGTGTTAGTATGGAGAAGACTTAAATGAATTTTTAAATAAATAATACATTTAAAAGGCAGTAATATTACAAGTGAACTCCAAATGAATTGTTCTATCAGGATTCATGGATTTTATTGCCTGAAAGTATCCTAAAAAGAACATGTCACCTACAACCCTGATGGTGGATAATGGTTTAAAAGAAGGGATTTTTTCAATAATTTAAATAAAATAAAAGTTTTTTTTATCGTGTTTTTTCTGTAGTGCAAATTATTCAAGCTATAAATAGACCAATCAGATGCCTCCAAAGTAGGTGGTCTCACGTCCAAAACATTTGTGAGACTTCGTGTCGCCTACTTTCAAGCGGTAGGGGTGTGGACTTCCAGCAATCTCCCCCCTGATTGGTGAGAGTGTTTGCAATACAAATGATGACTCAGACTAGGGCTGGGAATCACTGGGTACCTCACGATACGATACGATTTGCGATACATTTCTCACTATAACGATACTATCACGATATGTGAGGGCTGCCGTGGTGCAGCGGTAGGGCGGTCGTCCCATGATCGTAAGGTTGCAGGTTCGATTCCCGCCTTGCACGCCCTAGAGTCGAGTCGGGTAGAGACACTGAACCCCACCTTGCCTCTGGTGGTAGGCAGGCGCCTGTGTTTGGCAGCGGAGCCGCCACCAGTGTATGAATGCGTGTGTGAATGTGTGTGTGACTGGGTGAATGATCTGTGACTGTAAAGCGCTTTGTCTTGTAGGAAAAAAGGCGCTATATAAGTACACGCCATTTACCATATGGCGATAATGTGATAATCGATATATGTCGTCTCTAATAACTCATGATATATCAAAGAAGAACTTGAAAAACTGCTTTTTGGAAATATTTCCCCATTTATTTTGTAGTTTTTGAACACAATGATAATGAACAACTTGTGTCCTATTTGGTGTAATGAATAACAGTCGTTCGTGAAACATTGCTGAAACCAGTAATACTCTGTCTCTGACAAACGTTGACAATTTTGATTTGGAAATATCTGTAAAATTTGGTTAAAAAAATAGAGAACATGAACAGCAGTGCTATTATTTAGTACAAAATTGCTGTAAACAGGATAAAAAATGAATCAATCAAGTAGCTGCATGGCACATTGGTATTAACTTCTAAAAAAATGTATAGTGTCCTTGTTAAAAATAATGACACCATTTAGTGTAAATGTAGTGGAAACAAAAATAAAATTCTGCTGGGGGAAAAAAGAAAAATCAAGTAGCTAGGAACTTTCCTTTAAGTTATTTAAGACATAAACTGCTTTCAAAATAAATTACCAAGGATAAAATACATGATGAACTTAAAGTGCATCAAAAAGAAAACAAAACGTTTGGGAAAAGCTGCATGTGATGTATGTTTACATGTTCAGGTTCAGGCTTTTTAGCGTCAAGACGCCACACATCCACCGCTGCTTTGAGGAGAAGGGGGGTCTAAGGGCAGGGATGCCACTCTTTCTGCTGTTTCCATCTCAATTATAGCTCTGGTCTGACCATACAGTGCAGGGATCATTGTTTCAGTATTTCCGAGAGGGAGTGTCAAAGCCTGGCTCAAATCACTCGTTTTCCACCTCGCTGCAGGGACTGAGCCACATTTAGCAATCCCATTTGTTATTGCCTCTGCTCCCGCAGAAGACGGTCACCGTGGTAGCTTTGCCTTGAAAAAGGTATCCACGCCGGGCTGCGTCGGCTTCAGGCCAGCAACAACCACAGCTTTTATTACACACCTCCCGGGTGATGCAGTTTTAATGCTGCCGGCGCATCTTCTAACTTGCTCCTCTCGCTATTTTCATTGTTTTTCCCTTTTGCCATTTCTGTTTTGAAGGTGTATTCTTCTTCGTCTGTCCGCAACAGCCAATCGCGCAACGAGCGACCCCTATGGACCCTCCAAAGAATTGTCTTACCAAAGGATGACTAATATAACGTTTCAGAGGGTCTCCAAACCTAAATAAAAGGTCGATACTTGATGAAGACGCATCGAGGATGAATCACGGGACTAATCGCGGAGATATCACAACATCGATATTTTGGCTATCAATTCCCAATCAGACCCCACTCGACCAATCACTGCTACTTGACAACTCCTGGCTCCAACATGATGGTGTCTGGAAAAGTCTTCCTTCTTTTATTTTTCGTTCGCGGAAGTTTCTAATGTAGCTCAGCTCACGATGCCCCCTGCTGGGCCAGCGAGATTGCTTCATCCGGCATCATTTTTCGCGCCAGCTTAGCAGCGCTTGACTGCACGTCTCTGATTAAATTCCTGTCCTGCAGTCAGACATGAGGCGAAGCGCTCCGGAGCCTCACCTGGAGTTTCACGCAACACACAAATGTGGCCATTTTAACTTCAGAAACTGTGGAAAAAGTGTCGAGTCAAATGAAAATATATCTTTAACACAGATCAGTGAACAATAATTTTACTCTGTATGTCTCTGTATTGTACATTGTATACTACATTGGTTCTTCTTGCTGTGCTTGCATTCTGTTCAATTTTTTTTAAGCAGAAAATGCCACACCCTGCACAAGCTCTGATGACATCACGGCATGTGATGACATGTGATGTCATCAGATGACATGATAAATCAACAAGTGATGTCACGTCATCAGGTGATGTCACATGTCTTCAGGTGATGTCACATGATGTCATTTGATGTCACATGTCATCAGGTGATGTCACATTGTCGCATCTTAAAACTAATAAATACACCTGCCTTCCTGTCCATCTGCCATTTCAAGATTTCCAAGTTTGCTTCCTTAAAGATAAGATAAGAGCAAATTCATCAAAATGACCAACAAAGTGTGCAAGCTTTTTATCGAGGACTCTGTGAACATCGAACGACGCATGGCTGCGCAGATTTGAGCAGTTCGGCACTTCACTGACTCCCCTGGCTGCCCCAAAACAAGAATGCACAACGATCTCGCTGTTTTGGCTTTGTGACATACTCTACACCAGAGGAGGCCAACGCAGCCATGGCAGCAGCCCCGCACACAGTGGAAGGGAACAGTGTTGAAGTTAAACGAGCTATTCCAAAAGCAAAGGACAATAAGTCTGAGGCTCCTGCCAAGGGGGAGAAAATCTTTGTTGGTGGCTTGAAAAACAACATTGAAGAGTATCACCTCACCGACTACTTCTCTTGGTACGGTCCAGTCGAAAGTCTGAAACTCTGAGAAGGAGAAAGAGGATTCGGCTTTGCACTTCACGATCACAATCTCGCAGACTTGGCCTTGGTTGTAAAGTACCACACAGTGAATGGACACTTAGTTGAAGTGAAGAAAGCTGTTGCCAAGCAAGAGATGCAGGCAGGTAACAGAACGGAAACAACGCCAAGACACAGGCCAGGCCCAGGAATGATGGAAAACCAAAATGGCTACGGGCGGTCACCGCTTTGGACCTACTTCACACCACAGAGGAGACTAACGCAGCCATGACAGCAGCGCCGCACACAGTCCAAAGGAACAGTGTCAAAGTTAAAGTAGCTGTTCCTAAAAGAGCGCGGGTCTGCAGCTCCGCCGCGGAGAGAAAATCTTGCTGGTGGCTTGAAAAACAACATTGAAGAGTATCACCTCACCGCCTACTTCTCTCGGTACGGTCAAGTCGAAAAGTCTGAAATCCTCTTAGATAAGGAGACTGGAAAGAAAAGAGGATTCGCTTTGTAACAATTTCTACACGCATCACAAAACGGCAGACTTGGCCTTGGTTGAAAAGTACCACACAGTGAATGGACACTTAGTTGAAGTGAAGAAAGCTGTTGCCAGGCAAGAGATGCAGGCAGGTAACAGAACTGAAACAACGCCAAGACAAAAGCCAGGCCAATGCATGATGGAAAACCAAAATGGCTACTGCGGCTTGGCTTATGGGGAGTGTTAAGGCCTTGCCACCTCCCTACTAAAAATGGCAAACTGAGGCTTATTCTACCCACAAAATTACAGAGGTGCAGCGGCTATTCCTACCAGGAAAATGAGTAAAAGAAGATTTAGGCATAGAGGAACCCCCCTTTTAGGAATCCACACTTGTAGTGTGTGGATATAGTGTAGAGTTGGGATTTATATTGTCTCTGCATTTTTAGTTTATTTATTAGAAAACAATGCATTATATTAGAGTAGGAAATGCAAAAAAGAAGATTTAAACATACACTAACCTTTTAGGAATCCAATTAGTAGTGTGTGGATATAATATAGATTGATTTAGATTTAATTCTTTTTTCTTATTATTATTATATATTTTTTATGTTTGAAACTTTATGCCTCATATTTGAGTAAAAGAAGATTATTCAAATGAATCTAAGATATTAAACAAATCTATTAAAAAGGACTTTTTTGCATTTTTATTTTTAATGTGTTGCTGGAATTTTAATAGTAATTAGGAGTAATGTAAAAGCTAATTATGTGAGCTTCAGTCATGAATTTGCATTTTAGAACAAATGTTTTGCAATGCAAATCAATGTATTTATTATATAAAGTAAATTGTTTAATGTTCTACTTTACCTGTCAACCACTTAAGAAAAGAGGACGAACATAACTATGTATACAATCAAAAACAAAATGTTCTAGAGCTTTAACTCATTTCACAGAAAATATAGGAACAACAGTGTTCCTTTGTGCACTAGTGGGTTCTCTCCGGGTGCTCCGGCTTTCCCTAGATTCTAAAAAAGACTTTTTATTTAAAAGTGAATTAGAGGCTACAAGCGCTTCCTGCCCACATCCTCACCTCCACGCGCCACCCACCCTCACTGTTCGCATCTACGCCCTTCTCTTTATGTAAGGCTGTCTGAGCTGCATGTGGCTGAGGTGTTAGCATTTCTTATTAGCATCATTAACTGTCTGAAAAAAAAGGTTTGCTTCAAAGGTGCAGACATTTTTCCAACTGTGAAAACAATACGGTCCTTGCAGCCAGTGACTACTACTAATAATAATATTAATAACCAAAAATATGTAAAATATATTAAATTGAGTTTATAACAGCATTATTAATAATACATTATAATAAAAATTAAAAAATTAAAATATCAGTCACCAAAATGTATAGAAAATTAACCAATCAAAGACGGATGTTCTTTCTGGGTTTTCTGTGGCTTTCACCATAGTAATTGTTATCAATTGGCTAGTGACTGATAAATATCCCCTCCCTGAATCGCCACCTTATCGTGGTGGAGGGGTTTGCGTGCCTGAATGATCCCAGGAGCCGCTAGCTGGTTGGTGTACCACCCCGAACTGGTCCTGAGATTGGCCAGATCAGAGCATTCAGGCAAAAACCTTTTTCATTTCTAGATCAACTTTGCATTTCCGATAAGAGTTACCAGTTCTCTACCCTGGAGCTGGGGGACTTGTTGGTTTATGTCTGGTGGCTTTGAATTGCTCTGGGTCAGAGGACAGCAAGCATGTTGTCCCGAAGGCCCCCCAAAGCAAAGGAACGTTTTCTGTAGTTCCTCTTGTGGCTTTGGTTGGTTGTTGGTGATAGATGTTGGGCCAGGCTTCATCAGGTCCTCAGCACCATTGGTGAACTCAGCAGTGGATCAGGCTGTGCTAACTGTAGACGGCAATACTGCACAGGATAAAATAGGTTGCTGCCAACAGAGAGGCCTTCCAGCTGAGAGACTCCTTCATGATCCACTTTCTTGCAAGAGGGAGCAGACCCATGACACCTCCAGAATCGTGTTTTCTGTCCTCCAAGGACTGACCCAAAACAGCTCTTTTTAGAGCCACCCACAAAACCTTTAAGAGCTTGATTCTCTCTTTTTTACTGTTTTCACTCCAAACTTTTAAAGTACTGCATTAGTTGAAAAGGTAAGAGATTAAAACAGGTTAAACCAGGGGTCCCCAGACCCCGACCCCCGGGCCGGATCCGGCCCCCCGACTCATTTGACCCGGCCCCCTGAACGGGTCAAAAGCAGCCTTTTTTTCCCGATTAATATCTTTTTTTGGCCTGGCTGCCTGATTGTAATGTTCTGATTTACATTTATCCTATTGCCCCTGAATGCATCTCAGTTACAGTGAACGAGATGTTTTGGAATAGGAGTAATGCATTATGGGATATGCAAGACGCACGAAACCTTCTATTTACAGCGAATGCTACCCTCCCAACCCCCGCACAATGGAAAAATGGCAAAAAGGTTAGGTAAGAGGAAAATTGATTCTGAATGCAGGGTATTTAACCCGCGGTGGACAAACGAGTATTTTTTTATTCAACACAAAGAAAAGGCTGTTTGTCCCATCTGCCAAAAGACGGTGGCGGTATTCAAAGAATACAATATGCGCCGACATTTTGAATCCCGTCACAAAGACAAATACGATAACTTGCAAGGCCAAATACGAGCAGAGAAACTCTCGAAAGCTAAAAAGTGGATTGTTAGCTCAGCAGACTGCATTTGAACACCAAAGTCAAGTCAACCAATCATCCCTTTGGACCAGCTTCCGTGTTGCGCAACTGATAGCGAGCTGCGGTAAAGCTTTCACCGAGGGAAAGTTTGTGAAGAAATGTTTGAATGTCGTCGCGGAGGAGATGTGTCCCGAGAAGAGAGATGTATTTAATGCGTTGTGTCTGTCGGCGAGAACCATCACCAGACGCGTTGAAGAAATCGGTAGTAATGTCTATGCCCAGCTGCAGCAGAAGACCAAAGAATTTGAGTTTTTTTCATTAGCGCTGGATGAGAGCACGGACGTGCAAGACACGGCGCAGCTGCTTATTTTATTCGTGCCGTTAGCGCAAACTTTGAGTTTTGTGAGGAGCTGGCAGCCCTAAAAAGTCTGAAAGGCACTACCACGGGGGAGGATATTTTCAACAATGTATGCCAAACCATGGAAGAGTTGGATCTGGACTGGGCAAAGCTGGCCAGCATCACCACCGATGGAGCTCCGAGTATGGTGGGCGCATCTCGGGGTCTAATAGGACACATGAACGCGGAAATGGAGAAACGTGGTCTCAGCGCTCCGCTACCAGTCCACTGCCTAATTCACCTGCAGGCACTGTGCTGCAAAGTGCTGAAGTGGGATTCTGTCATGCAGGTTGTCGCATCATGCATAAACTTCATCAAAGCAAATGGACTTAAACACAGGCAGTTCCAACAATTCCTGTCTGAATTGGGGTCTGCCCACGGAGATGTGCTGTACCACAAAGAGGTCAGATGGTTAAGCCGTCGCAGGGTTTTGAGGCGTTTCTACGAGCTGCTACCTGAAATTAACGCATTTCTGTGTAGCAAAGGCAAAACGGTCCCAGAGCTTATCGAACCAGAATGGAAATGGCTCCTCGCATTTTTGACAGATGTGACAGAAATGTTGAACGGCCTAAACTTGCAGCTACAAGGCCAGGGAAAACTCATTTGTGACATGTATTACCACATAAAAGCATTTAAGGTGAAACTATCGCTGCTTATGGGGAAAGTGAAGAAGCACAACTTTGCCAATCTCCCTGCTACCCAAAACTTTTCTGCAGAGAACCCAGCGGCCCCGTTCCCAGCTGAAAAGTGTGTGGAAGCACTGGAAATGCTGAAGGCGGAGTTCAGTGTGCGATTAAGTCAACTTCATGCTCATGCAAAAGAAATCCGTCTTTTCCAAAATCCCTTTCTTGCCAACATCGATGAAGCCCAGCCTTCTTGTCAGTTTGAGCTAGCTGACTTACAGAACTGTGATGTTTTGAAAGACGCATTCAAGCCCAAAAGTCTCATTGACTTCTATGCCGCTCTCCCAAATGACACGTACCCTAATATAAAAAAAAAACGCAATGAAGATGTTCACACTTTTTGGCAGCACATATATCTGTGAGCAAACCTTTTCACCGATGAAACTCCTGAAAAGTCCACTAAGATCCAGATTGACGGATGAACATCTGCATCAGTGTTTGACACTTGCTGTGACTACAATGGAACCGGATATTCAACTCCTCACCAGCCAGATGCAGGCCCACAGTTCAACTTTCGCTTATGAACATACAGTCCATCGGTAAGCTAATAAGCTTAATATTTGGCTTTCTGGGAAACAATAAATGTTTACATTTATGCACCGCTGTGATTGTCACACTTTTTCTGTTTCAAACTGACCCGGCCCCCGATCAGAGAAAGGGAACATCATGTGGCCCTCATTGGAAAAAGTCTGGGGACCCCTGGGTTAAACAGTACATTTGGACGGGAGCACAACTGCCCCCTTCTCGTAAAATCGCACTGCTAAAGGTGCAGGATGCTGCTCAGTAGCATAAAAGGAGTCGCCATCGATATATATTACTGGGTTGGCCGTCATGTAACATACACACATACATGCATTGATTTTTGCCCGTCTTGCTGAGTGAAGTAATGACGAGGTCTAAACAGGCATGCAAAGAATCACCAAAGGGGACGCCATCTTGCGTGTGTCAGTAATCATATTTTAGTACAAAGAAATTAGGCTGGGAAGTGTGAAGTGGGCACTAAAGTGAGTGCTAGCATTATAGTTTGGGTCATCAATGTATATTTTTATTAATGAAGTGACAATTGGCATACGATACGTATCCCGATATTGTACCGAAACACATTTTCTTTTTTTTTCTTTTTTTAAAATGACTTAGAAAAAAACTCTACCTGAATTCTAATACGTCTTCCATTGCAATAAAATTGTCAAATTATTTTTATTTATGATCACAATTCTTTAGCACTGCAACTGTATCTCATATATAAGTTGCTTTTACCCAGGCAAATTTGTAGTGCTTTTATTTTGGTGACTTGAAATGTAGAAAGGTAAGAGTCAACATTGTCTGATTTACATTACCAAATATATTTCAAAATAAGAAAAAAATGAATGTGCCCTAAACAATATGGTTCTAAAGTATAATTGAGAAAATAAGTGTTGTTTATTTCCATTATTGCCAACTGTAGCCTCTCCAGTACTTTGACAGGAGCCTTAATGGTACTTCAAAAATAAAGGGGGGGAAAAAAACACTTATTCTTTGCAGAAACAATAAAGTGTTATGATGATGATGCAGCAGCATGACAGGATGAAGGAGACGCTTTAAGATGCTTTGTTTACATATCAGTCTGCACTGCACCGCTGTAGCCACGCTTTCACTACGACGTTGCCCTTCTTTCAGAGTGTTGGACACAGAATCTAAACTAGAATCTATAGCTGGGAGGTTCTGCAGAACTTTGGCCCACTTTGCTGATTGCATTTTAGCCGATGCTAAGAGCATTAGCCACTGTGAAGCTAGTCGCTAAAAAGCACCGCAATCCGCGTTTTTATATGTTGCTGGCAGCAACATGGCTCAGAGTTTTGGTTTGGTACCCATCCAAAGTAAAAACTAAATCGTTCATGTCTCATAACAATGAAAAAAGCTGCAACTACCTGAGGTCTTCCTGTTGTTTTGTGTGGTGTAGAGCTGCTCAAAGAGGCTCCGTGTGCTCTGCTGCTAAAGAGCGATCGGAGGGTGAAGTGGAAACCAAGAGTCAGATGCCAATGGATGCTCAGAAATAATTAAATAAATATCGTGACAGCATTTTGAATTGATACAAGTATCGCCAAATAAACTATCGCGATATATTGCAGAATCGATTTTTTTTCTCACACCCCTACTCTCTTAAAACCCTAACTAAAAGAAAGCTGCTGACAGAATGACAGAACAGAGGTCTTATTAAGTAAAGCCTCAAACAAAACATATCTAATGATCATGTATGTTTTTGTGAACCTGAATGTCCACATATATGGTCAGTAAAGCAGGCTTTTTAGGAACAGAGGGCCGTGGACCCAAATCCACATGTGGCTCCAGTCATGGTGGAGAGTTTCTAAGTGATGAGCTTTTAGACCTCTGAGCAGGAGCGCAGCTCTGGATCCTCAGCTGAAGCAAAAACATGACCTCAACCCCGACTACCATCAAAACGTTTTCGTGCAGCATCACCTCATCTCTAACACTCACTGCACCAACAGACTGATTTATCATCAGCAGCATTATGTCCTCGTGTTAAGAAGAATGAGCATAACAGCCCAACATCCACGCGGACACATCCTCCCCGCCTCAGGAGATGGTGCTGATTCAGACGGTTGGATTTAACAGAACTCATTTTGGCAGTGAGCCTGAGCTAACAAGCTCATCTTTGATGTGTAAATCCTCAGTCCCCGTGCAAAAGCTGATACAGCCTCGCTACAATCCCGCTCAGGTGCACCCATACTCCTTTGTGCATTATTGTGCACCAAATGCTTGGAAACTTTCTGCAGCTAATAAGCGCACACCTGAGAAGGCTGAGGACACCCATACACCTTCAGAAAAAAAAAAAGAGGGAAACCCGCAGTGAAGACGGATAACGGAGCAGGCAGGTTGCGATGAAGGCTGATGTGCTGCACATTTGGCCTATCCATTCTTACATCTGTAGAGCCAGAGCAAATGATGACATTGTTTTTAACAGACTTAACGGCAGACTTTGGTTCATTTCCTTTCTGCATCGTCTTTCCTCACAGTAATTGGATTGTGGCTGCACTGTCATGTACTTAGCTAAACGAATGCCTATTAATCAGAGAATAATTGGACACATACCCCTGATAAATCGTGCTGCTCCACTTTGAGTCACGTACAAATTAGGCCATTTTCAAAGATCCATTTCTTATCTAGCCTTGACTCACACTTACATAAGCTGTGAGCTAATATTGGTCCACAGACACTAACACCCTCCAGGACATGCCTCCATTATCATGTTAGACCACTGTAATTCCTCTGTTAGACCCAAGCAAAGCTAATCTGCTGCTGCTTTTCATTGTGTCTTGTGTTTTTTCTCAGTCAGAATCAGAACCATACTGGTGCCAGTAGGGCTTATTATTCAAAGGGATAAACAAGGAAATGATTTAAACCAAGGGTTTACTCATCTACTAGATTATCACGGGATTATTCAAATATTTACAAACTTAACAAATTAACTAGAAGCAAACAATCTTAATTTACTCCACGGACAATGTACCGAAATCATTCCAGAAATAAATATCATACAGTCAAACAAAATGAAATAAACAACCTCACAACACCTTCATACTTGCTACAGCCCTAGTGACATCATCACTTCTCTCTGTAAATACAGGAAGTGGGTTGTGCTTCATCCTTTACCTAGGAAGCTAGGTAAGTGAGAAAATACATAAACCAGGTCATCTTAAAAACAAAGCGTTACTTAACAGTCAAGTGTGTTCTGTTTAAGCCTCAAATAATAAAGACATTGCGAATTCGATGTATGTAATGTAAAAACGCAAACAAAACCAGAACAGAAAATGTTGGCAAACGTTTTTTGAATGAAATGATTATAATGAATTTTTAACGAAGAAATTTCTAAATGGGCTGCACAGTGGAGCAGTGGTTAGCGCTCTTGCCTCACAGCAAGAAGGCCCCCGGTTCAAGTTCAAGCTGTGGCCGTGCATTCTCCAGGGACTCCTCCTACCATCCACAAACATGCCTCATAGGTTAATTGGTTACTCTAAATTGTCCATAGGTGAGAATGTAAGTGTGCATGGGCGTGTGATTGTTGCCCTGCGACAGACTGGTGACCTGTCAAGGGGGTGCCCTGCGTTAGGCTCCGGCAGCCCCGTGAACCCGAAAGGGAACAAACGGTTTAGAAGATGAATGAACAAACGAACGAACGAAAAGTAAAAATGTGGGCAAATGAGACGAACCTCACCCACTTTGTCACACCTCCAGTCTTCAGATAATTGAACATGCAACCGTCAGGTTAGATCACACCCGCCTCAGCAATACACGTTCTAGCAATCGTTTCCATTGAAAATTCTATGTAACCGTGTGAATGCACATCTTGAGCCTTCTGCTTTCATACCTTTCATGTACACGCATCGCTACGCAGATTTTTAAGTCCGTTTTCAGGCAGTACGTACAAAATTAGCAACAATTGAACGTACGTTGAAGGTTAAACCGGTTGAACCGTGACCAGAGTTCCGCATTTGGTAGTGACATTTAGGTAGCGACTTTTTTAATTCAAGGAAGTGTCAACTGGTTGAAAATTGTTTATGAAAGAAAAATTAATGATCACGTTTGAGCATGGCCAGAATTTTATGACACCAAGTCTTTCATATATCATAAAAGAGCTGTGACAGATACGCCTGGAGCGAGATTCACCAGATTTGCACCACTTTGTCGTTTTGCCACGCCTCCTCCAGCTGTGAGTACATGCACTAGTATCTGTAACAACAGTCCAGTGTGAACACCATATGTTAAAAGTGCGTTCAAGAATCCCCCCCACGTTCAGTGCGTGGTAGAGTCTTTTAGGGGATAGGGAGTAGTGGGGGAATTTGGACAATTTGGAAGCTTGTGCAACCACCACAAGGGACGTCATGAAAATGGAACATACCATTGGGTGTTGAAAAATAAAAAATTCACGTCTATTACCATAATTTCTGCGGCCTAACATCCTTTCAAACGTACATTCACACAGCTGTAGCTTCTGTACTAGGTTGTTTGATCTGTGGGCTGATGTTGAAGAAAGTTACACAGCGCCACCAGTTCAGAAAGTAGAAAAGATCTGCAGCAAAAGTTCACCTGAAAGACAGCTGTAAGCCATTGAGGTTCTGTGTAAAACTCTTGTCTGAATCCAGAATCACTGACAAACCTGACGTCCCCGTGTCTGACCATGAGAGGGAGGTGTCTAATCAGAATGCACAGCCTTCCTCATGATGCGACTCCATGGACAGCATCCTAAACACAAGCTAACTAACCAAAGTGTATTCTCTGGGAACTCCTGATTAATGACTTCACATGGCGCAGTGTACGTGTCACTGATCTTTGTGTTTGTTACTTGTACTTGTTACTGATCATTGCTAGTCTTGTATAACAGACACGGCCTCTCTCATTAGCTTTTAATAAGAACACATTTGGTTTAGCGTGATAATTAATTCTCTATGAAATATGTGATGTGACAACGACAGAAGTGCAGATTTAAGCAGTGTCGTTTCTTCTGCCTACACGATTTCAGCTAAATGAAAAGCTGTCAGTCTCAGAGCAGTCACAATAAACTTATTTCAACATTGTTTTCATGTGATTCAGCATCAGCATCAGATTGACCCGGGCTCTACTAAAAGGTTGATTCCTGCAACCATGGTTCTGATGAAAACTAAGGAAAAAATAAATCTTCCCTCTCTTACTGGCTTCCTAGTATAAAAAATATTATTTGACTTGCATATAGGTGGGTTGAAGGCACTGACTAATATAGATGAACTTGTACGGATCGTCTTGTTGTCTGGTGTCATGCATATGTCAGGCAAACATGCACGATTCAATTCAATTCCATTTCATTTACATAGCCATATATTACAACCGTAGTTGTCTCAATAGGCTTCATACTGGTAAATCTTTAATAAACATGAAATTATAAAGAACATGAAGTCATAGAATCCAATAGGTAATGGCTAAACTAAACCAAACAGACTAAGCTACGATGACAAGATGGAGTGTGCTTTGTTCCTCCAACCAGCTTCTCAGTGCCAAGAAGTCCTAGACCACAAGTACAGGTGGACGACATTACTTAGCTTTGCAGGGGTAAAAGGCATTTTTGACCTGCTGTTGCATCTGGTCATAGCCCACCTGAACCTCCACCTAGTGAAGTGTTAGACAGCTGGGGTTACCCCACATGGCACGACCAGGACTCGCTGGAGAGAGGAAGTCTCTCAGATGGCCATATGACACCTTCTGGATGAGGAGGCACCCAATACACTCATTTTGATTATTTCTGGTTTGTTTATTTTCTGAGACTGAAGACATACCGGTAATCATAATTAAAAGACCACTGGGAACACTTTTACAATATATCAAAGATGATCGGAGTGGATCTTTGGGAAAACGATAAGATGTTACAAAGACCTCAGTACAAACCTTCTCTCAAAGCTGGCCTAAAAAATATAATAAAAAATAAAACTTCAACTTTATTATTGTTTATTTAAATGTTAGATCTCAATTAGAACACAAGACAAACAATGCAGTTTGTAAATAAAACCCCAGTTAACAACAGAGATGATCTCAAGGCGCTTCAGCAAAGACCCATTGACTAGCGAGCCTTTCACATGTGTGCTGGGTAACAGGGTTTGATGTCTGTCAGCTCTGATGTTAGTGCAGATACAGTTAGAGCAGATGAGGCACACCTCCAGCTGATACATTTAACACAGAACTATGTTAAGCATCTGTTAAAAATGAAAAATTAAATGAATTCACTGTAGACAAATAACCAGAATGTTTTTAGCCTGATGATGTTCTGTTTTGGGGTTTTTTTCACATCACACGGTCATAACGAGCCTTCAGTCAGTGGACTCACCCACCTGTTCATCCACCTTTGCCTTTCATTCCTCTGTGAATTACAACGTGAACCACAGTTCAGTCTAGATCAGGGAAAACGGCTCACTTCATGTAGGGCGGGGGTTTTTTTTTTTTTCTTCCATCGACTGAAACATACATTTTTTTATGTTTACTGAAATCCTGGCATTATTTTAGTAAAAACAAGCAGCTGATCATCAGAGCAGCACCGCTGTGCTTCCCACAAACAGCTGCACATCCTCAGGTGGCGGATCCTTAATAAAAGTAGTCAAGACAACCTTTCACTCCCCCAGCTGATGACCTCTGTGATGCTCCTCTCCACATTTTCTGCTGAGATGTTTTAGTATGAGTCTCTTCATTCTTTTGCAGCAGGATTACTTCTCATTTTGGGTTTGTTAAAACCAGAGACTGAATTGAGGTTATTGATCTGTGAGCCCTCCTTTAGTCCTGTAGGAGCGCTTTGCTTTACTGCACTGGATCTACTGCACACTGAACGCCCAACAATCCATGACGTGACACACAAAATGATTCTCTAACTTTCTGGGACTCGTACTCGCCTGTTTTCTTCATCCTGTTTCATCCGATGAAGAACACTGCAATATGCTTTTTAGTGTTGTTGATGGAAATGATCCCCATACAGCAAAACATACTTATCCGCTCTCAGTGTTTCAGCCAACAAGATAGGACCGGTAGTTTGGCCTCATGTCTCCATGTCCCCACTCCTCATCATCGTCTACTAAATTACTTTTTATCTGCTCTTCTTCATCAATCAGAGCTCCGATCGTCATGCTCTCTCATCTCATTTCACTTTTCCTCTGCATCCCACTTTTTCGTCAGTGATTCTCTCCTTTATTTTTTTTCTCCTAACCTTCTTCACCTGCACTGTTCCTCCTCCCACGCGCTCTGAAACTCACCAGTACTCGTTCCACTGCTGCTCCTCAAAGACCTCCTCTGGGATGGGATCGATCAGCACAAGGTCGGACACTTGCCTGAAGACCGAGAGGAAGCACAACCATTCAGATTAAGTAACACCTCCTCATTTACTCTCCTCCTCCAGACATGGACAAGAGTACCAGACAGATGTCCTCGCTGTGTTTCTGTACATGTTTTCATACTCATCAGATCCACAGGAAACTAATTCATTTTCTGTCTTAACACACTGCACCTTTCATGCAGGTCATTTTTCATGCTAATCACTGAGCTGTCTCTGAGTCAGGTGCAGACAGGACAGGTGGGGGCGCTTGGAGGTACTTTTTCTCTTATTCTGGGCAGATTTTGTTTATTTGTTTATGATTTCTGGCATTTTAGATTTAAAATTCATACCAATTTGTTGTATTTTTAGTTGTACTGTGAAAATACGTTTTAAAACATGAGTCTGTTGTAACAAATTATGTTAACGTTTGACTTTAATCAGTCTCACTTCAGAGCAGGATTATCTGTATTCTCTTGTTATTGGCAGATATACTTGCTATAGGCTGATTTTCAGAAGAACATTGGAAAAACCTCTGTAATATTTTTGCAGCAGTTATGATAACGTCACGTCTCTGCATTACTGGGCAGCAGTGATCGTGGGTTCCTGTTACGTCTGACTGAATGATTGTTTGCCAACAAGATTTAGAAAATTACAGGAAACGAAAAGACAAAAAAGAAATCCACCTCAAGCAAAGACGTGGAAAAGTTTTGCAGGTTTTTCTTTGTTTACCAACTACACATAGAAAGTTTTTCAAATCTTGGTGTCCCCCCCGAGAAAGCTGCGGTGTGAGTATAGCCAGGGGCACAGCGGATAACGGCTGTCGTGGCAGATTTGTTAACTGCGGTATTGAACACAGCAGCCTGATGGGTCAATCCTGCAAACACCAAGGTCACAGTTAAAGGGGTTTCTCCTGCAACTGGAGCAGGAGTAGAACGAGATTAATGCAAAACTCCCGGAAATGTAGGAGCTCGTTCTTGTCCCAGTTCTTTTCCACCAGGCTAAAAAGGCACCAGGAGGGAGGGCAGGGCACAGGAGGTGAGAATTAAAGAGCTCTGTTATCTTGAATGAGGAAAAGGAAAAAGGTGATGAGATGCCGGAACCAAACTGGTCTAAAGCACAATATTTTATGCCGGAATCACCACAATGCTTCAGTTAATGCTGAAGATGTTCCCACTCTTTATAATTTCAAAGAATCGCAGCCCTGTGAGTTAGCTAAACAGCTTTAATAAAATTGAATTAACAACTCCACTTCAGTTTATGTAGTGAAGCCAAAAATGTTCCCATGTGTCTTCATTTGCAGCCTTTCTTCTTCCCTCATCTCTGGGAAGAAAAACCTTCCATGGGAAAACACTCTGCTGTCTTCCACTGTGTGACACTTACACATCGTGGATGTGGGCGTAGAAGCGGCTGTTGAGGGCGCCGAGCTCGGAGCCGACCAGGATGAACGGCATGGATATGTTTGCCGCCCGCAGTAGCCGCTGCAGATCATCCACCATCCTGAAAAGCAGCAGCAGTCATCAGCTCCAAACCAGGCCAGGGTCATGCATCAAGCCATGGGGGCAGCATGAGGCTCACTGCACCAAAGATGCTCATTAACACTGTTGACAGGTGAAACCACTCAAGAGTCACCGCTTCAAATAACCACAGAAAAAACAAACACCAGCACAGGGAGAGGAGCCTGTTGGCTCGTCCTCATCAGAAGCAAACGTTTATCATCATCATTTCCTGAAAGCCAGAGGAGGGCTTTGAATCAAACCCAATCGCTGGAATTGAAACATTCGCCGGACATGCAAGGTTAAGGCTGGGCAGCCGTCAAACTCCTGCAGATATTACAGTCGGGGGAATTGATTACTTTCATCTCAACCTGCCAAGCCCGCTGTTTTCTGGGCCAAGCGCCAAGATATCCAGACTGCTGACCGTCAGCGGACCACGCCTGCTCACTCCTCAGGCAGATTTAAGATGCTGCAAATGTCTTGTTTCTGAGACGGAGGGATTACAGCCCAATCATAAAGCGGTCCAGGCTCGGAGATGTCTTCAGCAAAGGATGACAGATATGGTGTCGTTTTTCTTTTTCCAGGATTAAGACCTGCATTTACCGGAGGGAGGCGGAGAAAAAAACAGGGCCAGACAGAGAAACAAGTCCTTCTGTCGTCCCTGAACAGAACTTTAAAACCACTTTCTGGCAAAAAGTTCACACGTGTTTTAGCAGCTGTGTGTGAACAAATACTTCACCTAAACTAGTTTTGTTAAAAAGAGAGCTTGTGACACGCCCAGCATATCTTCTACGTCACAATTAAGATCCGTTTCAAACTGCATTTTTTTCACCTGCTCCTGATTTACAACAATTTGAAGAAAGAAATACTCAGAGGAAATTTTCTGTGTGCATGTTCTCCATCGCAAAAATGTCACAAGAACTTGTTAAAAACACCAGAAACAGAATTTCATCGGAGTGGGTCTTTAAACATGTAAGGTCAAGACTTTCTGTGGTTATTTTCATCCACGTCAACGGTTTCAGCAAAACATGAATATCTGCCTGTGATTCTAAGGTCTATTTAACCAACATCAGTTCATTACGGTTTAATCACTTCCAGGGAGTCCTGGCCCTGAAGCTCTCGATTTTCTGGACAAAGCTGAACGAAAACAACGCGTTCTGCTGTTAGTGAGACACCCATGATGAGAAGTGAAGCAGGTGAGCAGAGGTCACTACGGCCGACGGGTTCAAAACAGCTTCAAAATATCCCAGCCATCCAGGATCCACTGTGAGTTAGCCGTCTCAGAGAAACTGTTCTGCTTTCACGGTGATGTGTGGACAGAATGGAGGTTTTTGGCCATCAGAAAAAAATCCCAGTCACTATACCTGCGGAGAAGGAAACATCTCCATCCATTATAATGTGTCAGTTAGCAACTCTGCTCTTAAGTATTTCAATAAAGCATCAAGAATACTACCTTAAACACCGACCGCTTCATATTTAATAGATGATTTAATGTTTTTCAGGCTTCTATTTATGGCCAGAGGCAAGAAGATTTGAAACATAAATGAAAGGAACTGAAACTATTTTGAAGGAAGGATAGAAACTGAAGAAGAACCATTAAAACCAGGGTGAGAGGTAACAAATTCCATTGATTTAAGCTCTGCAATTTTTTAAAAAAGGTTAACCATAGAGTGATTTAATGGGACTGCATTATTTACATTTAATTGAGTACTTCTAGCAAAATAACAGTCCTAACTTTACCAGTAGGACTGGCTGGACCAGCTCTGCTTTGACTGGCATCAAGACAATCCTTTAAAATCTTCCAGAGCACAAATTTCCTGTTTGCTTTTAAAGCAGCAGTGATGCGTGGCAGAGAAAAAACAGCCTCCATTCGGCTCTAAAACTTGTATCATTTTCTCCAAAACATGTTATATAAATAATAAAAAGGAAATCAAATGTTTGAATATCGGATAGAGGTCAACACTAATGTTTAAAAATAAGTTTAACTGTAAAATGTTAACAACATTCATCTCTGTTTCTTTAGAGTAAAACAGTAAAAGCCACGTTTTAGTCAACAAGACAATAGATTGAACAGTTAACTGAAATGTAATTTCATTACCTGATAATACGGCCCTTTGCGCAATATTTGTATTTTTGTTTGCCTGCTTCTAAAAGTTTTAAACTGACATCTGTTACTCTGTTTTCTTCAAGTATTTTGCGGGACTCAGACGCTAAACAAAAATCATTGCAGCTTTTTTCTTATTTTATTTTACAATATAGTTTTCATCCTCTGACTCAGATTATTAATCGGATTAAAAACCAAATGACTGCAATAAATAACCTCTTGATGGAACAGCGTTGTTCTGACAGTATTGACTTTGTTTACAGCTGCTAAGGAGTTTGATGGAAGCCCCGATTTTGGCCGGCAGCTAAGTAAAAATACCCACCGTCCCGTGGTGGACAGTCCCCAGACCTTCTCGGTTCCCGTGGTTTCATTAGGAAAGGCCCGCTTGCTGAAGCCCAGACCCACTCTGTCATAGGTGCAAACCTGATCAAGAACAGCACAAACATCAGTCCTCGCACACGAGAGTCTGTCGGTGGAAAACACAGAAGCATTTGGAGAAGGCAAAGGCCTTAGAGGGACTCAGTCTGTTCTGTTAAGCTCAACCCTCATGACATTGAGGCAGAACTACAAAGACTACAGAGCCCTGGTCATGACATTCAACATAAATAAATGAATTTTTCCCACGAATTAACAATTTGCAGCAATAAATTAGTATTTTCTGTGCACAGATAGCATTTTTGTGGCCATAATATAGTATTAAATGGGCACAAATTTGTATTTTATTAGTATCTTATTATTAGTAGTAATTTGCACCCACAAAATTCTAATTTGTACCCATCTAACCCTTGTGCCATCCTAGGCACTTTACCACTGTCTAGTGGGTCATCTAGACCCACTAGACAGTGTGCTAAACCTTTGTTTCTTCAATAATTTGTGATCTTCACTGGTGTCCATGGATTACATGAAATCTTTCCACCTTTATCCACCTTTGTCATGGTAGGGAGAACACGTCAAAGTAAGGATCGGGTCATCTGGACCCCATAGGATAGCACAAGGGTTACAAATATATTGTGGCCACAAAAATGCAATCTGTGCACAGAAAATACTAATTGATTGCCGCAAATAGTTTATCTGTGGGGAAAAATTCATTTATTTATGTTGAAATTACTCATTTGTGTCCACAAAATGATAGATTGTGGACAAAAAAATTAAACGCTCAATTGTTCCCACACATTACAAATTTGTTGAAGTGGAACAATTCATTGATTGATCAAACCAGATTGATCTGTCTGAGGCAAGATGTTACTTAAATCCAATCAACCTATAGCATCATGAAATCCTTTCAAAATGAAATAAATCAATTATAATCTATCTTGGAAAATACTATTTGGATGGAGACACAGTAGGTTTATTTTACTATATTGTAAAAACGACCATCACACATGTGATGACATCAGCAAAAACATAGATAGACAACTTTATTTATCCATTTGGGAGGTTCCCGCATGGAAATTGACAAAAAAAACTGATCAACCATCATTCCAGTCCAATGTGTGGAAACACTTTGAATTTAGTAAAGTCATGTGACCATCCAGTGTCTAGAATGTTCCAATAATGTTCCCTTTGGATTCTTTGGATGTGGAGAAACAACAGTGGACTGAACTTTAGGAAACTAAAATGTGAATGGATTTGACATTCATTCTGGTTAACTTGTTTGTTTGGACACAGATTTCATTTACACTTGATTATCTTGAAGAAATCCAAGAATCTGGAAAAGTTCAGTAGCAGATATTTTTCTCTGAGTCACACTGGTTGAAGTTTTGGATGAAGATGTCCTAGATCTATTATAGGTCAGTGAATCAAAAGTAATTGGATCAGCATCTACAAATTGTGATATGAATCCAATTGTTCTTATAACTAATCTTTGCACTCTTACTCATTTTTGCCAAAATGTGATCATAAAATATAAATGTGTGACAGTAAATTTTTAATTTGAGGTAACTATTTATTAATTTATTTATTTTTTTGAAAGTCATGTCCAGGATTCTGTGGCAAACATCTAGATTAGGGGTCGGCAACCTGCAGCTACGGAGAATTTGAAAACTAAATTTTAGGCCTAAAAGAAATATTTTTATGATCATTTTCCCAGAAAACATTAGATAACTGATTAAAGCACCAGAATTTGAAGTTGAAAAAAAAACCAGAAATAGTTACTGAGGGTCAAATGTGTGCTGAACACACCTGTATACTTTCATTTGTTTACAGTATATATGAATAATTCATTCACAAGAGGAGTGTTCTATCCATGTGTATCAAAGAAATATTCTCTGGAGGACAAATATTTTCTTGTGTGTATCTTTTATGCTGTTAGCTGCTGTTGGATGAATGGTGAAATATTCAAGAGCCTCACCAGCCATCAACCTCACCGCACGTCACTGGGGAACATCACGCTCATAAATAATTGAATAAATATCCTGACAGCATTTTGAATCAATACAAGTATCACCAAATGAACTATTGGGATATATCGGCGAAACGAGTTTCCTCTAGTGTTGCTGCTCCCTGTGCTTTCATTTCTGTTGGAAACTGATCCAAATGGCTCTTTGAGAGGTAAAGATGGCCGACCCCTGACCTAGAAGAAGAGACCGCCCAGCTGACACTCACCTGCAGAAAAGCCAGTCTGCTTCTTACCTGTGTGACTGAAGAAACACTTTCCTGGACATGAAGCCAAGTATCTGAAGACATCCCAGCTGGAGCATCTAGGACCACTTTTACAGAAAAACCACTTTTTAAAGTTCTAGTTTCAGACACAAATGATGTGATAGTGAATAGAGATTCTTACCAACAGGTTTTCCTCGTCCTTTACACAAAAGATGCATTTTCTGACCCAAGCCAACATCCACAACCTGCCCACCTAGACGCAAAAGGAAAGACGGCACTAAGCATTGGAACTTCATAATGTCATGATCAATGACTTGTTTTTCTGGCTTTTATGTATCTAGAACACCCTCTGAAACAGGTGGGAAGCTGCTTTGTTGCAGGACAACCTTGGGGCAGCAGCATCTGTTCTTCTCTCTGCAGGGATGCATAGTTGAGGAAAGGCGGGATGATGATGAGGAGGAGTACACATTTCCCAAAGTTCAGCAGCACTGAGCTGTAAGTCCGGCCGTGTGTGGCTTCGGGCTGTCTGTGCTGCTTCTCCTCTGGGTCCTAAAACGTGACGACGAGCAGATGTTAACTGACGGTGGCGTACATTTACATGACAAACGAGCGGGACGGTCCGCGCTGCTTCACCTTTTTCGTGGCTTCTGGTCTGCTGCATGCGGGCCGTGCTTCGACTCTCCGGCGCATTTTCTAATTGAGCCGAGAATAAACTGTTCAGGGTAAAATGAATGAAGAGCTCCTAAAGACTTCCGGGAAGACCTACGGAAACTTACGAGGGACAATCGTCTCGCGCAAATCCGGCCCACAACTCCTCAAGCTGCTAGTTATTCTCTGACTGTTGTGTATAAACCGTTTGAGTCACGTCTTGCTTAGTTTGATCATGTTTGAGTTGGAAAAAATAAACGAGATTTGATACAACCATATTTGTAGTATATTACATTTAGAATCAACAAGTAGAAAAGATGGTGTCACGTGATTTTGTGTTTGTTTTGTGTTTTAATGTGGGATCACATTTTTTAAAGAATGTATCTGCATCATGGGGCTGAACAAATAGTATTTAGTTCCCATAAAACAAGCAAGAATGAAGCTTTACAGGGCAAGAAATGATCAACAACAACAAAAACTGTTAGTTCTGCATAGGTGCAATACTGAAGGTAATTTTAATGTTTTGAGGGGAAAAATAACAATTTTTTTGAGTATTTCTCTACTCGTTTTCTGTATTAACATCACCGGTTTCAATTGTTTAAAAAGTAAAAGTGTTTAATAAGAGTTTTTTTTTCTGAATTTTTTATTGATTATTAATTTGTAAACATATCATTATTTATTATTGACATTCTTTTATACTTAAATAATGCACAGAGTTTAAATATAATCTAAAAATGTCTAGAAATGAGGTGCAGGGGTGCTTGAATAAATTTAGCTCTTTATTGTTGTTCTGGAAAAAGCAATAGTAGCAGTACCAGGACCTGCCTGTAGAGGGCATTGTATCACGCAGAGTTGTCTTGAACCTGTGTGGCCGGCATGACAGCACATCGTCATCCAGATCACTAATGGAAGCTGGAGGTCAGTAACAAACAAATGAAGAAACTGGACTGTGGAATCAGAAAGTTCAGTCCTCCACACATCACTTTGGCCCCTCAGTCAAGCCCAGGTCATGAACAATAAGAAAAGGCTGATGGTACGTAGAAGAGTTGCTTTTACTGACACATATTGATCTTAAATGTCCTGTTTGTTGCCTTGCTGACTTTAAAAAGGGATGGTTTGAATCCTTCAACTGCTAACAGTTTTGATAAACACTTACAGTATGACTTGTTTTGAACTGATTGAAACTTCTCATTTTAGGTTTTACAAGCTGAAGTTAGATTCCTCGTTTAGACTGGAGTTTGAAGAGAAACAGAATTTCAATTTCTATGTATGTGAAAACATTATAGAGATTGACAATAAAGTTGACTTTGACTTTGACTAAAGACATAAACAAATTATCAGTTTTAACCAAATAAGAGTAAAATATGTGAGAAGTTAAAAAACGTAGTTTTGCCATGATTCCGAGCTCTCTACCACGTGTTTGTCCTGGCTTTAGAGGGAACAAAGGCCGATTGTAGGATCCAGCTGTCCAGTGCAGACAAAGCAGAAGCTCAGCAGAGAGCATTGTTTAGATAGATGGTCAGTGGAGACATGCAGGGAATTCATTGCAATAACTAAACCGATGATGAATATCAGCTTTTGAGTCAGCCCAGCAGTGAATGCTGCTATCATTCATTTATGTCTTCACCCATTCAATCATTTCCCTGCAAAATCCAAGGTATGTAAACATCTTTTTTGAAAAACATTTATTTCATTCAATAACAGTACAAAACATCAATACAATACATGAAAAAAAACAAGCAGCTCGTTTTTAATAAGACTTGTTTGAAGGCAGCAATTGATTTGTGTTTTTAGCTTCTTTGTCTAATGTATTCCATATTTTAGGTCCGTATACTAAAATAGACCTCTCCGACACCTTTGTTCTAAATCTATGTTTTCGTAAATACTTCATGTCCTTTTATTGTAAAGTCACTTTGTAATTGAATATAACCTGTGAATTGAGGGGTAACCTGAATAGTGGTCTTGATGGGTCTCTATATTTACTTCCTGTACCGATCAGAGAGTTGTACACTAAATGTAAAGTGAAGTAAACAAATGCTTTATGACTTAAGGACCATTTCAGCTTGTGTAAAATAGCAAATCCTTTGTCTATTTTTGTTTTTATACTACTAATGTGAGGTTTCCAACAAACATTGTCATCAATTATTACACCCGGAAACCTAATTTCATCTACTCTTTGAATGTTAATTAGCAGTAAAAATGTGAAGGTTAAATGTCTTTACGCATTTTATCAAAAAACCTACATGTAGATTAACATTTAAACCACTACAACAGTTAAACCATTAAAATAGTCCAAATGTGATGATATGCATCTAACACTGACATACAATATTTGCATGTGCAGTTTAATGCATCGTAGGAAACAGGACACGGCCTCTTCAAGAGGGTCTGCATTTGTGTTTGCATTTAAGCCAAATTTTACGTTAATTCCTAAATGTATTAAACGTAAATGAAAGCATCACAATAATCTGTTCTCAAAAAGTAGAACTGATTATGCATTTTTGTAACAATGTTTTTTGAGCAAACCTATTTGGAGATCATTCAATGACAGCATCTTTTTTAGCTATGGGATGCCCTTTACATTGAGAATAACATAGTTTGTAGTTGTCCTTTAGACTGAGCAGCTTAAGCATTTTGTTATTATAATTTTTCTCATGAGGAAAATCTATCCCGAGGCCCCACACACCGCCAGCACCCAGAGAGCAAGATCAAAACAGAGTGCCAGGTCAGTCTGACACCATCCTGGCTGTTTTTGCTATGTCTGGGTCTCAGTCCTCCACCACGGCTCTGACATTCAGCACAAACTTACTAATTCTGCTACTTGCATGGCATCTCTCCAAAATAACAGATATTCAAGCGGACACCCACTGAAAACAGCTAGCGGAGCAAAATATGAGCCCAAATAACAACTTATTGTTTTGACATTTCTGGCTACCCTCCACTCTCATTTCTCCCTAATTTCTTGCAGTTTATTCTCAGGCCATGCTGCTCCTGTTAGCTGCTTTATCTTATTTTCAAAAAATGTTTTTCTTCACAAGAAAGCGAAAAAGGAAATCTAATCGCTGTGGCACACATGCAGGAGTCATTCAAAATGTACAAGAAATCAAATCACATTTGTGATAGTTTGGCAGGGGGATACAAGCCTGTTTCCTGCATTTCCTGTTTGTCTTATCTGTTTAGTCACATATAGAAGAGGTTAACTGGGTGATATTTCCGCTGTGAGCTATCTGGATTACCAAAGGCCATCGCTGGTGCGTGCAGGAGCATTCATATCTCACAGCTAGCCTTTATTAAATCCATCTGAATGAATGATGTGTGATGTTTGACTGAAGCAACTGCAATAAAACACCTGCAAACAGCAGAGCAGACAGAAGACAACTGTTTTTACAAGCCTCAGCTGTCTCAAAGGCAGATTACAGACGCTTGTTCTGCTTAAAACGTTTTGTTTTAAGTCAGGTTTTTGACCCGATGAGGGGAAAGAACCTGTTTGGAAATGTAGAGATTAAAGAGAACAGGAACTCTAAAAGCTGCGTTTCAGAAACAAAAACTGAATGCAATTGTTTTTTTCCCCCTAAACTTTTCAGACAGAAGTGGAGTTAAGTAAATAAAAATGCACTGAATGCATCAGCATGTTTCCACTTTGATTTCATCTGTTTGATTTCAGGCTTTTTTTTTATTAAAACAGTTCTTTATTCAGTCTGCAACACTTTATTGTTTTTTATTCTGCTGATGTTTGTGCAGGAGGTAGTTTGATTCATTCACGCTGAAAATGCAAAGTCTTCCATTCAATGACTTAGAGTGGATAGTAGTGCTTATATGTGTGGATCCAGCTGCAGTGGGATGATGTGCACAAAGCCCTACAGTCTGCAGACCTGCTCATAAAAAACAGCATTGGCCATTGCCATCTTAGTTTCATTAACGTCCTCTTCTTTCTTGTGTCATAGTATTCAGTTCATTTGCTTTGTCTTATTCATCAATCCATTCCTCTATCTTCAGAACCTGCTGAATACCTTTTGGGTTCATAGGACTGCTGGAGCCAACCAGCTACTGCTGGGTGGGGCCAGGGTTCACACTGAACCAGACACCAGTCTGTTCCAGGTCCACAAACTCACACATTCACACCAAGGGGTGTTTTCAAATCACCACTTAACCTTTAAAGCTTGTCTTTGGACTGTGGGAGGAAGCCACACAAGCACAAGGAGAACATGCAATCTTTTCACAGAAAAAACCCAGCTGGGGTTTGAACCAGGGCCTTGTGAGGCGAGAGGGCCAACCACTGCTCCACCTGCACCTTTCCTTTTTGATTAACCCAGGGGCTTCCAAATGTCTGGCAAAGAGGCCAGATTTGGTGGGGTGTAAATAAGTGAGGGCAACCATTTAGCCTGGATCTGTTGAACCTTTATAAAAACATTAAATTTAAATGAACTTCAATGATTTAAAAAAAAAAAATAGGATACTTCTCATGTTTTCACATAGGACACAAATAAATCTAAATATATCTTTACTAAAATTACTCTAAATTATGTGTTTGAAAACCAGAAACAAGATGGTCTGTCTGGAAAAAACCAACGGCCATCAACATTAAATCTGGGTTCACGTCAAATGTAACATATTATTCATTAATAAATTCACTTCTAAATGTAAATCATGTGAACAGAAAAATCTTATTCAGAAGTACAAATCTCTGTGATTTCGAACAAATAAACTAATCTTTTCATTTCGTTTACAGCGGCTTCTAATTGAGCCCAATCACAATCAAGAAATCAAACACGCAGTTCTTAGAAAGTCTTGGGCGACGCATATCATTGATTTTATGACTAGGACCTGTGGGCCAGTAGAAATTTGAATGCATTCGACCCATGGGCCAGACTTTGGACATGCCTGCAGTCTTTCTTTCACTGTTTTGTGGTGGATTGTAGGGTTGCATGGTGGTGTTGTGGTTAGCTCTCTTATCTCATAGTGAGAAGGCCCAGCTTCAAATCCCAGTTGGGTTCTGTCTGTGTGAAGTACTGTATACATTTTCTCCTCATGCATGTGTGGGTTTTCTACCAACACTTCAGCTTTCTCTCATTTCAAAATAATATGTTAACTAATGATATTGTATTGTCCCCCTTCAGTGGATTGGTGACCCTTTTACCCAACAAATAGCTGGATAGGCCCCAGCAACCATGCCTTGACCCCAATAGGGATTCAGCAGCTTCAGGTAGATTGATGTCACATGAAACCTGTTCAGAAACATCTTAAGTTTCTCTAAACAAAATTGTGCTCAAAGCAGAAAAAAGTAAATTTAAGTATCTGAGCAGGTTTGACCCGGCTTTTTTTGGAGAGTTTGGGATGTCTTCAGGTGACAGTTTGTGTCAGGTGATCCAGTTAAAGAAAAGTGGTCAATAAGCAACAGCATGTTAGTTCAAAAGGCTCACTGATGAGGAGTCATGGCTGACCTAAGCTACTGTTACTCAAACTGCTGATGAAGTTTAAGGTGTCCGTCCATCCATCCATCCATCCATCCGGGACTGGGTTGAGGGGGCAGCAGTCTAAGCCAAGACTTCCCTCTCATCCCACCAGCTCCTCTGGGGGGACTTTGGGACACTTACAGGCCAGCCAAGAGACGTTGTCTCTCCAGCATGTCCTGAGTCTTGCCCAGGGCCTCCACCCAGTGAGACATGCCTGAAACACCTCCACAGGGATGCACCCAAGAGGCATCCAAACCAGATACCCGAGCCACCTCTACTGGCTTCTCTCGGTGTGGAGGAGCAGGGGCTCTACTCCGAGCTCTCTCCTGGGGGCCCAACATTTTAACCCTTTGTTTATAGGAGCTCCAAGCCACCCTATGGAGGAAGCTCACTGCAGCTGCTTGTTTTCGGAACCTCATTCTTTTGGTCATGACACAGTACTCAAGACCATATTGAGTATTGGAACAAAGATAGACCAGTAAACTAAGAGCTTTGCTTTCTTGCTCTGCTCTCTCTTCACCACAACAGACCGATGCAGCGACTACATAACAGAGGACGCTGCACCTAATTGCCTGTTGATCTGACAATCCGATCTTCTCTCACTCGTAAACGAGACCCCAACATATTTAAACTCTTCCACCTGGGGCAGGAGTACTCCAGGAGTACTTATTTACATAAACATTGGTAGTTGGAAAAGTTGCTGCTCATGTTTTTATAATAGCAATTTGCATATACCAGTACTCCCGAATGTTATAAAGAGTGTTCAGATGAATGCATAGTCCTTCCGTGTCTTGTGGTATAATGCAGTTTCCAGCAGGATGGAGCACCGTGCCATCAGGCAAAAGTGATAGCTAAGTGGCTCGGGGACAAAAACGTTGAAATTTTGGGTCCATGGCCTGGAAACTCCCCAGATCTTCATCCCATTGAGAACTTGTGGTCAATCTTCAAGAGGCGGGTGGAAAAACAAAAACCCACTAATTTTGACAAACTCCAAGAAGTGATTCTGAAAGAATGGGTTGCTATCAGTCAGGACTGGACCAGAAGTTGATTGTCAGAATGCCCGGGTCAAATTGCAGAGGTCCTGAAAAAGAAGGGCAGACACTGCAAAGACGGACTCTTTGCATAAATGTCTTGTAATTGTCGATAAAAGCTTTTGAAAAAAAATCAAGTCCTTGTAATTATATTTCAGGACATCCCAGAAACAACTGAAAGAAAGATCTAAAAGCAGTTTAGCAGCAAAGTTAATGAAAACTAATATGTGTGTCATTCTCAAAGCTTTTGGCCATGACTGTACATGAAGGTCACTCTGTAAAAAAGTCATTTCTAAAAATAAAAACTTTGATCAAATTAAAATGAGAAATGATAGTGACATATTAGGCATTATTTAATCAATGAAGTTCTACCAAAACACTTTCATTTGTTTTGAGTTTTTAAACACTTTTAATAACCCTATAAATCTGACTGCTGCTTTCAGTTTTCCCTGCACACGAGTTGTACCGGCAATTGAACGAAACCCATTTTCAATGCTTTACTTTTGCTCACATATCCAGATAAAAGATAGGCCTTTAATGTTTCAATGGGTCTTAAGGCCTAATACATTCACAAGATTGTTTACAGTGTCATGACAGTGAGAAAAAGCCACACAGCACTGAAGGTTTCTGTTTTTTCTGTATGTCAGACTAAAAAGGTGGTACAAAAAATCGCCGGCCGCGGAGAAAACTATCTGTTTCTCGGGAAATGCAGTCTCCGCCATTTATTTATGAGTGAGCTCTGGGGTGTTCAGAAGGGTAAACATCACAGGCATCTGTCTTCTGACTCCATGTGACACTCATTGATTTTACCCCCTTGCTGCTGAAGTGAACCATCAATCAATACAGTAACAAGTCTTCATTTTCATTTGAGAAATGCAGTCTCCAGCTCAGCTGGCACGAAACACAGCTGCGGATCTGCATCGGCTTTGGCCCCGTCTGCCGTCTCCCATCAATGTATGGGAGACATTCTTCCATGTGTTTGTTTTCTCCTCTCAGTTAAACTTTCCTTGAAGGCAGCATGTAAAGAATATTTGCTTTACACCTGCAGTGAGATCTTCACCCTTAAGGTCACTCCACTGAAAGGAAATATTATTTTGTGTCCAGCTGTTTCCTGAAGGGCACATATTTCCCCAAAGGCAGCACTGCCGGCTTTGTTTTGTTGGCTTCACTAATTTAACTTCACAAACAGGATTAAGAAAAACAGAAACTGGTTGTAACTTTACAATAAAATATGCATGAAGACATTTGCCCTCACCATTCACTGCTCAATTACTGCTTTAACTGACAGCAGTTTTATGCAGTTAATGATCTAATATGTTTTGCATAAAACGTTTAGGTCAAAACTAAACTCTATTTTGCTCTCCATCCAGGGGATCTCACAGAGATTGCTGCTTTGGGCAGAACTTCACTTTAAGCTATTAGCTTGAAGGTACAAACACGCCTCAATTGGGGGGGGGCTGGATTCAAACACCTTCAACCACCAGATTATAATTTGTTTTTCTATGTAGCTACCAGACACAATAAAAAAATGTAATAATCCCTAGTATGTTTGTTTGATTTTAATGCAAAACGATTTTGGGTATTTTACCAATAAGTATAAATGTTTAACAACACAATTTCTTATTTTATAACTTCTCATGTGTTTATTAGAACATAGATAAGAAAAAAATGTGAAGAATTTTCTTTATTTGAAACTGCAACTAACAGTGATGATTGAAAGTGATTCACAGCTGTTGGGCTGATGGTCTCATGAGAGCCAAATTTCTCTGCTTGTCCGATCTGTCTACATGCAGCCAAGAGCAACTGTTCATTCTGCCGCTTTGTCCACCAGACTGTAGCCGATCCTGCAGATGACACGTCAGGATTTTGTAATCCATCCTTTATCACAAGCACATGAACATGTAGATAGTTGCAGCAACAGTCATTTTTTAGTACAAACTGAAACCCTTTCTATAAGTAGTGGTGAAAGACTGAATGATGGATAACATATAGAAAACTTGAAATGTTTGAGGTGAAGAGGCAGGTCTCCAGGCGGCTCTTAAATACCCACTACGATCATCTTTGATCAACACTCAAGGGTCACTTCGTTAGGCAAACCTGTCAAACTGTTCATTTCTAATCAGCCAATAACATGGCAGCAACTAAATGCATTTAGGCTGTAGACATGGTCAAGACAGTCTGCTGCAGTTCAGTATGAGGAAGAAAGATGATTGAAGTGACTTTGAACGTGGCATAGTTGTTGAGGGGCTGGTCTGAGGATTTCTGCAAGTGCTGATCTACTGGGATTTTCACCTGCAACCATCTCTAGGGTTTACAGAGGATGGTCCAAAAAAGAGAAAATATCCAGTGAGCAGCAGTTCTGTGGGTGGAAAGGCCTTGTTGATGCCAGAGGTCAGAGGAGAATGTCCAGACTGGTTCCAGCTGATAGAAAGACAACAGGAATTCAAAGAACCACTGGAACCAACCGAGTTCTGCAGAAGAGCATCTCTGAACACGTCCAACCTTACGACAGATGGACTACAGCAGCAGAAGACCACACCGAGTACCACTCCTAACAGCTAAGAACAAAAAACTGAGGCTAAAATTCACACACACTCACCAAAACTGGACCATAGAAGATTGGACAAACGTTGTCTGGTCTGATGAGTCTCCATTTCTGCTGCCACATTCAGATGGTTGGGTCAGAACATGAACAACATGAATGATTGGATTGGCCTTGTATCAATGGTTCAGGCTTGTGGTGGTGGTGTCATGGTGGGGGATATTTCCTTGACCAACTTTGGGCCTCTTAGTACCAATTGAGAATTGTTCGAGCACCACAGCCTACCTGAGTATTGTTGCTGACCATGTCCATCCCTTTATGACCACAGTGAACTATCTTAAAAGAATTTAAAAAGGAAAACACATAAACATCAATACAACTGAGCTGCTCTGATAGTTTCTATTTACTACTTAATACTTTTACTGACTTACCTGGGGTGTAGGAAAAAAATCAATTTTGTGAAATATCACAATATATTATTTGGCAATACTGCTAATGATTTCAAATGCTGCTGAAACAGTTATTAATTATTAATTTGCATATATACGTAGGTCAGTGTTTTACTCTTGTGCTTTACTTTAACCCCAGACCACTAGTTGGCAGCCCACCACACCGGGCCTCTTCCATCAGCTCTGCACTAAAAGGACATCAAGGTCTTGTGAGAACCTTCTCATTGGAGATGTTCCTTCATTAGTCTTGTGGTTTTTGTTTCACAGCTCAATATGGTCACAGCTCTGAGAACGGCCAAAAATGAAAACCTGTTACAAGAAGCTCCTGGGTTTTCACCAGGGTTCGTGTGAAAGGGTTGCTAGTATTCTGACAAAGTTTTTCAAACTCATAGTCTTTGAAAAAAATCTTTTGTCTCTGTTACACTCTTGTTTGGAAGCTGAGAAAGGCCTACCTTGCTTCTTTTTAACCTGTTTTGTTGGGAATTGTAATCTACTATCTGGTTAGAACGAGAAAACTCATTTTTCTCTCATGACAACAGACCAAATTCCGAGACACATGCAGTCCTTCCAGCCTGCGGCTCTCATGCATCATTCTGTGACCATATAGTCAACACGATGAAAGTGACAACAACTGAAGGCCAACCTTCAATGCTGGATTTGGATGTGGTTCATGACCAACATCAGTGCTATCTCCGCCTGGGTTAGACCACGATTAAAGTAATCAATTATAAATTGATCAGTTCTTCTGGCGTTTGACATTTTCTCTGACAATCCGCTTTGTTTTGCTGAAAAATGAAAAAAGTATTTTCTTTGATTTCACGTCATAATGAAATGTTATCTCATGATAATGACATCTACCATCTCATCTTCACACAAAAACATGTTTTCTCATTTGTAACATGACAGTAGATATCGTTATCATGAGAAATAAAAAAAAAAAAAAAAAACATGACGTGTATATCATGATACATAACGTATCGCAAGGCTCTTGCCAATACACAGCCCTACTAACTTATATTTGGTTGTAATCGTATGAAATTTAACCTAAGAAAATGATTAAGCATACATTTGGTGTCCCCACTCTTTCATCCAAAGGAATTTTTTTTTTGTAATCGTTCAGAACAAATGTGTTTTTCCACTTCAACGTTCCCAAATAAATCATTGGACATGGAATGGATGTAGCGTGGAGGCTTGTGGTTCTTTAAAGTGTGGATGCTGCGCAGCAGAGGCGCTTAAAGAGCCCCAGCCTCGGCTCCATCGGCTCCTCCTCTCCTCCGGCTCTCCGTCATCCCTGCAGCACATCCGAGGATGACACCGGCTCCACCCCCCCAGCTCTGCTGGGACGGCTGCTTGGTACCGTCCGCTCCTCCCCCCGTTACGTCTCACCGATGGTAGTTTCTATTGGGAGAAGGTCAAATGACTCCGCATGTCTGTCTGTGTACATTCCGGCGACGGCGCACCTGAAGAGGAGTCCGTCCCCGCCGGTTGTTGGAGCAGCGGCAGCGGGCATCTCCGCCGGGACGCGGCGCCGTGAGCCTCCGGACGTGAGTACGGACCGGCCCCGGCTGTCCGGCCGGCCGGGGTTAGCACGAGTCGGTTCCTCATTAAGCTTTGATGTTTGCAAAGAGTTGCGTTTCCCTTGCAGCTGCTCGGCTGCAGGTTTAAAAATAGTTGCATGGCTGCCTTGTGTGATGCATTTTGGAACTGCAGGTGAAAAAGACAAAGTATGTGTTTCTTTAGTCAACAACCATCTGCTCTTGAAATGATGACTTTTGCTGAAGTTCTGAGCGTCAGACCTTCTGTAAATGTGTGGTTTGATGATCAGGTTTTAGAACAGACTCAGAACTGAAGTGAGTAATATGCAGATGCTGGAGCAAAAGCATCAAGCTTCTTTAAGGTCTGTATGCATGCTTTGTATTCCTGAAGGAGTGCTGAAAGTTTCACCTTCTGCAGCTGGAAAGCTCTGAGGAAGGGAGACTTAATGAAGTGAGTCATCTAACTCAGCCCCCCCCCCCTCCTCATACTGCTAAGCCTATTACGCCACTGCATAATGCAATAAGGTATAGTCCCATAAGGTGCAGAGCGAGCTGCCTCCAGGGTTTCATCAGTGGGAAGCTCCTACGCAATGTTCAAGCTGCTTTGTGTTTCTTCTTCTTATACTTGTTGTTGTAGACCACTGTGGTCATGGGGGGGGGGGGGGGGGTCGGATTGCTGAAAGTTGACACGGGGACGTCAATCATTGTCCACTCAGCAGAAAGGTAGTTTGTTTCATGTTGAGGGCAGAAAGATGGAAAACCTGTTTGGATGATGCAGTGACAGCATCCATCCACTCAGGATCATTATCAGCAACATTATGGGATGGATTCCAGGAATGCTTCAAAAGCAGATACAAATGTCACACAGCCAAGTGTGGGACTTTGACCTACATTTTAATAGACTTTAAGTATGGTATACAGTATTTGAGCACAAGAGTTAAGCTAAAGAGCTTCCAAACTGACTACAAACAAGTCTTCAGGCATGAATAGTCTTATTTGTCTTACTAGCCTTCCAGGAAACTAAATTCATTTTTTAGGCAGAAGAACTAAGATATTTATGTTCAAGCCATTGACTGTATAATATAACAGGACGAATTGCGTGTGATATCACCCATAGAAAATTCCTTTTTTCTAGTTCCAACCAAATGAAGTCAATTCAGTCGCCAATTTTTCACGATATGTCCGTCACCATGTTGGTACTGGACGTCCTCAGTAAGCCGTGATTGGTCCGTGTGGGTCGGAGTCTACAATTCTATGGCAACCACCCTCTCCAATCAAGAGTGAGCATGTTAGAAGGCCACACCTCTACCACTAAAAGTGGGCTAGAGAGGATCTGTCAATCAAAAGCTTAAACGTTGATAAACTTTGATTGAGGCATCTGATTGGTCAGTTTATAACAGGAATAACTTGCAGTAAATATCATGAAAAAAAATAGGATTAGCAAGAACATAATAATAAAAAGTATCAGAGCAAGAGTGGTTATTCTGATGTACATAATGACTGAGTAAAAGCTGTTTATTCAGCTACAGTCAGTTCTCATATGGTTCAAACCCACGTCTAAGGGCATGCTTGTTTATTTTGTGCCACATATCAAAGCATCTTGTCAAACTAAAGTTTTGCTGATAGGAAAAATTCTAAACATTGATTTTGGCCTCCAACTACACAATTAACAATTCAATTAACATGTATTTGGTTACGGGCTTTAAGCTGCAGCGTCCTGATTAATCAGCCAATCACTTCAACGCCATGATTGGAAGTTGGTTTATTAAGAGCGTGTCCTGCTGGAGATGCTGCTGTAAAGCGTGACGGAGACGTACCTTGAGTGATGACTCTGGTGATGAAATTATGCGCGGCCCTGCTGGCTTTGATTAATCCCTCACCCTGCGTCAGAAGTGTGAGCTTGCTGAACAGATTCATATTAATGGAACTCTGCTATATTTATGAAGTAAAAATAATTGATACATGCTGCTTTGAAAAGGATCAAATTGAATTTGTTCAGAATATTTCCATACCTTTATTTCATATGCATCGGTGCTGTTTTATGTCGTGATGAGAGACTGCAAAGCCTGATGTTTAAGGAAGTCGCTACATAAAGCTTTGCATTGTTGCTGTGTTTAGACAGCCACAGCTATCTCCCCAAACCTAACGTACTGGACTATTTGTGTTCTCCCTTCAGGACTACAAATGTTAAGGCAGTAGCAGAAGATCTGACTTGTTTTCATGTGAAACAAACAGCAGTTTAGCTGCCATTTTCAAGAACTTTCCTTAAAGTCCCACTCCGATCCCGTTTTGATTTATTTTCCTAGTAGTCTTTTTATTGTGATGATGCCGTTAGCCAAAATGAAAAGAAACTCACGGTTTCACTGTTGCTGAGAGCTCTCTGTTTACATGCTCTCCCGCTAGCTCACAGCCCCTTATACACCCAACCTAACATTACCGGTGCGATCCAGCCGTACAGTTTAGATCCGTATTCCAGCTCAGACGAGGAAAACAAAGACGTTCATGAATCGATTTGTCTGCAAGTGGACGCATCAGAATGGAGCAGAGCAGACAGTGTTTCCTGACTGTCTGTGTGAATGTAAAGGTGGCTCTACCTCGAGAGTTTCTGCACTGACAAGTGGGGTTCAGTGGTGAATTTAAACTCACTTTGAATGCTGCTTTAGTGTTTTTTTTTATAAGTGCGGCTTGTCACTGAGGTTGCAAGTGCTTGTAAAATCCCAGCGCCACTCTCCAGTGGGTTCTGTGAGTTTTTACCTCAAGTGGAGCAGCACTACTGCTGGTGGAGCCTTAATAAGGCTGCCTCAGAAGCAGCCTGGTGCTAATTCAGGTTCAAAGCTGTAATCCCGGTCGTACAGTGGAAGCGGTTACTTTGAGAAATGTAGTTTCAGCCTGACTGGAGCCACGTGATCATGCTGATCTGAGAAAAAGAAACCTGACAAAAGCACGTCTGCAGCTGAAAGCACCTGCACTTTTGAACCAGGCTAAAGTGGTGGAGACTTTGCCAACGCTTTAGAGGAAACTTCTTCATTATTATGCTTGGCGACCCTCAATAATGCGACTTTTTAGGCCAAATGGGCTATTTAGATTATTTAAGTTTTTCTGTTTTCCTGCTCCACCCACTGTGTCTTAAACAGTGTTTTTCAACCTTTTTTGAGCCACAGCACACTTTCTCCTTGACAAAAAATCCCGCGGCACACCAGCATCCAAAATGTAAAAAAGGAGAAACTCTATAGTCTGTATTGAGCTACAGTCCCTCCACAATCTCACGTGCATTTTTGTGATAATTGTTGCAGAAAAAGCTGGAAGCTGCAGGTTTTTTTTTAAAAGATGTAATAAAAGTTAAAATAGTTTTCAGTAATAATTTTCAACTAAATTTTTTGAAATTTTACCCTGGTAGTTGTTTTTTCCTCCAGTTTATTTACATGCAATTTTATGTAACCTCACAAAAAAACAAATATACTCTTTCTAAATAGTGATTATTTTTGATCACAATATGTTTGATCAATTTTACAAAAAAAGACATATTTATATTTATGTTTTCTGTAACTACACAAAAAGTGAACATGTTGAAGTTGTATTAGTTTTTCTCTTGTCTTAATCAAAGATGAAGTCTTTGAAAACTTTAACAAAAATCTTTTTTTTTCCGTTTTAGATGATTAAATGGTTTCAATTTAGTTTAATTATGTCTGTTGGCCACTTCACCTTAACCCTGCTTCTTAAATGTTGTTATTACTTCTTCTTAAATTTAACATATGAAATAGTCCAGATGTTATTAGAAAAGTCTTTCAGTTAGAACGATGACTTGGATCAAACTCTGGGACGTTTGGCTGTTAATAAACACAAACTTGAAGGAGAACTACACTGTTGACCTCTGACTTCATCAAGAAGATTAAAAAACTGTTTCATGTGTGTTCATTGTGGTTTCAAGATGTTTAACAGGAAACAACTCATTGAAGCACAGAGATGCTGTCACTTTAACCCAATGCATCATGGGAGATGTAGTACAAAAAAACTGACGCAAACGGCAGACAGACTCACTTCTCAGAGCTTCATTGTTTTGTTCACTTGTTCCACGGTCTGATACCCGATTCTGTGGAAAGCTACACCGCTAAAGACGAACTGTAGCTTGTATTTTAGTTAGAACTGAGAGACTTTATGAGGTAAATCGGAACAAGGAAGTGAAGACTTTAAGCACTTCTGATTGGTCAGATGGATGACGTATGATTAGGCCTCCAAGAATGATTGGTGGAGAAAGTTAAAGGGGCGGGACTTTTGCGAAATCAGAGCTTAAGGTGCGGCTAAATCCGCACCTTAAGTCACTCTTATCAAAATAGTCTTTAATAGAATCAAATAAACACAAAGAAACAAGTATTTTACAATCTTTCATATTCCTAACTTGTCAGTGTTTTATCAGGGCCTGTTTGGATGAACACATACTGATATCCTGGAGATGGAAAATGTTTTTAGATCAGTGAATGAGGGTAATTTCTCACGGCACACCTGACCATCTCTCACGGCACACTGGTTGAAAAACACTGTTCTAGAGGCACCTCATCCTGCAAAGTCAGGCAGTGGAAAACAAGCAGAACAAAAGCAATGGGGGACCAGAATCACAGACCCCTAAATTTTGATAATAGCTGTTAAATAAAAAGTTAAATTACCTACCAAAAAATACTCAAAAATCAGAAATGGGATTATTATAAAGGTAAACGCTTAAAGATCCACTCTGATAAAAATGTTGTTTTTGATGTTTTCAACATGTTCTTGTGGCCTTTTTCTCATGGTGGAGGACATTCTTAAAGAAGATTAAGATGGAAATTGTATTTCTCAGTATTCCTTTACTTAAATAGTTGTGAATCAGGAAGAGCCAAAAAAAAAAATACGAGTTGAAAAAGATTGTAGTTTTGACTTACAAACTAGAATCGGTTATAAAAAATGAAATTTTTTTTAAATTTCTTGCTAAGAACATCATCATTATAATAAACAAAAACGCTGGGAACACTTCTAGAAGAGATCAAAAGATGATCGGAGTGGGATTGTAACACAGCGGTGTTGAACTTCAAGGGATGTTCCTGCCCTACCTGCTGCTGATTACCTGGGTCAGGTGTGTCTCGTCATTAAAAGGTTACAAGTACAGTGTTAGTTGAAAAAGCAAACAGGACAGTGTAAGTCCAGGTCCACCGTTTGACAGCTGAGCTCAGTAGAATGAGCTGGTTAGCAGCTTTCAAGATGGCTGACCACCATGATGCATTTTGTTTGGCTCCACTGGCTGGAAGTGTAAAGGTTTAGAAGGCTGCAGACACAAGTTGACTCGTTTTCTTGAACGGACACGGATCAGGCATGCTGGCGAAAGCTGTGCCCTCAAGCCCCCATCTGAGGAGCTGGTTTGTTTTCTCCTGTGTTTGCGTGAAAGGCACTGCTTTAGTCTGTCCCCCTTTTCGTTATCCCACCGTCTAATCATGATTAGCTCAAAATAGACCTCTGAAGGATGAACAACCTCCCCAGCCCTCTCATAAGAGCAGGCAAAAGCTAAGCGAGGTCGACCACGGAGCGGTCGGGGCTTACACGGGAGAAGTGGGCTTGGTTCGGTCCATAAGCTTTACTTACATACAGTAAACAGCGTCATGGGAGCGGCTGAGGGATTAGAGGATTTGCAATGCTAAGCCACAGGAACCCGGCCCATTGACCCCCTCGTGCGTCCTCATCCCCTGAGCAGTGCAACAAACAAACTTCCTCTTTTCTTTTTTCCTTGTAAATGTGTGTGTGGGGGGGTGTGTGGTCATGTGACTTGGCTTGCTGGTTATAGAGATGGGTTTAAGGGAGAGTGGGGGTGCTGTTTGGAAGCTTCAGAGAGTGATGCAATCCTTTAAAAACAACAGACCTTTGACCTCTTTGTTCAGGATGACATTTCCAGATAAATGCTGCTCAATAACGAACGTATTTTAGGAAGAGCTGCCAGGCTGAAGTGCATCCATCCTTTTGGGGACTGCTTGATGGTGTGATGGCCGGATGACAGTGACACAGGGCTTAATGATGTAAGCAGAAGTTCAGCTGATGTTGTCTTTGGTTTCTCCTTTCAGCCGCTGTTTGTGAACGAAATGAATCAAAGCGAAGGGGTTAGGGTCACTTCTGACGTTCACTCATAAGCATCTGTCTCTGTTCAGCCTAATGTCACACCGTGAAGTGTATCATCGGAGGACAGAGTCCCCTAACTTTGTCTTAACTAGACCCGACAGTGTCCCTGATCCCACTCAGACCTTGCCATGAGCAGCTCTTCTGGAGAGCTCAGGCTCCTCCTCCTGTGGGTTCTGCTGTTGTCGTCAGTCTCCACTAAAGGACAGAACTTTAAAGCAGAGTTGTCAGATTCCAACTATGTGAGGTCTGTTGGTAATTTGACCGCAGCTGTAGATGTGGCTGTATTGTTGTGGTTTGCTTGGTAGAGTCTGTGCTGACCTGATTCACATCCACCATGACCCTGAGCAGGAAGTAAAGGAAACCGATAAAAATCACATCTGAACCTACGTTCACACCGGGAATGTGGCGCGGGTCCAAAAACGCACTAAATGCAGGTTCTTGAGCCCATGGTGTTCACACTGGACAAGCAGCGCTTTCTACTGTCTGTCAGGTTTTGTGGGAATTGTCGAAGAGGCCCAAATCTCACTCCAGGCTTTTTCTTTTACAGCTCTTTTCTGATATGGGAAAGACTTTGTGCCATTGGCTGCGTTTCCATTGACTATGAAATTGCAGAAATTGAATTTTCCTAAAGGAAACACGACCATTTTGAAAAAAACTTGCATTTATTGAAAAAAGAGTTTTTGTCCTTGAAGGAGGTGGTTTGAGGTGTATCTGAATTCACACGGTTTGCAAAACTGCAATGGAAACACTTTTTTCTAAGTTGATGAGTCACAACCGGATTGCGATGAAGTTCTTGGTAGCAACTGGGCGCCTTGGGCGCTGCACAGCGGGCGCCACCAGAGGTCCCACAGAATCACACAGCTCATCAAAAGCTAAGCTTGTCATGTGGAATTGTTGGATCCACAGCTCCAAAATCAATAAGCACCATTTCCCAGGATCCCTTCATCCGTAGCCCCTCCCACGTGTAAGGAACTCGCTGCTCCACAGCCTGAAGAAGACGTTGACGTCTCCTTTGATAGATGATGATGAGCGCTAGTGTCGTGGCAGAAATCTGAATGTATCTGCTGTCAATCAAAATGTTGTTCACATTCGTCGCCATGTTTTTTAATAACTTTGTGTTTATCTGCATAATTATGATTATGATAATTAAGTTCTGTGCATATTTAATGAAAACACAGCTAAGAAATTCCAGCTGGACACAAACTACAACTCTTAATTTCTCCTCCATGACCAATTTTCCATCCATGCATCACTACCAAATCTGAGTCCCTGATTTGTCGATAGTTAAAATTCAAACTGCGCTCAGTGGCCGCACGTTTTGTACGTGGAGCCCAAAAAAACTCTTAAAAACGTGCACAGCTACGTATGAACGTTGGAGTTTTAAACCCAGAAGTCTAAAACGCGCTTTCATGCATGTTTACATAGACTTGTCTATGGAAGTGGTTGCTCAAACACGCGGTGTGAACATAGCTTTAGCATTTACTTTGTGTGTTTTGTTTGTTAATCTTACTTTACAGAAAATCCTACCAGATATGGATTGTTTTTAATTCTATTGTTACTGGATTGTGTTTGCAGATGTTGCTCATGTGATTTATGACTGTGATTTAAATACGAAGTAAGTATGTTGTTTAAACCAGCATTTTGGAGCCAGTTCTGCCACGGAAACAGTTTCACGGACACCATTCAACGCTGTGTTCCACAGGGAAGCACGGATGAGACGTCTTTCAGGAGATAAATTCAACACAAATGTCCCAGACAGATGTGATGATGTTTTGTCCTTTTTTCTCGGTAATTGACAGAGAATTTCCATAATGGCATTGTTTCCTGCTGCCCTAATGTAACCCCTATTAGTGGAGGCAACAGTCTACATCATGGTCGGCGAGTGCCAGACGGATGCAGGGAAATGAAGCGAGGACAGACGAGAGGGGAACGGCTAAAATGGAGATGATGGAGCGGCACAGACAAAGTGACAACCATAGGGGGGTTAGAATGGGGACCAGAGGAGGAGATGAGTCATATTACTGCAGCAAACCAAGGCCAGATTAACATCTCACCACAGCCACCGGAATTGGATTTAGTTTGGTCTGATGAATGTGCACCACTTTGACTGTCTTTGTGGGTTTGCTTTCACTGATCCTCTCCTGGACTGTAAGAAGACATGTTTGCTGCTCTTTACCGGGTTTTCGGACTGCCTGCTGCCTCTAAAACAGGGGTGGCTAACCCTGGTCCTCAAGAGCCTCAACCCTGCCTGTTTTCCAGCTCTCCTTAACCAGCTTGCTGTTGATTGGCTGCCTCAAGTGATTTCACATCCTGATTGACTGAACACACCTGATTTTGGTTATCATTATCGAGCAGTCTAGGGAAAACTGAAAAACAGACAGGGTTGAGGCTCTTAAGGACCAGGGTTAGCCACCCCTGCTCTAAAACAACCATCGTGACTATGTCATCAGCTGTTGGATGCAGGGAGGCGCTTTGAAAGAAAGTGAACTGGTTCTGCATGCAGATATTTTAGTAGTACTTGCTGCAGGTTTTCCGGTCAGAGCTGACAGTCTTTGCTTCTTTGTGTTTGTTGGGACTTCAGCTGCCAGCTAATCCTGCTACCAATCAATACTCCACTCCTTTTACTCACAGTCTGGATTTTATCCAGGATTTCTTACTTTCTGTTTTGGCTTTCATTCATAGAGCCAACACCGTGCAGCTTTGGGATTTCAATCTGAAACTGTGTGGATTGGACATGGCGGTTGTTTACAGAATCTGAGCAGCATACGGCCCGATGTGTTTACGGCCGGCTCTGCGCACTGTCCCTGCTCGGCTCGTCTGTGTTCCTGTGAAAAAGGCTCCTTCAGCTTTGACGGAAGAGCGGCCCGCTCTCAGCTGCACCAGCCCCTCCACGCCACTGCAGCTTTAAAGGCCTGAGCGCCGGCAGGACCTGCTGTCAGTCCCAGGGATTTGCCTCCAACCGTACCACGCTTGGATGCTGATGGAGTTTGTCAGCATGCTCAGCATGGCCAGAGACAATTACGATGAAAAACAAGGCTGGCTTAATGAAGCTCGGCTGGAAAAACATCCTCAAACAAGCAAAGAAGCAGGCGAGGTTCACTGTGTTTACAAGAAAAGCCACGTCTGTAGGGAAGACTAACAAACCACAATCAAGAACTGGTAAAACATAACTGGAGGTTAACTGGGATTTGTTATGTGGCAGGGCGCCGTGGTTTTAGGGTTGCTGAGAGTGCAGAGCCTGCAAATCATAATAATTTGACAGGCTGTAAACAAAACAGCATGACGCGTCCCTCTGGCCTGCACACCAATCACTCTGGATACAGTCAGCAGTCTGCAAGGCGGATAAAAATAAAATCTGTCTGAACGGCTGCTCTCTTGTGTGGCGGATTCTATGAGGCTGTAGATGGGTTTAAAAGGAAAAATGACTTCAAAGCAGTTTCCTTAGAAATAACTTCAATTTGTTTGTTTTTCAGATTTGATTCAAAAGCTAAGCACAACACAAGGCAGCACAGTCATTTGCAGGGAAATCCTGTAATGCCATGACGGAGATGCTGTACCTCATGTGGTCTGAGCTGCTCCAACAACCCACTAAAACCCAATGAAGCCCTCAGTTTTACAACACAAGTGACCTGTTATGTCACCTTAATGAAGCTGTTAAACCCCCCCTCCGTTGTCTTATTTAATCACCTGATGAAGCGCTGCGTTCATGTCCAGTAGTACAAATGGAGAACTGTACGCCCGTTTTAAGGTTGCCATGGAAACTAACATGTCCGACCCTTTTGTATTTTTTTCCCGAGATTCAGGGTTCAATCTGTGAAAAAAGGAGGATAAACTGGCAGATTGAGACATTTTTAACCTGCTGCAATTTCATCTCTATTTTCATTTTTACTTGAGTAGATTAGAGCAACATTTAAACAAGGATTTTTATGCAATCTGTTATTTGTAAGAGTAATATCCTGGCAGAGGGATGGAACTGGGAAAAAAAGTTGAATAAATGGGAAAAAAGAGAAATGAAATTCTAAAATAGTTCACTCTTTTTTGTTCTTTGCCAACTTGTCAGATATAAACATATATTTTCCAAATTCCCCCCCCAAAAAATGAAAATAGTCCTTTTATTCTTTTCAGCCTCTTTAGGCTTTTTGGTCTCCCTTCCGGTGTTCAAACGGAAATTCCAATGTCCCAAAAATATAAATCCACAAGGAAATGTAAGTCCCAAAAAAATCTCTCCAAAATGTATGTGCTTGCAGTTTCCACGCTAAATCTGACCTTCTTGGGTAGGTTATTTCTTCCTGGGACCTTTACTCCTTATTTCCTCCTCTGAAACCTGCAGACGCCACAAACTTTTTACCTTTTTCTTTGCAGCAGGTTGACCTGAGTGTTGACAGATAGCTCATAAGAGTCTTAAAAAGGCTGCTGTTTTTATTCCATTTTTCCTTCTGTTAGTAAAAGTAAAATTGAAATATTTTTCAAAACTAGTTTGATAAACAAGGAATACAATAAAATTGAAACTTTAATTTCAATTTTAACTATTTTTCCCCCTGAGATGTTCTTTGCTTAATAAATGCTTTTCATAATGTTGAAATTGGACTGTGCATTCTCATGTTCAAGTAATTTAGGATGTTCTACATAGTTTTCATCCTCAAGCATTAGTTTCCCTCTCCACTTCATGAATGTGCTCGAGACTCAGCTTTGCTTCTTTGCTATGGGAAGCGATTCAGGCCTTCAGTTTGCTCAGTAAAGCTGTGGTGAAGCTGTTTGGAGCTTTTCACAGGTGTGGATGTGCTTAAGAGTCAGATTTTATCAATAGAAAAGCAAGATTTCACAAGTTTGCTTTTTTCCACCTTCTTCAAGTATAATATTTGCAAGAAGTCATTAAAAAGATCATTTTTTCCCTTAAATTCTAAAAATGGATTATTTTCACCATTTTAATTAAAATGCTAGAACTTATGCTGAAAGATCACAAAGTACCTTTACTTTTTATGATAAAAGTTTGTGGACAGTTTTGTCAAATCTGGATTTTAGCAGCAGAAACATCTTCAGGAATTAAGGAGTACTTGAAGATTCAAGGCAGTTCAGAAGAACAAACACTTTTCTATATTCAGCTGAGAATTTGAAAGTTTGCTGTGATTAAAATGGATTACATTTAGTTTTGCTGCAGAAGATATTCTGCCTGGCTCATATCTGTTCGTGCACTAATAATCTGTGTTTGTCTGTTTTAAAACAATAGGAAAAGCACTCACTTATTGTGAGTGAGTTAAAGAAATAAAGATAAAAAGGAAAAAAAGGGGTCAAATTTGATCCGGTAGGTTCTCTGGGGTTGAACACTGCGGTTTGGATGTAATGTCTCTAAAATTGTGACATCATCAATTATAGAACTAAAGAATTGACATGGAAACACTCTTGAAGTTTTCCTTGTTTGTCATTTAAACCCAAGTTAAAGTCCTTGGTGGGTCAAACTAAAGACTTTAAAGACGGATCCTTGGGTTGGATTGGCACCAAAATAGACCCCCCCCCCATTCTGGTATAGGAAATTCTATGAATATCTTCCAACATCTGCTCCAACATGTTTAACATTTATGAAACAAGAGTAATAATTCCTAACATTGCTGTGTACAGAGCAAAGACACACACAGGTGAGTGCCTGCTGGCCCCCACATCAAGTTGTGTTTGCCGTAGCATAAAGCCGAGAGTCCCCCGGTGAGAAATGATTATTGTCACAACCTAAAGCCTGCTGCGCTGCGCTGAGCTCGTGTTTATAAGTGGAGACAAGCTCTGTGCCCTTTACGTATTTCCCTACATGATGGAACATGAAAGCTCCCTGTGAGGAAGATGACAGACTCTGCTTCCTTTAAAAAAAAACTTGAAAAACCCACTCCGATTCAAATGCTGTGACGGTGTTTTAAACATGTTTTTGGGGCCTTTTTCTGATGATGGAGAACATATAAATAAGGAAAGTTCAGCAAAAATGTGTGTGACGTAGAAAACTTGCTGGGCATAGACACAAACACCCAAGGGTGAGCAAACACTCGTAAACAGTCCAAAACATAGGGCAACCAAAAAAAAAACAATCTCGTAAATCTTGTAAATTTACGAGATTTTTTTTTTTTGGGTGGCCCTACTTATACATTTTGGACTGTTTACCAGTGTTTTCTCACCCTTGGGTGTTTGTGTCTATGCTGACACCCAGACCAACAGGAGAACAGAGCAGACGGCACCGTCTTGGTTCTCTCTTCTTGAGGTTTTCTCTTCTTAAGTCATTTCTCTTTTACTTGGGCTTGTTTTTGTGTATTTTATAATGAGGGGCTTGTTTAATTGTTTTTTGCATTGGTGTTTTTGCATTCAGTAAGTCAGACCTGTTCCCGGTCCACGTTGGACTCCCGCAGGGCTGCCCTTTGTCACCGGTTCTGTTCATAGTTTTTATGGACAGAATTTCTAGGCACAGCCAGGGGCTGGAGGGGATCTGGTTTAGGGGCCACAGGATTTCCTCTATACTCTTTGCAGATGATGTTGTCCTATTGGCTTCATCGGGCCGGGACCTCCAGCGTGCATTGGGGCGGTTTGCGGCCGAGTGTGAAGCGGCTGGGATGAGGGTCAGCACCGCTAAATCTGAGGCCATGGTTCTTGACCGGAGAAAGGTAGTTTGCCATCTCTCAGTGGGTGGAGTGTCTCTGCCCCAGTTTAAATACCTTGGGGTCTTGTTCACAAGTGAAGGAAGACCGGAGCGTGAGATTGACAGGCGGATCGGAGCGGCGTCCGTAGTTATGCGGTCGCTGTATCGGTCCGTTGTGGTGAAGAGAGAGCTGAGCCAAAAAGCAAAGCTCTCAATTTACCGGTAGATCTTCGTTTCTCTGCTTAGACTGCTGCCCCCGCGACCTGGTCTTTACATGAAAGGTGCTATAGAAATAAATTAATTTAATTTTGAATTTGAAGAGGGCACAAGATGATAGTTGTAGTTTGACCTTCAGGAATTCAGAAAATGTCTTGGAAAAACTCAGTTGAATTAAATTGGACACAGAAGACGTCAGCTGTCAGAGTGTCGTTTTGATTTGATTTTTTTTATTTCATTTGAAATGGTTTATTTCAAGCAATCAAATAAGAATAATACACAGAAAACATTACAGTCATCAGTTATACATTCATACAATGACGTATCAAACTTAGGATAATTAGACATAAAATGAAATATTGCTTGAAAAGGGAGTGGAAGGAAGTAAATTTAGATAATCCCACCCCTGTTTTCTCAGGGACAGACATGCTACTTTCACCCCAAAAAATCCTGTCCTTGGAGCTTCTTACTGGCATCAAGCACCTCATCCAGACAATCAGCAGCGGGAAAACCTGCAGGACAGTGAAGTAGACGCTCCTGTCTACTGTCTTTTTGTTGTGTACTCCTCCTTGTGCTGTTTCTTAATGGAGGACCACAGCTCATTCAGGAGGTCAGCAGATGTGCCAGAGATATCTATAAAACCAGGACCCGGGTCCTTGAGGACAGGGTTTGGACATCCCTTCAAAGGGAACTGCTTGTCACTGCAACAGCTTTGATCCGATTACATTTGCGTTTTCATTCCCACATCTACTTTGCCGTATTTCTATCTTTTGATTCTTCACTCCGTAACTCATATTCTTGTGCCTTTTTCTTAAACTATATGTGGGAATGAACAGTGGATGTAAGAGGACATGTGGACAAAATGATACTTTTGTGGAGATTCATTAGTTGTTTTCCAGTTCCTGCTGGACATGAACAAGACTTCCACTTCACATGTGCGAGAGTACTCTTATGAAGTTTTTAGGCATTTGATTTTCACTGAGTACTTCCAGTTCTACCAGCTCAGTGGTAGAGTGTCCGCCCTGAGACTGGAACGTTATGAGTTCAAATCCAGACCAAGTAAAACCAAAGATGGTATGGCATAGGACCCAATGCCTCCCTTTTTGACACTTAGCATTGAGGGCTTAGATTGGAAGGTTAAACTGACAAATGGTTCCTTAGAGCGGCTGTGTCTGCAGCTCACCACTCCCCCAGGGGAGGGTGAAATGCAGAGAACTCATCTCACACAGCTAGGTGGGTGAAAACTAAGGGGACATTTTTCCTGTCTCAACTATACCTTATCTTTCATTTAAGTTTTCCCTTTTTATTGACCACTCATTTAACCAGTCAATTTCAAACTTTATACAGAACTTTTATACAGTGAAATGCAACACAATATGGTCTACATAAAATAAAACAAAAGCCCTCAACCCCTTTTATGCACAAAATATCTAAAAACCTCTAAATTGTTTCAAACTACACATCCCAAAGACCAGGAATGGAACCTTCAAGCAATAGCTTATCAAAAGGGGAGCCATCTGCATTGCAGAGCATCTGTCAGCATTTAAAACAATTTGTCATCTTCTATTTTATTAAATACAAACAAAAATAATCATGTAACATATTTGGTAGTTGCTTCAATTATGTATGTTAGCTGCCAACCTTATATTGAACAAAATCCTTTGGCAAAGAATGACTATATATTCTTAGTCATTCTTACACTGGAGATGTTAGCACGCTTTCTTCGAAGATTTCCTGTTTATCAGGGAAAAGCCTGGGGAATTTGCCTGTTACAAACAGAAACAGACCTGAAGGACTAAAGAGCTTTCTTAGAGACGGGAGGATTGGTTGATTTTTTTTTTTCTAGCAAAGAGACTTCTGTCGCACATAAGAGGATGTGAGCACCTAGAGGGATTTGCTGATGTTCTTTGTAATGACTTCAAAGATCTTTGATGGCGTGATGAACGGAAGGAAGAGTCACATTAGAACAGAAATGACTTGATTCTCCAATGATCTCACTTCTCCCAGATCTCCTAATTTTCTGTCAGATTGAATAAACAATTAGAAGTGATGAAACAAAGTACTTTACGATAAATGTTTTTCTCTGAGGTCTTTGGCTGCCAAGCAGAATCCAATGCATTTCCATAGTGTTTATTCAATTACTCCCCTAAATGTATTTGTGCTTTTGTCATGATCAACTCAGTAGTTCCATGGTCTGCAGGAAACCTTTCAGCTTGTGTTTTTTTCTGAACTGACTGTTTGAACATTTTGGGTTGTTGCTCGGGTCTGGTGCTCATGGATGCTCATGTGTCTGACAGTGGAAGGTGGGAGGACGGCAGACAAGGTGAATTTATTTAAACCACCTTACACACCGCACACACTCCTTAGTCCCTCCACGCACCCTCTGGCCCTCCACCCATCTCATCATAGACAGGAGAGGGTGGGTAGTGGGGCCTGTGTGCACCTCTGCATTAATTATTGAGCCCTATCTTCGTTTACCTTCAGCTCCTCCTCCACAGTGTCTGATAACCTTTACATGAAAGAGCAGAGGTCAACTCTCAGCCATCATGCAGGCGTGTAGGTACAGCAGAGACGAAGACGGGAGATTTATTTCTTTGAAGAATGCGAAACATAAGTCATTGTGCTGCAAGTCAGAAATAATGTCGCGCTTCAAACTTAATTAAATCCATTCTGCTTTAGTTGTTTGCCGAAGTGAAATCAAACAGTAGTTTTGTCATTTGACTCTGCTTTGTTAGTGGTGGTGCATTTGCGCTCCTCTTGTTGCCTCCTGAGTCAATTTGAATCACTCCGTTGGAGGCTAGCTGATGAAGGCAGCAGAGGTCATTGCGGTCCAAGCATTCAGACAAGGCGACAGGACTGCTGTGATGCTGAAAATGCTATGGTTTTCTCGCCCCGTCCCCTGACCCTTTCTTTTTGCTTTGTGTGTTTCCTGCAGGTTTGAAAAGGCAACATCAAACCTTGACCTCCCCAAACCTCTTAGCAAAAGAGAGAAGACGCTGCCAAGATGTTCAGCACCAAAAGGTCAGCACTGTGCCACTTTTGATCTATTCTTATCCTCTCATAAAAAATAAAAAAAACAGCAGAGAACTGGAGGCTTTTAAAAATGCTCTCTGGTGGTAATGCCTGACATTTCTGCTCAGCTTAAGCTCACAAACACTTTGTTGGGGGGTAAAACGTAAAAGGTCTGTTCTTTTTAGGACACAAGTCTTAAAAAAGATTTTGTTTCTTTTACTTCCACACTTTTCCTGACTTTTTTTCAAAGAATGCTTTCACCTAGCATTCTGCAGACTGTTTAATCCCAGACGTGTCTTTTATACACAACTTTAAATACTTTTCTTGAGGCCTTGCAGGAAGTTTTGAAAGCAAGTTTACACTCCCCTGCATTTTTAATGGGGCGCACAGTTGCCTACAGTCTGCATAAATCATTTAGCACTGAAGCCTTTCTGAATGCAGGATGGACAGAGTCTCATGACCGGGTAGAGAATGTGTAGGTGCAGCCAAACACTGATCCTTGATGTGTTCACAGCTTAGATTTACTTTAAAGTGCTGGAAACTTTAAATGTAAAAGAAAAAGTTACAATGACATGAAGATAAGAGAGCAGTTTTGAAGCTAACTGTTTTTTTAAAGGTTTTATTTCTTAATTTAAAATTCAAAGTTAAACAAAAGTCCAGGTTTTGATGAGAATCCAGTCACTGATCTCCCAGTTATTGAAGTTTTGTGAGCATGGGAAAGGGTTAAATGACCTGCAAGCCTAGTATTTTAACTGCTGACCATCCTCTAAGGCACATGTGTCAAACTCAAGGCCCGGGGGCCAAATGTGGCCCTCCATGTCATTTTATGTGGCCCGCGAGAGCATAAAAGTTTTTAATTTCTTAGAATAAAAAATTAAATTTGGTGTGTATTTATTCATATCTAGGGGGAATCAGACTTGAAATATTAGATTGGGCAACTATACATTAGGACTCAAACACTGTCTATATAACCTAACATGACAGAATCAAATTTTTAAAGGATTTGCGCTAAAGTAACAAGTAAACATATGTTTTTCTATGCAACTGTAATTGTCCCTTTAAAAAGTTATAATAAATAAATAAATGAGTTATTTAACATTGAGTAGTTACATTTATTTTTCATTACATTTAGTTACATGTACAAGTTATATCTGGCCCTTTGAGGACAACCACTATAGTCATGTGGCCCTCGGTGAAGATGAGTTTGACACCCTTGCTCTGAAGGATGACCACTCAGTCCACTGATCCACAGCTGCTCTGGTTCTACTTTATGTGTGGAAATGCAAAAGGATACCAGTTCTTCATCTGAGTTTTTCTGGATAAGGCTGTGAAATAGTAGATCAGGTCTGGCCCTGCAGTAACTGTGATTGAAGTCCATTAGCAGGCAGTGCAGCCAGCTTCATCTCTCAATCACATTACACTACGAGGCTGCATTTAATATAACTTACTCGGGTTTCCTCCACTGCTGGGATTTCAGACTTCCCTTCTCAGCCTCCTCCTCATTGCTCTGCAGGAATTCCAGATTTGCATTGATTAGGATGAGTGGCCTGTGGACAGATACTAGGCGACCCTCCACTCCTCCCATGAGCCAACGCCTCTTCCGTGGAGTCAGCAACCGAACCTTCCTGGCTGTGTTTACAGAGTAAAGTTTGTTTTTGGGAGTGAGGTATGATAATAGGATGGTGACTCAGTGCTTTGACAATGCTGATGCTTCCGCCTGCCTCTTTGTGTGTTTTGTCACCCCAGTGTGTGTGAGAGAAGATGATTAAACCACGCCAGCCCTCCATCTCCTGTGAGCTGTGTCAGCACACTCCCTGACGTGGAGGCGCTCCAACTGGCTGTAATAAGCTGCCATCTTTAAATTCAAGTGCTCCAAAAGCTCCCCCAGTTTCTGCTGAATATGAAACAAAGCATTTTCTCCTTTTACTAAACTGCTGATCAGGACCTTAAGAGTTTGAAAAAAGACTATCTTTTTATAAGATTTCTGTTCAGCATTTTAAAAATGGCTTTCCCCTTCTTCTTTTTTTCATTTATTTCCTTAAAGCCGACTTCAACTACATCCACTTACTGTGATTAAAATGCAAAAGCTTCATTAAGAGTTTCATTAAAATCTAATCAAAATTTGCAGTTAACTTTTGATTCAGATGGATTAGGGTGTGGACCAGCACCACATATCATGAATTAGCTCTCGGTTCTCCTAGCTTGGCCTGACTGGCTGTTATGGATGAGCAGAGCATCGCTGCCTGACCGCCTGTGTCTCCGTCCGCTCATTGAAATGCACCTCGTGCATTTTCAGTCACATGTCACTGTGGGTGAATTTATGGAGTGACACACTGCAGGTTAGATGTTTATGAAGTTCATTAGTACGGCTCCTTAAAAAAGAAAATCAGTAACTTCTTTCCACTGTTGCTGGGATTTGTTGTTTCGTTGTAGATGAGAGAGGCAGTCGATGATTTGAAAGCAAGCTCCGCCCCCACCTGCTGTCGTCAGGCAGCACACTAAACCTCTAGGCGGCTGTGATGAGCTCAACACTGTTTGAGTTTTTAATCCCAATGAAAAGACTGTTTATTTCAGTTTGACAAATGAGAAAATAAAAAGAATTTCAATTAATGCAAACCCTTTTTTCTTTAACATAGATTTATGAATTCAGCTTGTTTTTCATTTCAAGAAAAGACAGTTTTAGTCAATCGTAATATTTTGTTACAACTAAACGTTTGTAACTGTTCATTTCATAATGTAATATTTGTTCTTTAAAAATTTGTCGCAGATCATTTGACATGTATTCAAGAAGCTGGCTGGTTTTTTTTAAAGAGTTTAACAAAATATATATATATTTTTAATCACAGTAGTGTGGAAACATTTGGCATCTTTATTTCTAAGCTGAATGAGAACTTTTTCTTAAAGAAAAGGGTCTAAAATCTAACATGTTATTTCCATATTTTGTAAATGATTTTTTTTTTAATAGTTGGAGTAAAACCTAACATTAAAAAGTGGGAAAAAATAACTAAATCAAATTGACCCGCTCAGTTCAGTTTGTGAAATGCTTTTCTTTTAGGGCAGTTTCATGTTTCTTACCGTCAAAACCCACCTTTTCTTGGTTACAGTAAAAATAAAACTGTTAATGATATAAAATTTGTTTAAGATGGAAATTTGAAAAATGTAATAAATTGTTGTCAAGTTGTAAAAACATGTGTGAAGATATAAATAGGGATGGATGGATTTAGTGTTGTGATGCCTAGCTCTAAAGTCCCACTGCCATAATCATTTGAACTATTTTCAAAGTGTTCCCAGTGGTCTTTTAATTCTGATTATGCTGTTTTTGACCAAAATGTTAATCATTTCTAGGACATAGTTTCTGCAGAGCGGCAGGAGTTCACTGGAAATTTGCCTCTGACTTGTGGGCGGGAATTTTGGCAGGAAGCTCGCCTGCGCTCATTTCCCATTACCGGTGCCACAAAAATGCTCAGATGAGGAAAACAAAGACGTCCATGGATCTTTTTGTCTACAGGTGGATGCATCAGAATGGAGCGGAGCAGAGAGCTTCAGGCCTGCCAATTCTAGTTTCTGTGTAACTACAAGCTCTTTCAAAACAGCAATTTTTCATCAGCTCCTGATTCACGATGAATAAAGACGCAGGAATGCAGTTTTAATCCTCTTTATATGTGTCCTCCATCATGAGAAAAATGTTACAAGAACATTTCACAGCTACACACTGCATTCTAAACTTTTCAATATTAAACAAACTTTAAAACCTTTACATCTTTTTTCCTAACATCCCATTTGAATCAGATAAAAACATGCTGGTTTTCTGCCAATGACAGCAGGACAGGTATTTTTTTTTTAAAGACATGATGCTGTTCTGCTCCATCAGTGAGGAATCTTCATCTCTCATCAATTGTTTGTCTCATTGCAGTGACACTAGAACAGTTTTATTTTTCAGATGAACATGGAACATTTAGCCTCACAGCAAATCTGTTCTTGCTTTTATGTCTGCTGATGCTCTGGACTGACCGTGACTCTTAAAGGTATAAATATTAAGAGGCTCTCTGGAGAGTAAGGTCATGTTTCAGCTCTGAACGTGTGCACAGAGTTGTTGATCATCCGTTGTTGCCACACTTCTCTGCCTGTTTTCCTCTGGGAAGCTGGCTCTCAGTTGGGTGTTGCTTCCATCCTGGGTTTGTCTCCTCCTGACATTAAAGAGCACGATTCCAAGAGATGCCAATAATTTCAAGCTGATTGTTGTGGTGCAGCGGGGTCAGAAAGGCCGTTTGCCACGCTGTGGTGACGGACGGCTCCTGGGGTAAATGGTGAGGAGGTGCGCTGCTGGTGTTTGCATCCGAGGATGACTCATGACAAACAGTAAAGAAAGCAAACACCTTTGTCTTTAACAGCTGCACCGTCGGGTTTTAACGAGCAGTTTGCCCTTGAAAAAGTGTTGCAATGACACGGAGCTCCGCTGACATTTAAACACGGATCAGTGTCACATCGTGTTCATGGCAGGTAAGCCTGGAACATGTTGGCAAAAGGACCCACTCCGTCAAACCTGCACATCCGCCCTTAGCTTTAAGCTATTGACAAGCAGGGACATTGCACTTGATAACTTATGCATGCAGGTGGAACAGAACAATGTCTGGGGAGCAGAGAGCATGCTGGGAAGAATTAACCCCCCACAAAGACCTGCTGATCCAATCATGATGAACAGGCTGCCCCCCCCCCCCCTCCTTCCACCTGATGCCACACGCCGACTCTCCTTGGAGTGACCTGGGATGGGTTGCGGCAGCGACTGCATACATGCCATCCATTCAGAGACATACTTTGTGTAGAATCTGTAATTTAATTCACTCCAGTCTGGCCTTGACGTGATTGACTCGCTTTGAATGCTAAGCAAGTTTTTGCATTCAGTTATTCTGAGGCTGCGCCTTGGAAAATGGAAGAGTCTGAGTGGCTGGCAGGTGTCCGTTACAATCTAATTGCTGGATGTTTTAAAGGTCTTAGTCAGCATTTTAGCTGGCTTTGCAACGCTGCATGCTGCAGCATGATGGGAGCAAATACCAGCTCCGTCTATTCTTCATTGCAAAACAACATATTGGATAAGCATGCTTTTCTCCAAATAAATTGGCCTTTCAGTTAGAGAAAGTTTTCATCTTTTGAACTGCAGTTCTGGTGGGATCCGACAGAAAGAGCATTTTTATCAGCTCATTGATGTTATTTGCAGGTCTGCTGATGTTTTACAGCAGAACAGGAAGTTATGATTGTGATGCAAAAGTAGTTTTTGGGAAACTCTTATGACTGCTTACTTTCTATGAGCTCAGAAGCTCAAATGAAAATGTGACCAGACTAGTCATAATGTCGATAAATAAAGCTGGTGCAGAGATGCACCTTCAGACTGCTTTAGCCAAATCCACATGGGTAAAATCAGCCTCTTGGCTGCAGAGGTCTGCACCGGTTGGTGCCAGCAATGCTTAGTTTCACTCTGCAGACGACAGCAGCAGCGCTGTGATTCCTTATTTTCCAAATGAGGCAGGTCCTAGACAGTAATGAAGTCCGAGGATTGTTAAACTCTGTGGGAGAGTGATGAAGAGTGGGCTTTCTGCTGACAGAGGAAGAGGAGGGATGAAATGCCAAGGTACACATTAAATCAATCCCTTCCTCCTGCTTCTTTTTATTGCACCATTAGGAATGTGGAGGAGGAGCTGGTGCCACTGACTGTGGCAGACTGCATCCACACTATGACAGTCGGAGTTCATACATGATGTTCTCCAACTGCTGCATGAAAGTGGGACATTTTCCTGATTAGTTCTTTATGAATAATTCATAGTTCAAGTTGTCAATCATAAGTGGACTTCCTTGCCTAAATAATTATATTTAACTTGGTAAAAATATTTAATGCACTTCAAAGGAAATCTGCCTGATGTTTGCAAAGACAGGGGAAAAAATGTCAGATTCTCTTTTCTATCTCCTAATTAGTCATTAATAAATATCATAGATCAGACTTTGTCACCATTTTCTAGTTTTTTATTTTTAAAAAACTAATTTGAAAGTTCTCAAAGAAAGGATTTCAAAGGAAACTTTCCTTTTTTCGTAAAAATGTAAAATGTTAGCAATGCAAGAGGGGTCAAATGAAGAACACTTGTCACAACACATGTGGCCTATGCCACTGCTCAAAGTATGATGTGGAAAAAACCTGTTCCAGGTATATTCAGATCTATCTAATCTGAAATGAAGCCACTCTTATATAGTGCTATCTTAGATGACCCCACCCTTACTTTGACGTGTTCTCCCTACCATGACAAAGGTGGATAAAGGTGGAAAGATTTCATGTAATCCATGGACACCAGCGAAGATCACAAATCATTGAAGAAAAAAGGTTCAGCGCACTGTCTAGTGGGTCTAGATGACCCCACTCCCAATGTTGAAGTGCCTAGGATAGCACAAGGGTTAAAACACAAAGAACTGTTTAATACCTCCATGTTCATTTTCACTGACATTAGGTATTCTATTACAATGAGTTGCACCTTTCTCTCTCTACGTCTGCCCATTGTGCACAGTTCTGTGTGTGAATTGGACCCCCCCCCACCCTTCCTCTGCGTTAGCGCATTGAGCGTAAGTTATATTGACCAGAGCTGTAGTCACGTGCAGCTTAGAGAGTACCAAAAATAAAGTAAGAAAGGGTGAAATATAACAGAAAAAGGAAGCAGTTGGGTCTTGCCTTTCACACCAAAGAGCCGACTTTAGAGTCGTTTCATTCACATCCGGCTCATCAGTACTCGGGCCGGGTCTCTGCTCTGCTGCTCACCTGCTGCTCCTTATAAACCATAATAATAATGGATTGGATTTATCTGCGCTCTTCACCGGGACATTCATACACATTCACACACCAGTTGAGCCGCACTGGAGGCAGGGGGGGTGAAGTGTCTTGCACAAGGACACAACAACAGTTGGCTTGGGGGGGGGGGGGGGAATGCCAATCGTTCGATCATTGGACGACCTGCTCAGCTGACTGAGCCACTGCCGCCCCTCGGGGATGAGAAGACGCCTTGCAGAATCTCTTTTCGTATCATCTATGGGCCAGTTTGGAAAGCAATGTGACTCCAGCAATAAATCTGCGTGCACATGCGTGAGCTTATGTACCAGTAATCGTAATTAATTACCAAAATTTGAACTGTAATTCGTTACTCTACTCCGTCACTGACAACAGTAATGAAATTACAGTAATTCATTACTTTGTTATCCATTCTCCCAACACTAGTCATTTTGGTCTGCATACTAAGTTCTGTATTTTTTCATATTACAAACCATTTATAGATATCAGGTGGTAATAGCATTAGTTAATCAATAATGTGAGAAATGAAAAGGGGGAGATGGGTGGAGCATCACCCAAAGACTGCTCATACCCATAAATCCCAAAATGTATCCAGATGTATAAAAGAATCACATTGAGGTCATTGTTTACTTGGTTTTGAAGTGCAGTTTCTCCCCTGGAGGCGCAGGCTGCGGTTTGTTTCTGCCTCCTCCGCCTCACTTTTCCACCCCTGCACTTGTCAGTCATTTGGATGAGCTGTCAGTTTTCAACCTTGAGCTAGAGGGAATAAAACTGCAAGACAAAACGAATACATGGAAAATCTAAAGTGTGATTTTATCCTGAGGAAACACGACTGCACATGGCCTGTGATAGAAAACAAAGGAAGCAGCAGAGACGAGCCCCCTCAGGGGCTTTAATCAGCTGCATTACCTTAGGTATCAAATCAATGTACAGAGGTTGAATATCACTGAGTAAAGTTGGTGAAAGTGAGCCCGTACGCCACAGGGATCTGCTAATGAAATTTTGATGCAGCTTTATTTAGTGCTATTTTTTACAGGATTACGTTCCCAGCTCCGTTTTCACTTCAAAAGCGAGCTTTCACCGCTGCTGGGGGTCGTTTCACCGCTCGCCATTACAGGAAAGTTCCTCCCCGCTTTGAGTCTTGAGGCTGTGTTTACTTAGTTTGTTTATGTATTTGTTGCCTTTTCTATGTCTGTCAGTCTTGAGTGTTTGATGTGATCATGTCCAATCTCGTTTGATTTTCTTCAGTTTCCACTTGGCTCTGCTAATCCAGGGGTGGGAGCTGCTGTGCGCTCGTGGGTGGCTCCCTTCATTAGATTACTGCTTTCATTGCTTGTGGCCAGACAACAGGGAGCATGGCGGGTGGAAAACTGGATCTCCTCATTTAGGGGAGGGGGGACGCACAAACCTATTTTTAGCCTGGGACTCCAAAGGTTAACACTGCATCATACATACTTTAGAAGTGTACCTCCTGTGTCGATTCAGCAATGAAAACCCCACAACATTAAAGCATTTATTCATTTCTTTTCATTTTGGACTGATAAATAAAATCTAAGCATCACAAACAAAAGGATAACAATGAATGACTATAAAGTCCCACTCAGATCACCTTTTGATGTAATTTCAAAGTATTCTCAGTTGTCTTTTTAATTATGATAATGCTGTTTTTAGCCAAAATTGAAAAATCGGTCATTTTTGAGAACATAGTTTATGCAGAGCGGCAGGAATTGAACAGAAATTCTTCTTTGGCGCAAAGTAAGCCTGCGCTAATTTCCCATCATGCCTTTGTTTACACTCTCTCCTGCTAGCTTACAGCCCGTCACAACCTCGACCTAACATTAGTGGTGCAACAAAAATGGAAAACAATATTGGAGATATCCAGCTGTACAGTTGATCCAAATTCCAGCTTAGACGACGAAAACAACGACGTTCGTGGATCTATCTGTCTCCATCAGAATGGAGCAGAGCAGGGAGCTTGGGGCCTGCCGATTGTAGTTTAAAGGCTGTAGTTTAACTACGATATTTTTCAAACAGCACTTTTTAATCTGCTCCTGATTCACAATCATTTGAATGACAAAATACATTAAAATTGCATTTTTCTTTTTAAATATCCTCCATCTTGAGATAAAGGCTAGAAAAACATGTTAAAAACACTCTATTTTCATTGAAGTGTGTCTTTAACAACTGATGGAGTCCAACCCTTTTTTTTTTTAATTCAGTCCAAGCTTACATTTATTCATTTCATTTAATCAATTTATTCATTTCCAGAGCACCTTCCACCACCAGCCAAGGAGGCCCAAAGTGCTGTACACAAGGATAGCAGAATACATTATATAAACATTAAAAACATAAAAGACATAAAAACAGATTTGAAACAGAGATTGAAACCAACATCTTAAAAGGCAGCTATGTAGATACTACGGCGCCCTAGTGGAGGAACAGTTTGGCTTTAAAACTCTAGACTTCTAGAGTTTAGGAACCAGCACAGCGAGCACACGATCCCCCCTGAACTTACATTTGGTTCTCGGAACCAGTAACACACACTGGTCCGCAGAGCGCAAGGACGCAAGGGGAGAGTATTTCAAAGCAGAGTACCTAATGAGTTAACAACAAAAACAAGAATTTTCACAAAAATCAAATATTGCACAGGGGTTAGCTTAATAAGACAGGATCGGGGTAAGTGCTCAGAATTCTTTGTACCTCAAATAAATCTGGCTGCTGCCTGTTGAACCAGCTGCAGACTCGCTATTGAAGCCTTGGGCAACCTGGCATATAAGAAGCTGCAATAATTCAGCCTGGACAATACAAAAGCATGCGTCACAAACAGTGTTTTTACTGAATGACACGGAATAAACACATGCACAGAGAACAATGAATTCTGGTAAAAGAAACATGTCAATAAATCTTTAGTCCTAATATTTATTTATTATACCGTTCTTTATAAATGTTTTGAACATTTTTATGGGTGGACAATTTTGTAATAACATCCCTGCAGTTATTCCATATCAGAACCCCTCTAGTGAAGTTTATCTTTTCTTCTCATAGCTGGGTTCATAAACACAGTTGGTCCTCCCAAACTGTATGGAAAAAAACGGAAGTAACGAAAATAATGGTTTAGATTGGTGGATCATTGACATGAATGTTTGTTTGAATAACAGTCTGCCTTACAAAGTCAACATATCCATAAATGATCCACTCTCAACCATTGACAGTAGATATAGATGGTCAAAAGGGGCGGTCATGTGACCCTTTAGGCTCTTTACGTCACGAGGAGAACACAGAAAACCCTGTACTGCTCTCTCATTAAGACTTCAGAAACACAATTTTTCTAGTCCTAGGATAATCCTTTCATTGATGCTTTGTGATTACCTTACACATGGACACAATTGTGTCAAAAACATACACACCATTTAATACATGTTTACTGAGCACACATATGATAAGGAAGAGCTTCAGAAGGCAGACTTCCTTTTTTTTTTTGCAAGTATCAGTACATCAAGAATTAATTGTTTTTACTAAGTGAAATTATTTGTTAAACTGTAATGGAGACAAAGACAAACTGTTTTCATTTAATAAGCTCAGACTCTTGCATCAATTTGTGTTGGGAAAAAGATTCCCAAGGCTAAATTGGTTTCTTTAATAAGACGTCAGCTGTGGTTTCAGCTGTAGAATGACTTTACATATATCTCAGGGAAATATTCACCCCGTAAACTGGATGATATCATAAATCCCATCTATGGTGTTTGTTCTTGACCTGCTTTCCCTGAAACATGAGCGGGTAACCCCGCCCTCAGCGCTGTCCTTCCTCAGTGTGTCCTCTTTCTCCTGTCATCCTCGTCATCGTTCCGTCATCCTTCGAAGCAAATGCTTCGTCACGCAGCTCGGTTCGGCTGCTGGCGCCGCAAGAGATTGTTGACCTGGGGTGAAAGCTAAAGTAGAGTCACATTAACATTTTCATTACGTTACTCTCACTGAAACACCAGCAGCATTTCTCAATGTCAGTCCAAGGTTGGTGGAGGGGTTAGGGGGGTACCTTTAGTTTAAGGACTCTGCTTCTGTAACTTTTAAGCCTCAGTCTGTGTTTTTATTTCTGTCACTTGTATATTAGGAGGCTCTAAGAATAGACAAATGTTGTTCATGACATTTTGTGTTCAGTTCATGTTTAACAGTCAGCTTTGTCACTTGCAGAGCGGTTCTCCTGCATCTCGCTCAGTTTTCCGTCTGCACTCACAGGAGGAGCCGCAACTGCATTCATTGTCCTCTGCTTTATGGGAGAATGAGCTCATCCTTATTCCACATGATTTGATTTATATTTGTTTCAAGACCTTCAAGTCCAGAAAACCAACAGTGGTGTCCACATTAAGAAAAAGGAAAAGGTTGAAGAGGAACAAAGTGTCTTAAGCCTGAGTTACAACCAGTGGAAATGGGCTGTCTGTGGGTGAAAAATGGGAGAACCTGGACGGATGGGTGAGTGGGATGCAGATGTGTTGTACGGATCTTTCCCGTAAGCCTTTTAATGCTGTTCATGTGATAAGCGCATGTTCTTTGAGTGAGGCCTGGCTGTTATAAGTGAAGCTTTGGCGCAGTTTCAATAAGGAAGATCTACCTCATCTTCAGGAATGCTGGGTGATTCATCCCACCACATGTCAATCATCATTTGGTCCTTACTCTGAGCCAAAAGCTAAAGTGTTCATAGCCAATCACAATCAAACCCCTAGCCTTTAAATTCATTGAAATTAGTTTATCCGCATTCCAGACATTTAGCTGGCCCACCTCTGCCCTGTTCTCCTCCTGGCTCTTTGATTTGGTGAACCACCATCAGCATCTGGGCTCTGGGGAATCTTTGCTTGCTTCAAGCTCATCACAAACAGGCAAGATGTCTCCGGCCCAGAGTCCAACCGCCAAAGACTACGGACTATTTCATGCTTCACTATCAAATTTTTTTTTTAATTACGCTTTCAAGATCTCTCCTTATCGAAATGAGCAAATTAGACAATCAAATTTGTGGTTTGTGTGGTCATCCCACAGGCACTAATGTATCAGATGCAGCATTTATGCAGCATTTCAGTAAGGAGCCGATACTCGTATTCCACTAATGACTAGAGTTTAGCGTATGACAGCATCACTTGTACGTCATAATTGCGATTAACTTACATTAGCCTTAAAAATGCTTCACAATTCACTTAACACACGCACAACAATGGTACGTTCCATTTTCATGACGTCCCTCAAGGTGGCCGGACAAGGCTTAGTGGAACTGCAAGGCACACCTGCCACCTGCGCTCCTCTTAAGGTTCTTCCTCTCCTCTCTTTGACCCCCCGTGGTTCCTGACAACCTAAACACCTGCACCACCTGTACTGGTCACCCCCCCCTCTCTCTCTCTATACGGGTGCAAGGGACTAAGGCTTTAGAAAAAGGTTGTTGACAACCACTGTGATACAAATAACTGAACCAAACAGCATGTAGAGCTGAGCAGCATCACAAGCAGTTTTTGCTTTTTTATAAAGAAAAATTGTAACAAATACTTCAGTAAACGATATTTAGGCCTCTTTACTTCAGGTTACAGGTGATGCAATCACATCTGATCTGATGGTCCTGCATCTCGATGCTAAATATTGTCATCCTCACAGAAACATTTAAAATAGGCTTGGATGCATTCCAGTATCATATCCTAGTCAAAGACTAGAACTTTTCTTGGATCCATATTTTTAGGATAACTGCAGCACACATATTTCCCATACCTTGAGGCTGCAGTTTATTGGGATCGTCCTGCTAAATGTCTCACCTTCATGTGGTTTGTTTTGCTTTCACACACGGCTCTCCGAGGACCATCCAAAGACTGAAGCAGCAGATCTGCATGGAAAATCACAGTGCTTGACTGGAAGACACTCCACTGAATGAATTACAGTAGTTTTTCCCTCCACACTCTCTTCCTGAAGGAAAGGAGAATTGTTTGTTGAGACTTCTGAACTTCCAGGTTTGGTTCAGTTAAGAAGACCCATATTAGCTCCTCTGTAGTCTGAGTAGCTTAGCTTTTAAAAGCTTAAAGTCCTAAGGTTTACTTCATGGGAGATAGCCTACAATAAAGTGCTTCACCCTACATGACACTGAGGAATGACATTAGAAATTTTTAAATTAATGTTTCAATAACAAAAACCTTTTTCTATGCATAAATCCTTTGTTCCCACGCTGGCTAAAAGGCTCTGGATTGGCAGAGGATGGGTTCATCAGAAGGCTGACCCATGGCGAGGTTTGCAGAGTCAAAGACATCTGCCCTGAATACCACAGAGATCACTCCAGGTCCAATCCTCTTGACAGAAAAACCTCTTTGCCTTCCATCACAGACACCCTCTAATCTGGTTGTAAGTATCAAGGTAGAGTTTTACAGGCTTTGGAAGAATGTAGGAGAAAGCAGCTTTGAGACCTATTTGTGACAAATGCTGGCTCACGAATCCCAGCTCCATCTATTCTACTCCAAGTTCACAGGAAGGTAGATGCAAACCACGCCCTCCAATCTCCTGCAGGAGCACATACGGCTCTGTAGTGTCTCCTGTTTTTTTTTCTTCCTTCAGCCCTAATGTACTGAGGCTAAAGTGGCCTGAAAGGAAGGATATAAAGTGGACAAAGTGCACCATTTCTGCAGAAAGCTCCATAGAGTCCCTCTGCTTTAATGCATTTCTTTGATGAACACGTAAAACCTCTTTACATTCCATTTTAATCAGGAGTAGTTACTTTTAGAAATTAGATGTTTATTAAATGGACTTGTTTGTTTAAAGAGTCAGGTGAGAACATCTCTAATGGCCATGTCTGTAGATGAAGCTCGCAGCCTCGTTGTTCAGCTGCTCTCTAAGCTCTCCTGCTTGCCTCTAGCTAATGTGTTGTTTTGACTGTAACTCCACAGAAGCAGAAATATTTTCCAATTAATTTGTGTTATTGTAAAAGCAGATGAAAAGTGCAGCCACATAGCCAACATGATTAACAGTGGAGCAACCTTTTCCTGGTTTAAAAGTAGTTGCTCGTGCTATTTTAAAAAAGGTTGTTTTATATTTGGGATTTGATTAATGCATGGCTGTTAGTCAGTTATAGATCAGCTGTATAATAGTAATATATTATCATACACACATATAGATATATAGATATATAGATAGTTTACTCTGAAAGACTTGAGAAAAGCCTGACATAGGACCTTTAAATTCCTGCACCTTTTATCAGTTTTTCATCTTTAAATGACACATTTTCAGGTTAAACACAGTTTCTGTTTTTCATTAATATGCAAATCTGAGTCGCGGTATCTAAAACATTAAACTATTTCAGAGATGAAAATGCTGAGGTTTTCTTTAGGAGAGACTAGGATGGATCAGGAATGAGGACATCAGAGGAGCAGACAGTGGTAGATGTTTTAGAGATAAATGCAGGGAAGCAGATGGAGATGTTGGGACACGTTGAGAGGAGGAACAGGGAGGATGCTGGTAAAAGGATGCTGAGGTTGGAGCTACCAGGAAAGAGCCCTAGAGGAAAACCAAAGAAGAGTTTCATGGATGTAGAGAAGAAGGAGGAAATGGTGGGAGGGGAGGTAAACCAGAGTTTAGCAAAACTACATATGGAACTGTGGTTGTAAGTAAATGGAATATAGTTTGATAAACCTATTCAACTTTGTCATCAATCAGAAAGAAGAAGAAAAAAGTAGCATGGTTAGTAGTTTGAAAAAATACAGTTGATAAATAATTATTCCCCTAAAACCTCCATACATGTAGATTTACTGTATATTTGTCTGGAAAGGTGATATTTGTGCGGTCCACTGAAGTGTCTCTAAACAATTTCTGACAAATCTACCCAGTGGTACAGAGGCGTCTTAAAATAAACTGCCCTTTCCCCTCCCTTGCTCCCTTGCTCCCTGACTGCTGCTGAATTCAAATCACATTTCCCTTCCCTTTCCTCCTGAGCTTTCTTGCCTAAGGTTGAACCAGTGACTCATCATAAATGGAAAAAAGACAGTTTGAAAATGCAGTGGTGCACTGGTACTGTGCACACAGCTTACAGGGAAAGAAATGCTTTAATTGTGCGAGGAAACAAGGTCGGGTTCAATAAGTGAGTACAGGGCTGCTGTACAGCACAGCCATAGTAATGAGGCGACACGCTGACTCGTCTGGAAGATGTCACTGAGATGCTCAGACTGAAGGTACACCGTCTTACAGGAATCATTTTATTTCAATTTAAACCCTGTGGTTTTCTGTTCACACACTTTAAAGGTTAGCTATAGCTGCCATTATTTATTTATACCGTCAATTATGAGGGGAGCCTTTCTTCTAGAAATGATCCTTCAGCTGAGAAAAAACACTTGTGTTTTCGAGGTTACAACAAAATAGAACCAAACTTGGTAAAAGTTTCAGCTGACTTAGTTGATTAAATGTCTTTTTTTTATTTAAGCAGTTGCTTGTGTTTTTTATTGAACTATTTTTATTTAAGTTTTCAAATTTTACTGCTTTTAATTTGACTTTTTTAGCCAAAATCCCAAAACTTGTGTTGTTTCCTAGGACATAGTTTCTGCAGAGCATCTGGAGTTGATCAGAAATCCATCTCTGAGTTGTGGGTGGGACTGTTGCTGAGAGCTCTCTGTTTTTGCTCTCTCCCGCTAGCTTACAAACCCCCAAGCTAGCAATAGCAATGCAACAACAATGACGACCAATATCGTAGCAATCCAGCCGTACAGTTTAGATCCAGATTCCAGCTCAGACGAGGAAAACAAAGACGAACATGGATCTATCTGTCTGTAAGTGGGGGATCAGAATGGAGCAGAGCAGGGCTTGTGGCCCCGCCCAGCACATTTTCTACATCACAAATAGTTTTTTTTTACCAACAGTATTATTCACAACGATTTGAAAAAGGAAATATTCAGAAAGAACACGTTAAATCCACTAAAATCACCATTTTCATTGGATTTAGTCTTTAAAAGAGACTGAATAATAGTCTAGTGCATTAGTTATTTTAGCTTTATCGTAAATGTTAATTTCATACCTTCATCCATTTTCTTAACCTGTTTTAACCCCTATGGGGCCACTTGGCTGCTGGAGGCTAAACCAGCCACAGTGGGGCGAAGGTGGAATGCACCATAGACAGGTCGCCGTTCTGTTACAGGCAACGTTTATTTCACTTTGTTTAATCAAAGCAGCATTGTTTTGTGCAACAGATCTACACCCCAGAAACAGCAGATTTTGGAATTGTGTCTCATTAAATGTAAAGGAAACTTGTGCGTTCGCTTTGAATTGTGTTAGGCTGATTTCAGCCGGGATCTGTTTCCTGTGAGAGGGCGCTGATTAACAGCATATTCAGAACTGTGAAAGGTGAGAGGAGGGCTTTCAGAGCAGCTGAGTTTTAATTTGCCCAAGAATTTCCCATCATCAGAACTTGACAGCAGAAACTTCCTTTTGGCAGGTCTGTTACTCAGCTTCAGGATTTTACATCTAATTTTAGGGGTTTCAAAATACAATAAAGAAAATGGTATCATCTTGTTTCCTTGCTGTTTCCTTTCCCTGGAAATTTGTTTTTTTATTTTTTAACTTTCTTAAGTCAGTTGTTCAGAGCTCTGTGGTTTTTAGGATTTTATGAAACCGTTTATCTGTGCAGATTGGAATTTCTGTCTCATATTCTGCTTTTCCGCTGGTTACAGATGTGTTTCCATTTTGTGTTTTTATGTATCAGTTCTTGTTTCTCCCAACCTAAGACATGAAGCAATCCAAGCTTTGTTTATTGGATTTTGTAGTTTTCTAGTTTTTCTTGATCATGTTCAAAACGTTCAGACATGAAGCAAAGGTTTCACTTTCTTAACGCATGGTAAAGAAAATAAAGATAAAACTAAGAGAAGGCCTGTTTGAGTGGAAGCTATTTAGAAACTGACAGATCCCATCATTGGGCTTGTATTTCCTGAGAAAATCATAACTCTACGAAGGTTTTGTTTTTGTGACCATCAGCTAACGTTGGTATTCAGAGAAAAGCCTTCACAGACACATTCGTTTTGCTTCCACACGCCTCCGTCTTCCACTGCTTGTACTATCTGGGCAAAGGTGATGTTTATGAAACGGGAATTTTCTCTGAACATTTGCAGCCTAAAAAAAAGCAGACTTTCTTCTTTTGATTGAAAGCTGAAAATCTAGCTCCCTGTTGTTTGTTCTCAAGGTCGCCTCTGCTCAATAAACCAGGCTACACAGATGCAGATCACTCAGAAGTTCTTTAGAGGTGTGGACAGATTTCTGTAATCCTCACAGCCTTTGAGCAAGGCTTTCTGCTCCTGGGGCAACCAAGGCTGCTTTGATACAATTCTGTGTTGAAAATAATAATGCAAGTCAAGATATTTGATCATCTGCCACTCTGACAACAGCTTTTCTAGCACTGTGGTCACATTTTTAAAGGTAATTTTCGAACTTTTTAAATAAATCTTTAAGGTAATTATTTTGTTTATTTGACGATTTAAGGAAACACAAATTATCATCATGTTGGTCGCTTTATACCTTAAGGCCAAGTCACACAGCCACTACGTACATTTTGTGCTTATTGCACAGGTAAAAATTGGTCATACATGAATATTAGAGGAAGAAATGAGAAGCTGTGGTCTTTTATGTGAAATTATCACAGATGTATCAGGAATGAACCACGTTAAAACCACGGAATAAGTACGAATACACCACGCAAAGAACACGTAAATCAGCATAAAACATGACCCTTGTGTGATGATTGCGCTGTTTACATGCAATTCCTGAGTCGTTCGTGCATCAATTACTTAATTTTAACTGATGTGTGCGCTGTAGAAACAAAATAAAAGTTATACATCCGTGGTACATGCGTGAAAAGTCCATTAGAAATAAGTTGAACGCCAGAAATTTGCTTCCGCATCTTGCAAAAATCACACACATTTGGGTGAGATATTTATGCAATAATTGGGTATGAACTATGTAAAATACATGTGAACAGCACGATTGTCCATCAACCAAAAATTTTTTAGCAGTTTAAAACCGAATTCACTTGTAGACATCTGTACACATCAGCTATTGGCGAAAGAAAGAAACACTTATGAATTCCGTAAATCACGCATGTTTCATGAAAGACACAAATTCCATAATGCTCAAGTAGTGATTGTGTGACTCTGCATTTTCTCCCAAAACATCTGACCTCACTCTAACTCACTTATTATATGGGATGTTTTTTTAATTTTAGAGAAGTTTCAGCATTTGGACTGTTAAATGACCTTAATATTCTGCAGGTTGTGTTTTCTCACGTCAAAGCTGGTAGCTTGTTTACGAAGAAAATGATAGTATCAAAGACATGACCTTATTTTGTGATAAAAAATAATTAAGGACACTTTCCCGGGGGGGTTGCTTGGTGACACCAGAGTTTGTTTTTCTTGGACAGTCGGCTTCATTTGACAGCTGTGAAAGCTCCTCTAGGCTCTGGAACGGACAAAGCAATGAGCGCTGCATGAGAGTGTGCTTCTCACTTCACTCACCAGTGAAGCTAACACTGACAGACTGTTCAGCAAACCAAAGAACGAAAGGAAACCAGGGTAAAAGAGTGTGGGAGCTGTCTTATTGGACTGGGATTGGCAGGCTTCTTATTACACCTTATTACAAAAAATACCAATCTTTTATAAACTTTTTTTGATTTTAAAAACTAATATCTGCCTTAGGGTTACTCAAAAGCTTTAAAGACAGCATTTAAAATATTTTTTTGTTTTGACTTTTTAGGGGCTTTAGTAAAAGATTAAAGAGCAGATATAAAATTAGGCCTACATGCAGAATGTCCACAAACCACAAGAAAAAACAAAACATTTACATGAACTAATTATATCTTTTAGACAGAACATTTGTTTTTTACTTAAAGATAAAGTATAAAGACTACAGTTCTGTTGGACTTGCACAGAGGTGCCACCTGTGTTTATGAACTCCAAAATGATTTAATATCTAAGGACTTGCAAAGCTGCATCATTAAAAAGAAACTTTCCAGGTTTTCTAAGTTAGGTAAATTCCCTGTGCAGGTGTCCAAATGTGAGACAGCAAGCAGCAAAAGCACCAATATTATCTGATGCTTTGCTTTACAGGAAATTACCAAAGCTATCGTGAACATTACGGTTTGTTACTTTAAAACTAGCAAAGGCTAACAGAAATCAGTTGTTCAGAATGTCAGTTTTGTTGTAGGATTCCGGCAGATTTCACTGGAGGAAACCAAAGGAACTTGTAGAAACCAGACAGAATCGAGGAGAACATCCAAACTGCAAAGAGTGGCTTGTCAGGACTTCAACGTGGACCCTTTAAGTTTGTTTTTATCAAAGTGCAGAAGAAATAGGAATAATCTTTCAACTGTAAATGCAGTTTGTGCTTAATGGTTTACTTTTAATAGTCAAAACTTAAGGTCGTGTCACACATCCACTACAAACGTTTTGTGCATATTGCACGGATGAAAATTACATGAATGCACGTGAAAAAAAGTGAAAGAATTTGCCTATTATGAATGTCCCACATTAAAACCAAGTAAGAAGTCTGAATAAACCACGCAAAGAACACCTAAGTTCAACGTAGCACATGAACGGTCTGCTACTATTGTGCTGTTCAAATGCAATTCATTAGTGGTTCATGCATCAATTACATAAATTAAATTGTGATATGTGCGACGTATACGCAATGTAAAAATTATACATCTGTGTTACGCAAGTGAAAAGTCTCTCAGACATACGTGGAACTGTCGTGGAAAGCCACACACTTGCATATGCATATCCCAAACATCGCGGACAGTTGCACAAAATTTACGTAACAATTGCATATAAACTATGTCAAATAAACATAAACTGCGAAATTCTCAACTGACCGAAACCTATGAACAGTTCAAAACCGAATTCACGCAAAGACCCGTCGCCCTAAACCCTCGACAGAAATCTGCGTACGAATGACGAACGCAAGAAACACTTACGAATTTTGTAGATCACGAAAGACCGAAATTTCAGACGTGGAAAATGGGCAAAATGTAGGCAGTGCCTGTGTGACACGGCCTTTCCTCCCAAAACATCTGACCTCACTCTAACTCACATTTTATAGAGGATGTTATTTTTTATTTCAGAGAAGTTTCAGCGTTTGGACTGTTAAATGACCTCAACATTCTGCTGGTTGTGTTTTCTCACGTCAAAGCTGGTAGCTTGTTTACGAATAAAATGATAGTATCAAAGACATGACCTTATTTTGTGATAAAAAATAATTAAGGACACTTTCCCGGGGGGGTTGCTTGGTGACACCAGAGTTTGTTTTTCTTGGACAGTCGGCTTCATTTGACAGCTGTGAAAGCTCCTCTAGGCTCTGGAACGGACAAAGCAATGAGCGCTGCATGAGAGTGTGCTTCTCGCTTCATTTAAAAGACGGACATCTGCGCAGATTATTATGAATTACATATATCAGGCATGAATTGTGAAAGACCAAAATTTCATACGTGTAAAATGAGCAAAATACAAGTAGTGGCTGTGTGACACGGCTTTGTAACTAAAACATCTGAAGATGGTCTGCATGGGAGTTACATAAAATGTAAATGCGTCACTTTGCGAAAAAGTACAACAGATTTTTTACGCAGTCCTCATATTTTCATGTTGAGGTCCATTTCTTCAGCTGCCTTTGTAAAAAGATGCGGCAGGCAGGACACTCTTTCCATAAATTGTTACGCTTGACATGGCAATTGAAACAAACATGTCTAGTGTTGTCATCCCGGTTATATAAGATCCACTGTGAGGCCGAAAGCTGAAGGACTTTGGGCCATGATGTCCTAAAAGGTCAGTTAGTGCAGCTGAATACTTTGCATGCATTGGTCTTCCATGCATCCTTGCCAAAGAGGATGCAACCTTTTGTTGATGCATCTGAACTCCCTAAAGTATTGTTTTGAGATGTTATTAATTACAATAAATTAAGCTTCCAGCTTGGATTGATAAAATCACTGGACAGATGTAGGGAGATGTTGGAACCTCCCTCGCTCTTATAGCCCTTACGTTGCTTAATACTGGGTTCATAATGGATCGAAAAAACATTTCTGTTAATTGCTGAAAGCATATCTGAGACTATTATGGTGGTGTTGTGGGAAATTATATAGACAGTTCCTGTAAAACGTCCTGCGCTAAGTGCCTCTTCAAGTAACCAAATAATTGAAATTGTCCCTCAGAGAATTTGGAGAATACAACTCTTAATGTCAGAGCTAAAATCAGTTGAAGGAGAAACAGTGTTGCAGCTCATGGGTTCCTAAAGGAGGGAGAGTAAACAACTATGGGAGCGAGGGTTGGTGTCAGACTAATTGAAATGCTCCGTACTCTGGTAGAGTTATGCTAACGCTGTTAGTCTCACTTGTGTGTGCAGAACTGATAGATTTGTGCTGCTGAGGCAGGTTTCCCCTCTCCGGAGCAGCTACCCTGCAGCACATGTGTGAACATATTGAAGATCACAGCCAGAGTTCCTCTTAGCTCCTCTCTGAAGTGCGACTGAGGGGGAACCCAGGCAAAAAGTGTGAAAAGAGCAGAAGAACTTCTCCAACTTAACTTCACACTTTAATCAAGTCGATTAAAAGTAGGACTTCTCTGCTTTCTTCATCTCTATTTCCCACTTTTCTCACTTGCACTACAGGCAGAGCAGCGTTTGAATAACTTTTTATAAAAGTGCTCACATCGCAGCATGGAGAAGTTGACCAGAGCTATCTCTGTAGGTAGAAGACATTTGAAAAACTTATGACAGACTTTCTACAGTAAGGGCCTAAACTGACAGTACTTTTTGTAGAGAACTCAGCTTTGAAGGTGATTTTTCATTTACGCTGACACTGATGGGTGATCTCTGACCAGAAGCATCCGATCCTTCTCTTTTCCTCCCACACAAGCTTCCTCCCATGCTGCGGTTGTAAAAATAATGAAATAAATATTCCACAGATTTATGCTGCAAGCACACACTGAGCATCATGTCATCACCAAGACCTGATGCAGTTTGTTTTTTTTTGCTCAGATCTAAGAATTGGGTCAATAAAAGCGGTTTCCTCTCTGGGTTCTTTACATGTGCTTCATCAGACACGGTTAGGGTTTAAGGAGTTTTATCAGGATATCAGCATTCCTATAGAGCGGAGTATCATTGGAAACTTGTAACCAGGTTTCCTCAAACATCAGCTTACTTACCCCTGTAAGGCCCTCTACAGCAAAGACTTGACATAAAATTTCTTTTGGAATTTTATTGTTTTTTAAACCTTTTGGTGAAATCCACAAAAGTATTTTGCTGTATTATTTTTTAATGAGATATCAATTATAATACATTGAGTGAATTGATAGGTTTTTGTTCACAATAATGTGAACAAAACACCTCATTTACACACTGTCCGTACATTTTTAACATGATGGAACTGGATTATAAAGAATCAATTATCAACAAAATTTTAATCCTTTAAATACAGAAAGTAGTCAGTTTTAAAAGTGAGAAACAATAGATGAGTTATTACCACCATAAACTTTTGAAAATTAGCAAAGCTTTTTCCGCCATAAGGGTTTTTATTTTATTTTATGGAAGCAGCCATTTAGGAAAAGTCCCTCTACTGCCCCTAATGGAATGATTATGAACTACAGGGCAGAAAACATTGACTGCATTAAAAGATTAAAAGATTTTTATTGTCATTGTATTTCTACAACAACATTTCCGATGGCACTCAGTCGTAAAAGAAACAGTAGACATAAAAGAATAAAAACCAATAAAAAATATAAAAATCAAAAAGTACGTTAAGACGTTTTTAAATAAGATGTCACAATAAATATAACAGTGTTATTGCACATTCAGTGGTATGTTATACTGAGGGAAGTCTGAGATGAATAATATTTGAGTCAGGGGGAGGTAGAAAGCGGGGGTGGGGTGGGGGCTGATAACAATTTACAATGGGTTTTTAAGGAAAGTTTAGATCATGCTAATAAGATGGGGGTCTCTGAAATGCATGTATCAAACATGATACCAATGGTTGTATAGAGTTAAACAGATTGCAGAGATGGAGACTTGTTCTTGAGTTGCACCCACATCTTTCAAAGGCAAGTACCGGTACTTGAGACTCGACTTAAACCTTGTCCTTAAGGACTGTAAGACTTGAGAGCAATGCTCATTTTTTCATCTTTATTTTTTTATTTATTTGACATCAGTGTCAAATAAACCAAATTCAGGTTATTCACCTACGTTTTTGGTTCAACACGTAAGTGTTGGGACTTAAACCTTTTAGCAAATTATTGAGTCTTGACTCCGATTTAGAGGAAATTATGAGCACATCTCAGGCGGACACATCTATGTCTTATATTTACACCTGAGTGGATATTATATTTTTAATAATAATAATAATGGATTGGATTTTTCTGCGCTTTTCCAGACGCTCAAAGCGCTTACATTGTGTCCATTATTCATTCACTCCTCATTCATACTTGGTGATGGTAAGCTATGGTTGTAGCCACAGCTGCCCTGGGGCCGGCTGACAGAGGCGTGGCTGCCAGTTCACGCCTACGGCCCCTCTGACCATCACCGGGATCATTCATGCACATTCACACACCAGTGGAGCCACACTGGAGGCAAGGAGGGTGCAATGTCTTGCCCAAGGACACAACGACATTTTGGCTGGTGGGAGCGGGGATCGAACCGCCAACCCTTTGGTCATTGGACGACCCGCTCAACCGCCAGTTCTGCAATAAGAAGTCCCCTGGGTCCCTTCTGGAGTTTGCATGTGTGAGCTTTCTCCAGGCATCAGAGGTTCCTCTCACCCTCCAGAAATATGCTTCATAGGTTAATTGATGATTAAATTGCCCCTTTAAGGTGAGTTTGTGGTTGTGTGTCTTTGTGTAGCCCTGTGATTGATTGGTGAGCTACACAGTAGCTGGGTAGGTTCTAGCATTTCCCTGACCCTGAACAAAATAAGTGGGTATAGAAAATGGATGAATGGATGGATCGATGCCTATTTGGATGAATTTCAGATTCCTGACAATTATACTGCAGAGACCATTTTACAAACCTTACAATTTATAAGTAATTGTGCGTAAACAGGATCTGAGTCACAAGACCATTAAATCCTTAGATCGTACTGGGCAAATTCCAACAACCAGTTAAAAACCAACTATATTTACTCTAAAAGGAAGCTTCCAGAAGCTGCAGCACCTGATGAATGTCCATGGAGGACGGCTCTACCAGCTGTTCTTCTATCATTAGTTGCATAAACAGTTGTTTATGCAGCATTAACCTGCTTTCCCACCGTGATGTAATATCTTTCTAAATATAAATCTGATGAGGTTATGGACGGTCATGATGATAAATTTTGATCAGTTGTAAAACTATTTATGTAATCCGCCTTTTAACTCCACCCACCACAGGCCACAGCCTTTTTTTATTAAAAGCCCGCTCTCCTGCCGCCACAGGATTTACTCATAACATCACAGACGGGAGGATGGAGGGGGAGGGGGGCCTACGGCTAGTCTTTCCAAATGTTCTTTTCTATTCTATTCTGTAGTGGTGTGGGAAAAAATAATGAAAGTTTCAGGGAACAAAAATTTAAATGTAGTGCTTGTTGAAGTCCACATACTAAATATATATCTATCCATTTTCTTAACCTGCTGTATCCCTTTTGGGGTCACAGGGCTCCCAAAGCCCAACCTGGCTACTGTTGGGCAAAGGGTGGGGTACAACCTGAAGAAGTCACTAGCCCTATCGCACACGATCACTCACCCAAGGGCAATCTAGACTAATCAGTCAACCTGTGAAGCATGTTTTTGGACAGAACCTGGAGAAAAACCGCAAGTGTTTGGGCAGAACATGCCAACTCTACACAGAAAGGTCCCCGCTGGGATTTGAACCTGGGCCCTCTCACTGAGAGAGAAAAATGCTAACCACTGTGCAGCCCACTTAATCTCTAATCATCATCTAAATTATTGAATTACAGAACTTTTATCTTACCTATGGAAACACGATAACCCCATATCTTTCATCCAATAATGGCATCTAAATATGAGACATTGGATTAACCCCAAAAAGCTGATATCTCCTAACACGTTTCGACGTGGCTTTCTGCTGATGTAGGAGCTGGAAGATGCTTAAGACATGGAACTTGGAGTAGCGTTGAATAACCACTGCTGCTTTCTCCATGCAGAGTGCAGAGGACTGCAGCAATGCCTTGTCTATTTGCAGATATTTCTTTCCTATGTTAGCAAAGCTAATGCTATTATATCAGCATAGCAAACACAAATGTCATGGTGCCGTACGTTTCCTCGAATAAATTGGATAATGGAATACAACGTACTTTATATTCTGGGTTTTCCTGATGATTCCCAGATATCCAGATACTGTGGGAATGTCAACTGGCTTTTGTTTTGGGAATTCCAATAACTTTCTACAACTCTTTCCAATGTCGGTTTAAATGTTTTTGAAAATCCAGTGAGTTTCAGCCCCAAGACAACTTTATGCTTGTGAGCTGCAAGGCTAAGGGCAGACTGACATTTCAGCTGCAGGACTGCTGCCTATCATCCCCTGAAGTGCATGTGGTCAACCATGGTTTTCTGATTAGACATTTGACTTCACAGTTGTTTTGAAATTGTTGAGCACAACCCAGTCAGAAGAGTTGAAAATAGTCATAGTCAATTGTTTGTCAGTCTTTTGCTGCCTTTAAATCATTTTACACCGAACTGGTTTATTGATTATTACTTTATTTAATTTTAAGAAGTCATGTGATACCTGCAGTAAAGAGTAAAGATATGCAGCAAACAATCAATTGTTTTTGTATTTGAACACTTGTTTTTTCATTCATCTGACTTGTAAAACTGGGGAAATTGGTATTTGATTTATGATGAGGAGCATATCTTTTTCTAATTGGATGAAGGCCAGCCATCACTTGCTATAAACATAAACTTGACTTGGTTTTTGACTTATATTATTTTCCCTTGTTCTGTGTGCTGAGCAGGTCTATCTCCTGCAGCTCTGTCTAGCAGGGCGTTCTCTCGCAGGCATGCTCTCTGCATTATGCAGGGCTTGTCAAGAAAGCATTACAGAGCTCAGCCATTTTTCACACTCTGCTCAGAAACCCAATCATGCACTGGCCGACTCGGATCAGCTCAGAAAACAGATGGGTGGGGTGGAGTGTCATTACCTGAAATTTTTCAGGGCAAGAGTGGTATTTCTCACAAGCACGGAGTCCTGGGAGGCTCACGGCCTCTTCATCCTGCTTTCTGGCAGAGTTTTATTGTAAATGAGAACCCAGCAATTCCACCCTCCACAAAAACAGCTGACTCGCTTCTTTGATAAAACACATTTACTGATACTGCTATTTAGTTTTCAAAGTGTCAGTGATGGAAAACCAACATTTTTATTATGTTCTCACTGTTCTTCTTCTGTTTTCTCACAGTTACAGCAGTCTAAAAAAAAGGAAAACCATTAATGTGGGATTTTGGTGATGAATTCTCTGTTTCTCATGGTTCCACAACAAATAAATTACAATTAATTACATGTGACGATCAGAGACTACAGAAGGTTTAGTTTTTTCATTAGAACTAATTGGAAAACCACAGTCGAGAAGGGGCGCCTGTGTTCAACCGTAATGGCGGTTTCCCTCATCAGAGTGTGAATGTGTCTATGAATGGGTTTGTGACCATAAAACGCTTTGGGCCTTAATCGAGGTAGAAAAGCGCTAAATTATATACAGAAATAGTCTGAAAAAACAAAAAAGTACACAGAGATAAGAAGAGAGAGACAGAAGAGCCACCTCAGTAACAATCATTCCTCCTGGTGTAACATTTCTGGTGTGTCCACTTGAGTAAGCATAAACAAAGAGGGTGATTTTTTGTGCTTCTGTATTGTGATTGGTTCTTTTTGTCTTCAGCGAGACTCTGGTTACAGCTGTAAATTGATTCTTTCTAGTTTACTTGCATTATTATCAATATTTGCTCATCCAGGTATATGACTGAAAAAAAAACTCATTAAAAACCAAGACTGGAGTGTTGCTGCAGCCACGTAGAAAAGGAGCATGAGGCCTGAGGCCTTTATGCCTTAATATTGTTTAAGCATTAAAACTTAGCATAAACTATGAGAAGTTTCTTCTTTCCTCTGGACTTAATTTTTTTGCCGTTTTAACTGATTCAGTGTCCAAATGATGCAAACGTCCTTGTCCAAATACTTTGATATTTTATATATAGTGCCCAGGCATGAATGGCAGAGGAGTAGTTCGAGTGCAGTCAGGAAAATCAAATACTTGACCCCTTGTCACATGAACACAGTGACAGCGGGCTGTGAGGAAGCTTGTAGAGCTGCAGAACTGAACCATAACAAAACTGAGGATTGTTGCTTTATGTCGGACCTGCTGAACCAATTATGCGATGTGTGGTTTTTCATATACAACTTCTAGCAATACTTAGTTAAATATTGATGATTAATTGATGTTCTAAACTGTTCCTGGGGTGTGACTGTGAGCGTCTGTGGTTGTGAGCCCTGGGACCGCCAGGCAATCCCCGTTAGCACTCAATAATAGGCTCCAGCAGCCCTGTGACCCCGGAAGGGATTGAGTGGCTTTAGAAAATGGATGGAACCAGAGAAACTTTGGAGGTTGCATAAGAAGCAAACAACTCTCTCAGGGTATTTCCATGATCTTTAGTTTCATAAATATCAACAGTATATAGTTATGACAGGTCAATGAGGCAGAGACAGTCTTGACCTCTCCTTTGTATAAACACGTGAAAGTAAAACTAAACTTATTATTCTCTAACCTTTACTGCTGCTGCTTTTTTTATTCATTTTCTGCTGCCTTTGCTAAAGAGCTTTGGGGTTTAAAACTTTGCAACACATCTTCTTTTTTGCAAGAATGATACGCTGAAGGCCAACTTTAGTTTGACAACTTTAATTCATAAGACTGTCACAATAAAAGCCCAGAATATCTCCTGTTAGATCAAATTTGTTTTTTCTCTTATCAGCTTACAAAAGGTTTTCTTGTAGATTTGATATCACTCTCTTTTTTTTGATGAATGGTATTGTCACTTATTTACATAAATAAATTCCCAAAAAAATTGAGGAAAATTGGAATGTGTCCACCCTCAGACTGGAAGGTCGGGAGTTCAAATCCAGGCCGAGTCATACCAAAGACTCTATAAATGGGACCCGATGCCTCCCTGCTTGTCTATTAACATGAAGGGGTTGGATTGAGGGGTTTAATCACCAAATGGCTCCAGAGCACGACTGTGTCTGCAGCTCACCGCTCCCCCAGAGGAGGAGTCAGATGCGGATGACTAATTTCACACACCTAGGTTCGGGACAGCTAATGGAACTTTAACTTTAACTTAATTTTGATTTAAGTGTTTGTCCTTTTTGAAGAAAAGCACTCTTCAATCAGCAGATCTTCACCTGTGTCTGTTTGAAAGGTGAAATTAAAAACAGGGTTAAAAAGTAGGCTGTGAAAATAAGCATGAAATGACAAATATCTGTTAAAATGAAGAGATTAAGAAGTGGAATGAAAAACTGAGATGTGAATTGATATCTTTGTTGATCCTTCACTTGTTACCTGCATTAATGGTGCCTGTTTGAATTGGGTTTTTTGTATAAGAGACAAAGATATCATACACCTGAACAAGACTGCAATGTACCAACTCCGCCTACAATAAGGAAGCAGCTTGGTGAGAATAGATCAACTCTTGAAGCGAATATTAGAGAATGGAAGAAAAACAAGCTCACTGAGAATTTTCCTCCACCTGGAAATCCTGGAATGAAAGATCTAATTTGGAGAACAGTGAAAAAAACAGACCAGAACCACATGGAAGAACTAGTCAGTGAACTTAAGAGAGCTGGGACCACGGTAACAAAGGTTACTATAGTTACACAATACGTTGTCATGGATTCAAATCCTGCAGAGCTCCGAAGGTCCCTCTGCTAAAGCCAGCACATGTTCAGACCCTTCTAAAGTTCTCCAGAGACCATTTGGATGATGTAGAGGAGAAGGCCATGTGATCAGATGAAGCTAAAATAAAACTTTTTGATTTAAATGCCTCTTGCTGGGTTTCCCAAGAACAGCAAAAACACTGTGAAGCATGCTTTTGGAAGCATCAGGCTTTGGAAGCATCAGGCTTTGGAGCTATTTCTCTGCAAAGGGGAAAGGATGACTGATCGGTACGAAGGAAAGAATGAATGGACCAAAGTACACTTTTCACCATTATGCTTTCAGGAGAATTTGCAGTCACCAAGTTCTGTATAACCTGGGTTTTATTGTTATGAAAATGTATATTTTGTAATACTGAAAACAAAGAAATGTTTAATTTTTGTTAACTCCAGATATTTTTCAGATGCCTGATTAGCTTTCGTTTATTCCAATGCTCAGATGAACTTTTAGTTGCTAAATAAACTCTTTTAAAATACATTTAATATGGAAAATACTTAGTACCTGTGAACCTAAATTTTATGGAGAGAATTTATTCCAACATTCATTTTCAGTTTCAAAACAGTCATTTTTTCCCATGGTTGCAATGCTCGATTTTGGAAGATAGGGGGCAGTAGAAGTACGCCTGAATAATTCAATCATCCCAGCATGGGATCTGTGTGAGAAAGGACAGGATTTGAGGGGAGACTGAAATACTGGAGTGTCAGAGGAAATAAAAGGATTTGGGTCATCTGTGGCTCGGAGGAAAGGAGCTGTCGCACAGGAACAGAGAGGTTAAGTTGGTAGTATCTCAGAGTCGGCATGCACGCCGCCATCAGGCATGCATACTGGTGAGATTACTTTGTGCATTGCCTGCAGCTCATCTCCATTAAAGTCTGCATTTCATTGCAGCACACAGATGCATTTGAAGTTGCGTTGTTTATTGGATTGCTGCCAGAATGCATATTATTTTCCTTTCAGTGTAGCTTAGTGTCCTTTTTGAAATAAATGAAATGGTTTCTGAGGTTTCTGTTTATTGCAAAGGAAATTCAGATCCTGTCAATGCAAATTACTTTCATCTAATAAAAAGAGGGGGCGGGGGGGGTGCTCCAAAGGGACACAGCCATCCACTTTGATGGTTTGAAATTTAGTGCCCAGTCAGAGAAAACAGGAACTAAGACAGAGTGACTCATCAGCAGATGGCTAAGCGTTAGCGGGGCTCATCTCTGCCACCAGGAGCCCTTATGCTTTTACCACCTGGAACCGTCCCGAGCGGCGTGGCCCTGGAGCACGGCCACCCGGGTAAACTGTGAGGAACTGGTGAAACGGGGGCACAGCACCTGGTCCCAATTCCAGCAGGCCCGGTTCCCATCCGTCTTTTTGCTCCGTCTACTGTTTTACTGTTTCTGCCGTCTTGCTAACGTTGACAGCGTGCCTGTCCTTGTCCCCTCTGTCCTGTCCATGACAATTGTTTTTCCTGTCATCACTGCTCCTCTGTCCTCACAAACACCCTCTGCCTCCTCCTCTCTGTACCCCCAGAGGAGGGCAGCAGCCTCCTTCTCTTTTGGGTGTTGCATCCTTTTCCTGTGTGTCCATTTCTCACACGTACATGTATAATGAGTTCATTCTGTAATCTTTTATTTTCTCTACCCAAAAGCAATTTCTCTTCCTAATGGTGTTTAAAAAGCGGCTCTGCCTAAGCTTTAGGTTGTTTTCGAGAAGAAGAGGCGTAATGAGAGAAAGCTACAAGCTTAATTGTGTATTTTGCTGCACAAATTGAGATGACTTTTGTGGAGAAGCTGGTGGGGGAGCCTTTTGTTTTATCTCTGTTTCTTATCAGGTAAATCAAAGGAGTAATCACAGAAACAGTTTTCTAAAAGGCATCTCCTGGAGCTTCAGCTTTTAGGACTTTCACTGAAAATTCTCAAAGTAAATTCATGAATACCTGATTTTGTTGGAACTGTTAGTTTTCCGATGAAAACAAAACCTTGACTGAGTGGTTTGGCTTTTTTAAATCAATTTTGCTGTGTATGTGTGTGTGTGTGTGTAGGAGGGGTGGTGCAAAAAAACTGTTTAAATGAAAAGACACAGTCAACAGCATTTTCTTTTCAGTTTTGTGGGGTTTTTGCTTTTAGGGGGACTGATCCTTTCAAAAGCAGCTTTGAAAGCTTGGATCAGATTGTAGCAGCAGTCACAGTGTCCTCCTAACACCAGATGGTGGAGGAACCACTAGTCTGCCATATTTCCTCTGCTGTCTGAACATTTTACAGAATGAGGTCTCTGCTGCTGGGTGATCATGAAGCTTCAGTGCAGCCACATCTGCAGCTTCTAGCTCAGATGGACGGGCTGAAGTAATGGCCTTTTAAATGCCACTGTGATGAAAAAGCTGACAAACCTATGATTACTGTAGCCTGTGTTTGATGTGAGTGCTTTGTACAGCATGTGGCTTTTTCTGACCTTTTAATAGTAGACTTTCTAAATAGAGAGTTTTGCTAAATGTTTTTGTTTAGAAAATATTTGTTTTTGAAAAGTGGTCCATTTTTCTTTTTAGTTTGTCATTTACTGTACAGAAACTTTCATAACATTGTATCTCCAGTAAACGATTAAACCCTGTAGGATGAGTAAGATGCAATTTAGCAAATTAGCTGTTCCTCCGTGATGAAGACAACTGTATGTTTCTGTCTTTAAAGACCCACCCTGATAAAATGGTCTTTTTGTCATGCTGGCTCAGATGTCGCCCGGCCAAACAAGGTCTGCATCAGGTGCTAGGGGCCCAAAGCACCCTGATGGAAAGTGGGCAACTGGAACAAGACGGAAATGGACTAGATGGGAGAGCAAGGTTCTGTTAGAATGCTTCTACTCAAGCAATCCCACCCAGAAGGGTTACATGCAGAGTATGTGGAATAAATGGATGTTTCGAAACCCACAATCAGTTTGGCGAACTGCCAAACAACTGGTAGCCGAATGTTCTGACATCCACAAATGGCAACTCCCATCACAACTTGAGATTGAAGCGGTACCACGGGGGAGCAACTGTCCTGAAAGACAAGATCATGTCTAGAATGAACAAAGCAACCCCGACACCAGCTACACTGGTCAAGTGATGTACTGCCTGAAAGTCTCCTGGAAGCTGTGAATGAAGCATTGAGGGCAATTCCTACCACAACCATCACAGAAACCAATGAACTGGTTTAGACTTCAGCAGCAGTGATCATTCAAGTGCTTGGCTATGAGAGCAACCATGAGAGAAAACAATACCCACCATGGAAGCCACGGTTAGAGGCCAAAACCAAGGCAACTCGGAGGGATGTGAGTAAGCTGACAGAGGCTCAAAGAGGTACAATGAGAAAGCAAGTACCTAAGAGATACAGCCAGATGCTAATACCTGAAACACTGGAAACTGCCAAACAAAAGCTCCTAGCTTGGAACAGCCGCCTTAAGAGGTATACAAGAGACAATGAAGCCAGACGGATAAACAGGCTGTTCGCAACTCAGCCTGCAAAAGTGTACGCTCAGTGGCAGGGTCAAAACAGCCAATCAGACCCACCAAGGTTAGAAACTGAACAGTACTGGAAAAGTATTTGGGAGAAAGAGACAGCACATAACAGTAATGCCCAGTGGCTGGTCTCTCTAAGAAAGGAAAATGGCAACCTCCCTGAACAAAATCCAAAAGAGTCTCCATCAAATGTGGGATATACCAAGGTGATGCTCTGTCCCCACAGCTGTTCTGCATAGGTCTGAACCCCCTCAGCCAATTAATCAACAAGACTGGCTATGGACACCGACTCAGAAATGGGGCCAACATCAGTCACCTCCTCTGCATGGATGACATCAAGCTAAATGCTAAGAGCGAGCGTGACATTGACTACCTGATCCACACCGCCAGGATCTACAGTACTAACATTGGGATATCATTCGGGCTTGAGAAATGTAGCTGGAGGCAAGGTAGTCCACACAGGAGGGGTCTCACTCCCAGAAGGAACAATGGCAGACATTGAGGACAGTTACAAGTACCTTGGAATTCCACAGGTAAATGGCAACCTGGAGCAGGGAACAAGGAAAGCTGCAACAGCTAAATACCTCCAACGAATTAGGCAAATCCTAAGAAGCCAGCTAAATGGCAAGAACAAGACCCAGGCAATAAACAGTTACTTAGGCACTGCCAGTTATCAGATACCCAGGAATAATAAGATGACCAAAGGAAGAGATACAGACCACGGCTCCTCACCATGCATGGAGGGTTCCATCCCAAATCCAGCACCCTGAGACTGTACGCTGGCCGCAAGGAAGGAGGCCGAGGACTATTGAGTGTGGAAGCCACTATCTAGGATGAAACATCCAAGATGCATGAATACATCAAGCTCAAGGCCCCAACTGACAGTGTGCTCAGTGAATGTCTCAGGCAATGGAGAGCAGAGGATGCAGTTCGGGAGGACAGATCCTCATGGGAGGACAAACCCTGCATGGGATGTACCACCGAACCATAACTGAAGTGGCTGATATCAAGAAGTCCCACCAATGGCTAGAAACGGATGGCCTACAGGACAGCACTGAGGCACTCATCCTGGCAGCTCAGGAACAAGCCCCGAGCACCAGAGCGATAGAGGCTCAGATCTACCACACCGGACAAGACCCAAGGTGTAGGCTGTGTAAAGGGGCACCTGAAACAATCCAGCACATAACTGCAGGATGTAAGATGCTGGCAGGTAAAGCATACATGGAGCGCCACAATCAAGTGGCTGGAATAATTTACAGGAACATGTGTACAGAATATGAACTGGAAACCCCAAATTCAAAATTGGAAACACCTCCGAAGGTGGTAGAGAAGGAAAGGGCAAAGATCCTTTGGGACTTCCAGATCCAGACTGATAGGATGGTAATGGTGAACAAACCAGACATTGTAGTGGTGGATAAAGAACAGAGGAAAGCCGTTGTGGTGGATGTGGCACTGCCAAGCGATGGGAGCACCAGGAAGAAGGAACATGAGAAACTGGAGAAATACCAGGGACTCAGAGAAGAACTGGCGAAAGCCTGGAAAGTGAAGGTGACAGTGGTGCCTGTAGTAATTGGAGCACTTGGGGCAGTAACCCCCAAGCTGAAGGAGTGGATACAACAGATCCCTGGAAAGACCTCAGACCTCTCAGTCCAGAAAAGTGCAGTGCTAGGAACAGCTAAGATACTGCGCAGGACCTTCAAGCTGGTAGAGGACCCGAGCTTGGGTGAGAAACAACCCGCGGAAGGGTGAGAGGGGCATATATATATATATACAAAAACACACACAAAAATAAGCTTAAATTGTGTTTCAGAATCTTTCTTTATTCAAATCATTGTGATTGACGGGAAGGGGCATGGTATTGCTCTGTCTTGCCTACAACTCAGAGGTGAATTTCTAATGAACTCCTGCTGCTGGACAGAATCTATGTCTAAGAAACTGACACCTTTTTTTATTTTAGCTAAATGCGGTATAATTATAATTCAAAGACCACTGGGAATGGTTGGAGTGGGTCTTTAAGCGAGCTGCTTCTGCAAATTCCCAGAAAATTGTTCCAGCTATCAGTACTGTAAGGACTGTTGGGTGCAAATTATGTAGTTTCATGGGAAGGACATATAGATTTTCTCAGAGGGCCACCTCTTAAGTTTTGTACCAAAGGTTATGTGGGCTCATAGTGATTACTAATCATCAGTGAGTATAACTAGGATGTCTGGAAACCCAGTTGGATATGTCTCTTAAGGCTGAGAATTCCCTTTATTTGTACTAAATACAATTTTAAAAAATTACGAACCTGGCAAAGAATTTCAAAAGCATTTATCCATCAGCCTTAAAACATTTGCACTCATCTGACATCCCATTTGTAGTCCATATGGCCCTTTATAGTTGTACCAGCTTCAGTTTTTCTTGGAGGCTTTCCTTAGGTTTATGAGTATTTTTCACCAATTTACCAAAACTCCCTAGATGCAATGCATAGAAACAAGAACTGTGCTCTTGACAACTGGCAATGATCAGATGGAGAAATTGGATTTGTCTCTCCAGAGAAGGTGTCTTTCCTGCTCTGGAATCCAGTTTTGTTTTACGGCACAAAGATTTCATTGAACTTGGTGATGTACTGCTTAGATAATGCTCGTTGGCATTGGAAACCCATTTCATGATGTTCTACACTGTTCTTAGTCTAATCTGAAAGATATGAAGGTCTGAGGCCTCCTCTTTGCCCCTCAGCTTTGTTGTGATGCCGTGAGCGGCTGACCATGGAACATTGAGCAACGTAGAAATGTTATGACTGGACTTGTTGCACTGGAGCATCACAGCAGTACGCTGGAATTTGCTGAGCTCCTGAGAGCGAGCCATCCTTTTACAAATGTTTGTGTATTTTGAGAAAAATCCTGCAATTTGCATGTTAATAAATTTACCAACACAAAGGTGCGTTCCTGTGACTCTCCTTTGGAATATAGGTGCTTCTGCAAACAGTTTTTGGCAGTTTGGAAACTGTCAAACTTCTGTTGGAGGAGACCTGTGCTTCAACGTTTAAAACCAGCAACATTTTGTAGGAATGTCTTTGTGAGCGCACTACCGAGCCCCACGTGGCTGTGAAGAACCTTTTGAAAAATATATTTGTTACATTTTTGAAGGATGTATGTTTTCCCTCTGGATATTAAATTCTTTAAGTATTCATTGGACAGAACATGTTTTTAGGACAGAAAAAAAATATTAGTAGGAATAAGTTTCTAATTAAAATATTAAACAAGTATCATCAATCAAATATATGCCTTATTGATTATTTTATGCAATTTATAAAATTAGTATTTCTCTTGAGTGCTGTGTTTTAATAGTCTTTCTTTTTTAAAGAAAATATGTTATTAATTAAAACTTTGCGAAACCTTTAATTGAGATTTTCCTGAAACATGGAGGAAATAATTGACAGAGACAGAAATGAATGAACTGTGTTTGTTGTGGACTCTGAGAGCAGCCAGCTCTGCAAACACTGCTGGTATTTATGCTGCAAACTTGCCTCCAGCTGTCTGATACACAGATGGTTGAATAACTGTTTTGGGTAAACCGTGCTTTACTATCTGTGTAAAACTGCTGTTTGGTGCAACTGTGTGAGAACAGGGATATTCCCATGTATTTTTACCAGACTCTTTTGTTAAAATTGCACTGTTTACATGCAATGAATTCGTGATTTGCGTGTCCATTACGTAATTCGAATGTGATCTGTGCACCGTATATGCGAGATAAAAGTTATACATCAGAGGTACATGTTTGAAAACTCTGTTTGACATACGGGAAAATACGTGAAGCGGTCTTGAAAAGCCACAAATATGCGTTATCACCCCAAAATCACAAACAGTTGCGTAAGATTTGTACAGTGATCCCTCGTTTATCGCGGTAATTGTGTTCCAAAAACAACACGCGAAAAGTGAAATCCGTGAATTAGTCAGCTTTATTTTTTTTATGCTGTGCCTCTTTCGTCCTGACTCCGCTGTAGCGTCTGTTTCTACTGAAGGTGCAGGAGTCTTTCTCTGAGAGAAGAACACTTTTATGGGTAGTTGTTGGCGCTCTTTCTTTTTCTGAGCAAGAAGATTTTTATAAACGGTTATGCCACCTTCGATTATATTTGAGAACTGCAATGAACGACTCATCAAAGGGTCCCATTCTTGGGCCGTGCGCTGAAGTGCAATGCACTTTAAAAATATCCGCACTGTAAAAAAAATACGTGAAGCAGTGAAGCCGTGAAAGATGAAACGCGATATAGCGAGGGATCACTGTATAATAAATTGTGTATAAACTCCATATGCACTGCGTAATTCTGAACCCACCAAAAATTTTGAACAGAATTCACGTAAAAACTCGTCAGCCAAAATTCTCGACTGACATCTGTGAACATCGACAAATGACAAGCACCAAAACAACATATATCACGCATGTAACACGAAAGACTAAAAATTCATACATGTAAAATGCGTAAAATGTACGTAGCGGCTGTATGACACGGCCTTTAGCTGTTCAGATGCCCCATGTTTCCATGTTCAGAAAATTTTGCCTTTTGTTTTATTAATTCCTTTATAAAAGTCAGTCCTTATTTGTTTTATCATTAAATTCCTTTGGCATTTAAAAACACATCTTGAAAAAAGACCAGGCTTGAGCTGTGGATCGGGGGGAGGGGGGCATTTTCTGTGCAAATGTCACAGGTGAGTGAGGTGCTATAACATTGGTATGAATCTTTAATTGGCTGATGCTCTGTGTTAGATAAATGTGAGTTTTCAAGCAGAAAGTCATATGGGAACCATAAATTAATTATTTGAACTTTGAACAAAAAAGTTTCACAAAGAAAAGCAAAGAAAAGTATATCTGTCTTGACACTGTAAATTAAAACGTGCTACAAAAAGGTGGAGGGATTTAAAAAGAAGGATTTGTTATTTTAAATCAGGCATGTCCAAAGTCTGGCCCAGTGGCCAATAGTGGCCTGGATTTAAATTTCTAATGGCCCACAGGCCCCTGTCATAAAAACAGGCCTTCAGCACGATGAAAAAACTGTGTACAATTTCTTGATAGTTGTCTGCTAAAAAATGTATTTTCATATTCACCATGAAGAGGCACTACCAGATGACACGCTAACTGGGAATGAACAGTGTGAAAAGTGGACAAATTGACAGTGATTTAGGTAAAAACGTACTTAAAAATATTGTTTTTACAGAAAAGAAATGACCAGTATGCCCTTTCAATAAAATGTTAAACTAATTAGTTAATTAAAATTTTATGTTATTTAAACAGTTTAAAGAATAAAAATGCACTTTGGGCTATCTATGAAGGAAGTAAAGTTATAAATGTATACGCCATTTACCCTTTGATTCGTTTGCCATATTGTTACATATTTACAAAAGTATTGTCTAAAAGTCCTCATTCTAACCGTACGTTTTTTGTGTTTCTGTGGATGACTCCTGCAGGTTTCTCCTCAGAATCTCCTCGTTTCGATTTGTAGAAGAGGACTTTCTAAACTTTGATCTGTGTTAGCCAAGTCTGCCACAGGTGACAGCAGGGTCGGGTGTCTCTGCTTTTATCAAGTTTAACTTGTGCTTTTTGTGGCTCAACTGGGCTGTTGATAAGCAAGACCACTGGTATTTAGGAAAAAGCTTAAAGGAGTCATTTGGCATTTCAAAGAGATGTGTGTGTCATGTGTTGAGCTGTCCAAAAAGCCATTATATCAATTATTCACTCGCCCCTCATTCATACTTAGGGATGGGTACCGTGCCCCGGTATTGAACCAGCCCCGGGGCCGCATTCTTCAAGGCCGCAGTATCGTTAAGATCTGACCTGAACGGTTCTGCTATCGGTACTGGAGAAGTTACTTTTTCTTTTTTGTGTCCCACAAGCGTTATCTGCCATATTTAACTCACCAAGTCAGTCAATTTTCTGTTAATTAATGATGATATTAATTTCGGTATTCTCGTTGAAAAGGAGAGCTCTATCTGTCTATTTGTGTGCACGGGGGGCGGGGCTGTTTTCAGACAGCACGCGCCGCGCGCCCACACACACAAGACAAGGCAGCGCACACACAGTCAGTGGCGATCTTGTAGGGGACACGTGAGCGCCCTAGACTAAGAACTAACGTTTCTGCGTAAAAAATATTAAGTTTGCCTACCATGCTGTCACCTTGCTACTACGATGACCGCATGTTGCGCTGTTTGTGCAGAACAGGCTGGGGCAGCGGGAGGGGGGGGGTGTTGCACGCGGAGCATACAACAAACAGGTAGAGAGGCGGGGCTTAGACTCACCGCTTATGATTCCAGACCCGCGACAAACTATCAGCTGCTTCCTAATACTTAATAATGATTAATAACTAATGATAGTTGTCATCCGTAAAATTAAATGGAGTTGGCAAAATAGAGAGGAGTCTGCATCAAAGTGAATTTGTTTCCATCATTTAACTTAACTTAACTTAACTCTGGTGTTTGACAGACAGAAAAGTCTATTCAAGGTTGTGGAAAATGGACAAAAGATCAAATGAAACATCACACTCATAAATAATAAAAACAATTAGATTAAATAATTAAATAAATATCCTGTCTGGAACATTCTCATGTATAAAGTAAAATGTTTTGTTAAAAAAAAACAATGTTGTTGCATAGTGAGGAAATAAAACACTTTATGTTCTTAATTTGTTTTTGTTTTTTTTTCGTATCGATAAGAGTACCGATAAGAGTACCAGATCGATAAGCAGTATCGATAAGAGTAGTAGTATCGTTAAAACCTTAACGATACTCAACCCTATTCATACTTGGTGATGGTAATACGGATGCAGCCAAAGCCGCCCTGGGGCAGGCTGACAGAGGCGTGGCTGTCAGTACAAGCCTACGCCCGCTCCCGATCCTTGGCCGACCTGCTCAACCACCTGAGTCACTGCTGCCCTTTAGCTGTTCGGAAAAAGCCTGCTAAGCCCGAATACAAGGAGTATTTAGCAAACCGTGTTAGAATAATTTCAACTGTTTTGTTCTTACTTTTTTTTACCATTGTTCCATGCAAAAGACACATAATGAGAGACAGGAACCATGGGAAGGTTTTTGCCCCAGATTGTCTGTTTACAAAACATTCTTCCCCCTCCCATCATTGTTTCTATGCCTGGAGAAGCCAATTAAAACCTAGCCAGCACTGAGAAAGATTTGCCTTTCGTAATACCATTCAGACAACAGAGGACTCTGTCAGGATAGGAAGTGATCCTTTGAAGATGGCGTGAGAGACAGAATAGAAAAAATGCCTTTTCTGTCAAGTCAAAAATGATGCAGGTGTAAAGGAACCGCTGGTGTAGACGAGATGTCCTTACAACATTTTGCTACGGCCTTATGAAATCGAATCAGTACTACTCAGAAATAGGCAAAGTAAGATATGTATTTTTAGTGCAGCATTTACACATCCACTCAGTGAAGTGTTTGCTGCAGTAAGTCCACTCGTCCTGACATTCACCTGCTGTGAGTGTCCTGCATTCACCTGCATCATTGCAGGATTCATCATTGATGCATATTAACTAGCCTACAGGAAGCAGGTCTGATTGGACAACACAGGACCCAGGATCGGCCCCTGGGGGTCAATTATGTTTAGCAAAAATGCTTTCTGTTCAAGACATGACTTAAACTGTGCAGGAGCAGTTCTAAAGGTGCCTTCTCAGTCTTCAAGTCTCTGTGGTAGGACCGCATGATCAACTGTCTTGAAGGCAACATGCATATCCAACAACAATTCTTCTGCAGGCAGAATTTCTGTCAGTTTGCAGCATCTGGTTGTTCATCGCCCTTTCATTTTTAATCTTAATGTGTTAAACAGTATTTTTTTGTGAATTTCTGCAAATGTTCAATCACATTATAACAGCTTTTAACCAAGAATGAAAACTGGCCTGCCTTCTGCAGACTTGGTCCTTGTTTTTGCGACCTTATTGGATTTGGGTCTTAATATTAGGGTGAGGACCTGGTGCCCCAGGTAACCCGGTGCTTTAAGTATTTCTGTGCACGTACAGACAGGCCCTGGGTTGACTCAGACCTTGGCAGAGAACATGAAATGAGCTCTGCAGGACATCTTTCTAATCTTCACCACTCTTGCTCTAATCCACTTTGATGAGGAAGAAAAGCAGATTCAGGACTGAAGGAATGTTGCTGGACTGACTCATGAAAGATCTTACATAAGCGAAGAATTCATGTTTTTAATCAAACTTTGATTAATTGGCTGGATCAAAGATAGATTGATTTTCATGCTTTTGGTCATTTTCTATATTCTTCCAATTGAAGTTGATTAACTTATAACCTTTGGAAAAATAAAGGTGAAACTTTAAGAAATTAGAATGCAAATATTTGATATTCACTCTTTCAATGTAAACATTCTGAAGGGATTTTCCGCTTTATTGTTTCTTTCTTTCAAAAATGTACTGATCATCAACGTTGTGGGTTTATAAAAAGTTTTCTAGATTATACATATATTTAGGACAATGTCGTATGTGCCACAAATATTCCATAAAAAATAAGGAATCCTCTCAACTCAATAGTTGAACTGTCCACCATCCCAGTACACAGCAGCACACATCTGTTTCTGCTGAAACGTTGGTTCTGTGGTGGTGTGTGCGTTACCTCAGGCCCTCACCAGCTACAAGTAAGATGTCCAAACCAGATGTCAACCAGCAAGTGGATAAACTCATTAGTGACTCCTCATTTAGTCAGTTAACATCTGGACCTCTGCTTTCTGCGGATGTAAACATTTGAACATGTGCATCTTCAAATCCAGCATTTTATTTTGGATTCTGACGGCTGTGCTGCCATGAAAATAGGGGAGCCTGTGAAAAGTTGCGAAGGGTTGTTGCAGTCTGAACGCATCACGTGTCAGCAGTTATTAGTTCTGGCGCAGAGACGGGCAACCTCCGACCACAAGTGTACAGCAAGATGGTGAAGCCTGTCTGCTCGTTTGTTCTGGAAGTTTGCAGGAGACTGGCGCAGATGGATTAATAGTGACAGAGCAGCGGAGCAGAAAATGCTCCAAGGGTGGCAGTGAGGAAATGTAGAGAGGGGCTTGCTGCGTCCCACAATGCTCGGCTCTCAAAAAGAAACAAACCCAGCTGGGGAGCGTTGGGCCTGGCCAATGAGATATCTGGAATGGAGATTGAAGAGAAGGTAGTAGGACGACAGGACAAAGCAAAGCAAAGGCCTCTCCTTTTCATTTTTGTTAGATACAAACATGAGCGCATTACAACAAAGTTACAGGAGCACTTTATAAACAGGTTTTTTACCCTTCACAGTCATATTTAGAAAGACTGATAAAGTACATAGACAGAAGAGCTGTTTGCTTATCAAAAGCATTTACTCCAGTCAAAAGTGTGTGCTTCAGGTCTATCGCAACACAACAGGATTACTAACACAAGGCATTTAAGTCAATCTTTACACATTATTAATGCTACTTTTCTCTATATTTACCACATTTTAAATCATACCTAAATCCATCTCTCAGGCAGGTTTTAATCAGGGTACAAGACCTAAAAGCCTCTAGGCTTCTAGCTAACTGGGAACAGTGACATCTGGTGGCCAACTGAAGTCTCAACAATCTGTAAAGAGCTCACCTGAAATGCTAACATCGTTTCAATCGCCTGTAGATGTTATGTATATGTCATGCATGTGTAGGTTTTTAGAGCAAAAACACCAAAAGTTTAAGTCATCTGCTGAATAAGTTGCCCTCTTTGCAGGATGAATGAAATGTATATTGATTTTCTGCATTTTTATTTCCTGCATAGCTTTATGAGAGTCTTTTTCTGTTTAGATGCCTATAACACAAACGTAGACATAAAACAGTTCACTGTTGATCTGCTGTAGAATAAAACCTAAACTTTTATGAAGCCAAAATCTGCTCATTATCTGGTTCTGGTACAAACATCAGTAAGTCAAGACTATATCTTGATTTCCTGTTTGAAGCCAAAGTCATCTTCGCGCAGTTTTATTTCACAGTTCTAACTCGGCAATGACTCCACAAGGGTTGGCCTAAACAGTTACCTCCTCCGTAAAAGAAAATCTAAAGTTTTGTGTGAAAGAAGAGAGTGCAGTGCAGCTTCACATCCACGCGGCTGCTCTGCAGCATCTGTGGGTCTCACAATGACATATCAGGAGCTAAAAATAACCTGCAGTCATGGCTGCTTTGTTGATGGCTGGTGCAGTATTAGTGGGGATAATGCAGGGTAGATTAAGACAGTTTGTCAGCCATATTTAGAGACTCAATGCTATGGATCTATATTGCAGAAGAAAAACAAGCGTCTGTGTGAGCGTGTGCTGGTAGGAAAAGCCCCCACCCCCCCACCCCCCCACACACACACACAGCTTCAGCGTGTCCTGTGGGCTCAGGGAGAGGAGCAAACGGCCTCTGTCTCCTCGGTGACACCAGGTTTCTTTTACTCAGCAGGAACGATTACAACAATCTGGCGTTTTTGTTCATTTTTGTGAGAAGGTTTTAGCATTTTGGTACATCAGCTTCATTTCATCCTACCAACAAGAGACTTTCCTCTTATTTGAGTTTAAAATTCTGTTACTGTTCTGCCAGCCCAGCTGACTGATCTTCATATCAGGTACTTCAAAAGTGACGTTCACTGAGGCTGACATCTACATTCAGTGGAGCTCTCCAACTTGACCAATTTCATCCACTGTTTTGAGCGTTTTCTGTTTATTTTTGATGGAGTAAGCCTGTTGAAGTTAATCTTTCAAATAAAATTCCTTTGCTGAGTGAAGTCAAGCCATTCAGGAGCAGGCGAGTGGATTAAGGGGTGCTGGACGAGATAAACCTGTCAACATGTTCTACACGTTCTAGACCTATTGGAGCTCCAGACTAAAGCTGCTGTGTCCTTATCTCTCAAACTCAAAAACTGCTTCATAAAAGGGTTGAATCAATTAGCATCTTGTTGCTTTTTTTTCCTATCAATCTCCCTGAATGCAATTTCTGCTCAGGATATTATTACATCTGAGCAACTTCTTTCAGCTGGTTTTGTCTGAAAATTTCCCCCGTATAATAAATGGAGCTGAAGTCCTTTGGTTTGGATTGCTAATTAACACTGGAGCAGATGGGCAGTGCGTCTTCACTCTTCAGTGTTTTTTTTGCAAGGAAGGAGGTTGATGGAGGCCTTCCTGCAGGAAGCTAACAGATGTCCCGTTAGAGCGGAGCTGTGCTGGGAATATGAAGTGTAGCTGCCTGCATGGTGGCATTGGCCGCTGTAGCAGGAAGACCGGCTGTTCACTAAGTGCTGCCTGTTGGGAAATATCAGCCATCTTTACTCCTGGTTCCACCCTGACATCATACAGGAAGCTGCTATAGTGACTTGGCTGTGCTTTCTGAGCCCTAAACTGCCTTCAGCCCACTGCTCTGATGCTCAACCAAACAATAAAATATGCTTTTGTGTGCATAATTATGATTGTCCTCCTTTTAATTTTGTTTTTCACAGCTTGTCTGCATGTAACCAAGTAGAAGCTCTTATGCTTGATAATAAACATGGTTTTTATTCCAGCCAATCTTTATGTAAATTTTGTTGATGCACAAAATCTGTGGAACTTTGTTAGCACCATTTATTCAAAAAACATTGTTGTTTTTGGTTTTATTGGAAGTATTAAACATTGCAACACCAGAGTTTGAGAGTCTGATGCGACTTAACAGTTATATGTACCGGGCCTTCAATTTAGTGTCAACAACATGAAAGCATGGATCCATCCATGCTGCCTTGTATCAATGATTCAGGCTGGTGGTGGTGGTGTCATGGTGTGGGGTATATTTTCTTAGCACACTTTGACTTTAAACCCCTCAGTACCAAGTGACCATGGTTCCAGCACAACAGCCTACCTGAGTATTGTTGCTAACCATGTCCATCCCTTTCTGACCACAGTAAACCATCTTCTAATGGCTACTTCTAGCAGGATAAGGCGCCATGTCATGAAGCTGGAATCATCTCAGACTGGTTTCTTGAACATGACAATGAGTTCACTAGACTCAAACGGTCTCCACAGTCACCAGATCTCAACCCAGTAGATCACCTTTGGGATGTGGTGGAACAGGAGATTGGCATCATGGATGTACAGCTGACAAATCTGCAGCAACTGTGTGATGCTACCATGACAACATGGACCAAACTCTCTGAGGAATGTTTCCAGCACCTTGTTGAATCTACCAATCTACCAAGGGTTAAGGCAGTTCTGAAGGCAAAAGGGGGTCCAACCCGGTATTAGTAAGGTGAACCTATTAAAATGGCCTGTTGGCAAACTTTATTTTATAATTTCTTGCCATTTTTTACAGACACTTAGTTAAGACAAAATAGATGCATAAAGATACTTTATTGGACGCAAACATCTTCTGTTTGGCTGCTGATGGATGTCTTATAAGTTCCAGATTTATCAGTAAACATTTTATTTAACCGTGTATCTGTCAGGTCCCAGGAGATTTTGAATATACATACAATCACTTTACAACCGCTTTAAATCAAGTGGAAACCGTGACTTGCTCTGACAGTGGAGCTGGCTGCAGCTTGTCTGTACTGATTAGGTGTGAGGGAGGGTTGGACGTGATTGACAGCTGCCTAGAGTTGTCCTGCAGGCTCTGTCTTCATTTGCCACATCTGTCCTAACTGTCACTCCCCATTTAGTAGCTCCTCTTTCCCCCTGTGGTGCAGTGGCCAGCCCCCTAGTCTTTATTGTTCTGGGGGAGAGTAAATCAGGTCAGAACCATCATAAAAAGGTAAGTGATCGTAGTGGTAAGTGAGCGCTCAAAAGGCAATTGTTTTGAACTTACCTTGCAGATCGGTGTACAGATAAACCCAGCAGGGAAAAGTTTGTATCTGCGGCAGCAGCCTCTGCGTCTCTGAGCTGCAGAGCGTCCATCCGCTGCTGCTGCATCAGCTTGACCAGCGCGAACCGACAGGCCTGGCAGCTTTGTGGGGAGTAAGGCAGAGAGTGGGAGGATAACTGACTTCATGCAGTGGAGAGGAGGATTTAGATGACGATATGAGATGTTGAGGAAGGTGGAGGTGTCACAGTACCTCTGCCCCACAAACCAGCGGGTGCACAGCCTCCTAGGTTGTGCCGGTGCCAGTGACAGCAGCTGGGACAGATGCTGATGCCTGTAGTCAGCCAGTCCCAGCTTCCTGTTGGTTAATGAACAGATGTGTAAGTGAGAGATCCCGATGAAAAGCCAAGATCTGGTGCTGTGGAAGGCTCACTTCCTGACAGAGGCAGAGGAGGCGACTGTGGTGCAGATAGGGCTTAAAAGCGAAAGAAGGCTCTCGTGCCTGAATGCACACATCACGCATCACTCCTCCTCTTGGCTGCCTCACTAATGCAATTCCAGTGTGAGAGTTCAAATCTGCCACTGTCCCTGGAGCTCAGAGGCATGTAAGAAGCTGCGAGTTTCCACTTCTTCTTTTTCCTGTTTTCCTTTTTTGTTTCATCCTTTGGTATTTTAAGTGTTTGTGAATGTTGAAAATGATTTTATTGTTCTGCTGCGGCCCAACAGGTTAAATTGACTGGGATCAGTGCTGCAGCATTCACACACCTCGGAAACTGTTGCTATAAATAAATAGAGAGAATTGAAAGGTTGTCATTGCTGAGAACGGATGATGCTGCTGAATGCAGACATTTTCACTTTCAACTTAAATCTATTTACCAAACCATCATCTCTACTGTTATTCAAAACAGATCCTCTCAATAATGACAAGTATTGCTGCTCTGTCATTGAACTAGGTTGTTAAAATTTAAAGTCCAGGAACAAGTTTGACTAAATTCTTGCAGATATTTTGGCAGCAACACAGAGGTGGACATTTAGCAGCAGCTCAGCAGGTGTAAGACCGTGTAGCCAGTGCTGATTTGCATCGTCCTTCATGTTTAAAGCTGCACCGAGACACCAGGCGGCTTGATGCCGTTTCAAGGAAAGGGCACGGACAATGGGACCTGTTTTTCCTCTTCATCTGGATATTTGGGTTGTTTGGGAAGTAATTTGGAGCCACAGCCAATCAGAAGTAACAAAGAGCTGTCTCTGCTTTGGGTCAGATGGGATCCTTTAGTCACAGTTGGGTTTGAAGAAGAGAGGAGGAAGAAACTGTTTTTGTGAACCTAAATTGCTATCTTTTCTAAAATGGAGCATGAATCATTTCAGATCATGAATCACTACGTTCTCTGTCTGTTCTGGTCCCAGAGTTTGTCTAAAACCAGCCAAACAGGACAAGAAATCAGCAGCAGGATAATCAGACAAAATGTCTGTCAGACCATGGAGCTAAACAAAGTGTTGCATCATGGGTGTGTAGCAGCAGTCCTGCTGATTTTACAAACAAGGGATGTGTGGGTTTTGGGGCTGTCCCATTTGCCTTCGGAGGTTCGGAAGGAGAAGCGTCAATTTTTATTGAAGGTATAGACAATTCTGAACTACACTACTCCTAAAAAGTTAGAGATATTATTTTTTACACAAGTGCTTCCCCTATTTGGTCTGTATTTTTGTGAAACATGTAAAAGTTTCTTTTGATATTAATAATGTTGAATAAGAAGAAACACCATTTTCATTAATTTCATGTTTATTACCCCAAAAGTTAAGATTAGGGATGGGTATCTTTAAGGTTTTAACGGTACTACTACTCTTATTGATACTGCTTATCGATCCGGTATTTTAACGATACTCTTTTTGAGGACGAAAAATGAATAAGTAAAAAATGAAGAACATCAAGTGTTTTATTTCCTCATGATGAAACAACATTGTTTTTTAAACAAAACATTTTACTTTATACATGATAATGTTACAATACAAACCTGGAATGCACATGGATGTGCTAGACCAGGGGTCTGCAACCAATATCTCTCAAAGAGCCATTTGGATCAGTTTCCCACTGAGGTGCGCTGTGGATAGATGGTGCTGCTTGTCCGATAAGCGGCGTGGTGTGTTTATGGCTGTTTGAATGATGATCTTGGTATGACTTACTGGCAAAATCAGGTTGTTGACATTGATACCACATTGGAAAAGTAAAAGACACTGAACACAATGAGACCGTTCCATAGAAAACACTAAAGGGTGTGTGTCCATCACCACCTTACAATGACCTCTCTACCCTAAAATTCTGTACAGTGAAAAAAACACTGCTTACGTCATCCTCTGAATTTTTCACAATATCCCTGACTTACTGTTATAGTGTCTATTCCTTCCATATCTAGTCTTTTGTTTTGGACTTTTGATAATATTTCCTCACCATCATGTTGTTCTTCTAGTTGTATTTTTTGGATCTGTTCCATGTATCATTTCCTCATCAATGTAAAACCTGTCATTAAAAGGCTTTTCTACAGTTTAACTGCATTTCAGTTTCCATCAGTTATAGTAAATTTGAGTCTCTCAGTGACTGGGCACGTGTCTGACATGACGTTGGATCCAGAATGAGCACTTACCAATCGCGCCTCTGCTTGTCACTGCAGCGGCGGCGGCCGTGTCCCCTGGGTGCCGGCTTCCTGGGCCTGGCGGTGCTCTCTCCGCGCGATGGGGGGGTTCACATTACACCTGAGCCGAGGGTGTTCGTGTCCCTGGGGGGTGGGTCCTGGTCCTTGCCCCTGAGCGCTGGGCCCCGCCAAACTTCCAACAGTGACCGAGCCTGGTCGGGCCATATTTACAACACCCCTTGTGGGCCCCCTTTTTTCCCCGGGGTTCCCCCCTCCTGGGCAGGGGCGGCGGGCCCCTGCCTTGCTCCTCCCTGGACCAACCGTGGGCCGGGTGGGTGGCTGCCTGTAGCGCGGAGCGGGTCTCCCTTGGGGGGTCCTTGCTCGTACCTGGGGTTGGGGCGGGGGGATGCCCGGAACTCCTGGATGGTGGTGGGGTGCTCGTCTGGGGCTGTGGGCGTCCTTCTCCGGTGGGGCCCCGCGCTGGGCTCTCCCGGCGCGGCGGGGGGGCTGCTTTCCTGGTTGGGCTGGGGCGGCGCTCTCTTTCCCTCCGCGCCTCCCTGCTTTCTGGCTCTGGGGGCCACTATCTGTTTTGTGTACATGTTGACATGTGGACAGTTTTGCAGCTAGCAGGTATGTTGATAACAATTCAGTGTGTGTGTGGACAGGCCCCGCCCTTTTTGTACTACATTTTAACCTTACCGTAATGATAAACAACCAGTAAACCTGTCTGCTCTATGCTGCTTCATGGTCTTGCCCCCCCCTCTCACTATCACCCCCCCCTCTCTAACATCCCTCTCTTCTTCCCTTCTTTCCTTTTCCGTCCGGTCCAACACCCGAAATTTTCAAACATGGTTGAAATGAATAAAGTTTGGCCTCAATTACAAAAGGGGTTTATTCAGACATACCTTTGGTTTGTCTGAAGATTAATAACCCCTCTTGTTAAAGTAAAATATGTCCAACACAAGAGGCCCTCAGCTCTCATCTGCCTGCCTAGCTGTTGGACAGGACAAGTTAGAAAAAAAATAAAAATAAAAAAAAATAAAAAAGATGGGCTCCGGGGGGGGGGGTGATCTTGAGTCATCTAGAGCATCAGCAGCCAGAGCTGCGCTTACATTGATTTATGAACTGGATGTTATCAAAATGAAGTTGTTGAACATTGTTAACAGATGCTGCTCAGTAATAGAGCAATGATTGGATGCAGCTCCGGGCCAGTTTGCTGGTGAGTCATTGTGCACGCTGGTGTCTGATTTTACTCTTTTTTGGTCATTTATTAAGTTAAAATGAAAATCATTATTTTGGAGTTCTAAAACAAATCTCAGCTCAAGGCATAAATAATAGAAAACCTGCTTAGTTATTAGAAAAAAATTCATATGCACAGTTGCCTTGGGTAAGTCTGATCTAAAAAACTCTTGCAACCTTTGTTTGTTACACAAAAAGTCCATTCCTGCTCAATATGAACCCGCTGTCCAATTCTACAACAGAATTCACATACAGTTTCCTGCAGAAACTCATGTCACCTGTGTGACAAGATTATTATGTATGAAAATAGTACTGTGGGGAGGAATTTTATATTTGACCTTAAAGCTGCACAAAAATGGAGGTGCAGTTGTTTGATTGACAGGTGATCGCTGCTGCCCTGCCTCTGCACAGGCCTGTGGTTTCGAGCTCAAACAAGCATCTGGCCCGTTTTTAGGTCTAAAATCTGGAAAGGCAGTACGTCTGTGACTGCAGGTTCGGCAAAAACATAGATGACTGGGATGATAAAGACAATCTCACTATCTGCTCATGTTACATGACTGCATCCCTCTATTTCCCTTTTATGGACATTGGTCCTTGTTTGAGTGGATCTTGTTCGACAGAAGAGCAACAGCACGCATGCAGTAACCACACCCCTCCTGTACTAACCCTCAGCCTTTGTCCAACTTCAGATTAGATCGATTATGTTATGGGCAGGGCTGGCATTAGCCTATATGTAAGGAGTAACTAAGACATTGATTGCACTTTTATAATGTTTGACTTCTTTTAAAATGTTCAACAAGCAGATGGGGCAAACAGATGCTTACTAACTTGTCAGGACGTATGGGAAAAGATACACCTGTGTAAGTCAGTTTTAGCTTTATAGTGGCGAAAACATTTGAGTCCTTGTCTGAAAGCACAGCGCAGCAAATTTCCCCAACCACTTTGCATTTCGTTTTATAACCACTCCATCCTGCAGGAGCCTCCCTGATGTCTCCAGTAGCAGCGGCGCCCTCAGTCAGAGCTTTCCATGCTGCTTAGTCAAGCTGCACTTGTGAGTCAGCTTCGTCAAAAAGCTGCGGTTGTCCCAACAGACGTGTGAACAGGCGAGGCCACCGTTCTGAAGCAGCCTGTAAACCGCAGTTTGTGCTGACTTGGCTCCTTTTGCTTTTTTTCAACCGTCACTTTCTTTTAGTTTAATATCTGATGAGATGGAAGCACTGCAAATTTTGTCAATCTACCTAAGATTATTAAACTTAAAACTAGCTGTAAAATCTTATTGATCTTGATTTTAGATAAAAACAGCAGCACGTGTAAGATTATTAAACTTGTTTTAAGAAAAATATGCATTACCTGTCTTGATCAGTTTGTAAATCTAGAAACTAGTCATTTTACATGCAAAACAAGAAAAAAACACTGCAAGCCTGATTTAAGGACAGGAAAACGTCCTAATTTAAGTTTATTAAACTTGTTTTAAGAAAAAAATATGCATTACATTTCTTGATCAGTTTGTAAATTTAGAAATTAATCATTTTTCATGCAAAAAAAGAAAAAATACTGCAGGCCTGATTTAAGCACAGGTTAAGGTCTTAATTTAAGTTCATTTTAGATGATACAACATTATCTGATATCCAAAAATGTATTTGAATACTGATGTTTAATAGCTCATCCAATATTAAAAGAATAAACAATGGATACATATTTTTTGTTTTTTACTGCAATATCATCATCAATATTATATTTAATCAAAATACTGATTTTGAAACGATGATAACCAAGCATGTTTTCAGCATTTATAAACGTAAGCAAGATTAGGTATAGCTATTTCATAAGCAAGAAGTCTCTGTTAAAACAGTGTTTAATAAACCTGGCTTCAATACAATGCATTCTGTATTGTCAACAATACATTGTTTACCACAAAATCTTTTGTGTAAATCCAAAAGTAAGTAATGTTTTATTTGCAGAAATGATAATTAGAGACCTTTCACATACATATTTGTTAATATTGAGAACAAGCCACTTCACAACAGCATGGTTACTTGAATTAAATTTAAATTATAAACAGTACTTTGCAATCCACAGATGACGCAATCATAATTCCACTGCCCTTGGTTTGGGCAATACCATATCAATATTTTGTGCAAAGATCTATTTTGAATCGAAAATTGTACAAATCAGACAATGATTATCTTCCTTAATCAAATAAATTATTTGTTATATCAAACAAAGTTTAAGTAGAATAGTTGATCTTTTAAAATATGTATTTGTCATGTATTGTCGTAATTTTTCAGTGGAACATTCCGGCGGGCACAAGCGAGAATGGAAGAGTCCATTGTGACCATAGGAAGGGGGATTAATATGTTCAGAAGACTTGCTTAAGATAAACTGATAGAGCAAACACGTTATATGCTGTTTTATAACTTATGTATTTTCATAATGATGTGTAACACAAAAAAATTAATTCTATTTATTGCATTTTTGGGATACCCTTTGAGAATTTTCATATTGTGACCGACCCAGCGCCATCTTGTCACATTTGCGACGTACATCTGATGAACCAGAACATGACGAGGACGAACAGGAAAAACAAATTAGGAATATAATATTCGGTGGACAAGATAAAAGGAGGTAAGCTATATTAAATTATATGACATATAATAAATAAGCCATTACGCCCCACGCAGCTGGTAAAGATTATAAAGTGGGTTTAAACATCTTGAGAAGCAGGCTAACGGAGCAACTAGCTAGCTTGCGCTAGCACTATGTTAGCTACTTCGTCACTATGCAGTATATTTCATAAATATACTTTAAAATACAGTTAATGATATTTTGGTTCTGTTTAAACGTGTCAAATTAAATTTTTGTTTAGTTAAAATGTATTTGTTTAAAATGTGTAAAATGTATGTGTTTAGAAGAAAGTAGTAGTATGCTAACTTGAGTTATTGCTAGCCCAATACTGCTCAACTGTAACTCACTTTTATGCTAGGCTTGCCAGATTGGGCAGTTTCCCACCCAAATCGGCCAGTTTGAAAGACTGTCATGTATGCTTGATTATCTTAATGTTTGAATGAAAACTTGCTGTTATTAAAAATTGTGATTTTAACATTTTTTAAGTTTGTGAGTTACTATTGTTGGCAGAAACTAAAATATAATTTGTGATCACTTCTAGTGAATAAGGATAGTATGCAAGTACAAACCAGGCATTTTAAAACTCTGCAGGAAATGTACAAGAAGTAGAAGCCCAATGTAGCTGATGTATACCAGTTTTTTTATCTGGAGTTTCAGGTCATAAGAGAAGATACCAGAGCTTCATCCATCGTGGATGTTTATCCAGAGAATTGCATCATGTAAGTATTATGTAAAAAGTATAAAGTAAAATTTTAAATGTCTATATATTTTTCACTACTTGGTTTGTCATTGCAGGTGCTTGGAGAAATGCATATAGTCCTTGCTCCCCACAATGATGAATTCTTCGAGGAAGTCAAAATGAGATGGGAGGATTGCTGCGCCAGGGTCATTTTACGGAGTATGAAAGAAGGCAATAAAGCCACCAATCAACAGGGATAAAAGTAAGTTTGCCTTTTTGATACATGTAGTTAGATGCGTGAATGCTTCTTCTCAAAAAACACTTTGTTCTATGTGTTTCTTCTTCAAGAAGAACAATTCAATTTATTGTGTTTCAGTGGAAGCCAACTTTGCTCTGGTGAAGGCCCTTCCCATTCTCTTTCCCTCGGTGGCACCTCCATCAAAGAAACTGGGATGTTCTAGTGAAGCTTTACTGCATGTTCAGGAGGTAAATTTTTATTTTTGCCCTAAGCAGATACATAAAGAAATTACTACATTGTAGATACTAAAGTAAAAACGTTTTTTTCTGCTTTATAGTCAATAGAAGATCCAAACGTCTTCATCCAGAAGAGAGGCCTGTCAAGTCCAGTCTTGGTGTTCGATGGCAGCAGATGAATCGTTGCTATTGGTTTGATGCCAGTTACGTTTGAAAAAGAAAAGCTTCACCAGGGTCTGATTTTCTAAATGGCATATTATTACACACTACATCTGACCTACACAAAATGCGTGGCCACCCTTCTGTCATTCAGACAGATCCTTCAGGATCCTATTCACAAGCGGGACAGCACCACCATGAAAGAACATTAAAGTAAAGAATTTGTTGGAAGATGAACTGCTTTTGCAGTTCAATGTTAAATGTCTGTTCTTTAGATGAGTATTCTAATTGTGTTGTTAAAGAAACTGTTGTATTCCTAGAAAATTTGGGTACATTTGTAACACAAATCTAAGTTTGTAAGTTGAATAAAAGAATCGAAAAGTGAATTTGTTTTCATTCTTTTTAGTATTGAAACAAGAAAAAATATCTTTTGCAACTGCTTGTTTCAAGATTTATTTTCTGAATTTTAGTGGGCAATACATTTTAATCAAGCTCCTATATCCTAGTTTTTAGTTTTTTTGTCTTAAATTAATGCTTAAAATAAGTGTTTTTGCCTAATTTCAAGATTTAACCAATTTACTATGGCTTAGATATTTTTACTTAAATCAAGACATCTTGTTAAGTAAAATTTACTAGCTGCACTGGCAGATAATTTGACTTATTTCTAGTCAATTTCTACTAAAAACAAGTACTTTTTTCTAGAATTGAGATGGTGGTTTTTTGCAGTGAGGTAAATGTGATAAAATAACTACAGTTTTCTGATGTTAAATGTATCAAAACAGGATGAACATCTGAGGGCTTCAGTGATGCTTCAGTGATGCTTCAGTGATGCTTCAGAGAGCCAAACGTCTCAGCATTGATGTGAAGAAGAGGAAATGCTAAATCAGTGTCCCATGTGTTCTATTTTTGCTCTTTTTTTTAAATTTAGACAATTTAAGATTTAAAGTTTTAAATGTTTCTTTTTTTTTACCTTTGACCCATCAGGATGGCCACCAGAATTTCCTTTCTTATGAGTCTCTACACCTGCCTGGCGCTTGTTAGAAGTCCTGCAGCCACAGAGCTGCTACACAGAAGCAGGACCTGAAACCTCCATTCTTTGGGAGGACTTTTCAAATTAGTATCGGAGGATATTTGTGAGCCGCCATTAACCCAACACCATCAGCCATTAGTTCAGGTTCAGGTCACCTGTAGCCAGCTTCTCTGTCTCGCAGCAGGAGGAGACTTCCTGTCATCATGATGGTGAAACTCTCACTGCTTCTCTTAACCCTTCATCCACCTGCTGCCTCTAAGTTAGCATCTGTCTGTGCTGCTGGAGGAAGAAAAACTCTAATTTCATGAATGATTGATTCAAAAAACCAGAGGGTGCAAACATAGCAAAGATTTTGTCTTAAAAGTATGAAATGTTATTAATAATACGCATCATGTTATTAAATAATTAGCAGTTAGGTTTTTTTAACATAGATGCAACAACACTTAAACCCAGGATTCTACACTGAACACTGAAAGCTGGTCAGCTGATGACTCTCCATCATTTACGGTGTTGGTGAGGCTGCCTCATGACCTCATGGTCTCTCTGGCATTTAGTGAGGGCAGGGGGGCAGAGCGCCACCACCGTTATGTGGAGTGGTCCGCCAGCCGAGCAAAGAGCCCTTAAACCCGGCCTATATTTCCTACATTTCATTCAGAGGCAACAGCGGAGCTCATTAATATGCACAACCATTCCCCGGCTCTCTGTGGGTCAGGAGCACAGCCTCTGTGGGGGCTGACTCATGAGCCAGAAGCTGCTCCACGGCCGTTGAATTGTTTTTATGACAGTTTGCTTTGGAAAACCAAGGTTCTCCTGCCATCGGGGTGAACAATCTGCTGGTTGGAACAATCTGCCATCCAAAGATAATTTGGTGGACAGTTTTAACTTCCAACATTCTTTTCTAAACAGAATGAATTCACATTTTTATTTACCATCTGGATAATTCAATCTTCTTCTCGCCATAGGATCGCTCAGTATATGAGCATTTCCTTAAAAACATTTACCCTCCATTATGAGACATTTAAGCAATTTAATACAAGGTTTAATTGTTAGAGTGATTATCTTACTTTGTCCTGTAATACAGAAAATGATGCTGAAATGATTTATAGAAGAGTTCTTGTTGGTCCAATTGATGGCACCATGGCATGGCCCCGTCACCACTGGAAACAAAAAGCCCAGGCATTATTTCATTTTAACCATGCTTGACTCTTGGTATGAAGATTTATTGCTAAAAGCATTTCACATTACTGTCATTATCAAACGCTTATTTCAATGTTGGCTCTCCTGTGACACTTCATCTTAAAATACCTGTGGTTTGTTCTGATGCTAGTTTGAAAAGGATGCCTCCATTGTATATCTAAGGGTTAAAGCAAACCAGAGTTCAACCATAACGCATAGTCGAACCATAGTGTGGGACCAGGAACCGCTCTCTGACGCATCTTTGGAGGTTGGCTCGGTTCGTTACCAATCTGACTGAGCTTCGGTTCCCTCTGAGATTCATCAGTCTGAATTCGATCTGTTCTAGAAGCAGAGAAACTGAACCAAACAGCCACCGTAGTCAGTGGTCACGTGATGTAAACAGATTAGGAATTTAACAACCGATGATCCGCATACAAATGTAAAGCAACAATTGTTGTGTTATCTAACAGAAAAACGTTTTCTCCAGTCTGGCTTTAAGATTTACTGTCTCCTAGATCCTGTCGTTGTCAGGAAGAAACACCTCTGTTGTAGACGCCTCTGTCTCTGTCAGGACCTAAGATATAACATAAATACATATATAATTGTACTTTTGTTAGCATTGGGAGATCCAATCCAGATCGAATTGTTTTTCTTTTAGATGTTCCACTCCTGTAAGACCTTCCCTGAAGTCTTCTTTCCTTCTGCTTGTCTGGAGCTTCTGTAACAGAGGCCTTTACACCTGCTTATCAGCAGTAAACTATCATTTAGAAACAGCTGCCTCTTACTTGTCTTCTGAGATGTAATGGAAGTAGGAAGAAGGTACTTAGCATGTTCCTTTTTTTATTTAACTTCTCTATTCTTTTCTGTTGAGCAGTGTCTTGTTTGAAAGCCTAGTCAGAAGCTACCTTAACCCTTGTGCTATCTTAGATGACCCCAGCCTTACATTGACGTGTTCTTCCTACCATGACCAAGGTGGATAAAGGTGGAAAGATTTCATGTAATCCATGGACACCAGTGAAGATCACAAATCATTGAAGAAAAAAGGTTCAGAGCACTGTCTAGTGGGTCTAGATGACCCCACTCCCAATGGTAAAGTGCCTAGGATAGCACAAGGGTTACAAGGAAAAGGCAGCAAAAGCAAGATGTTTTTTTTTTATTTTTTTTTTATCAACCTATGGGAAAAGGGCTGTATGGCACATCAGCAGAGGACAATGCTTTGTTTTTTTCAATAAATCTCACCAATTAAAGTAAAAATGTTGACTGCTAAATGTCTGTCATAATTTAAGTCCATTGTTATGCAACAGAAAATGAAACTGTTAAGATACATTTTAATAGAAATAATGTGGAAAAAGAATAACAACTATGTTTATGTAAATGTGTTTTATGATATTTGAAAGTTTTCTTTTGCTTTGTAGAGAACTATCCTTCACATAGTGGAAGGTGACCTTTTAGCATGCAGAAATGAACAATATTCTTGGACATTAGTGACTTCTTTCTCACGTTTCTTTCAAGAGCCACAATAGATCTTGGGACTATTGAAGCATGATAACTGTCGGGTGGGTCATTTCACTACCATTACTATGAGTGTTGCATCAGGCTAACATTCACCCTTCTTCATACAGCGCAGCATCATGCCTGCTGCTTCATGCAAAACACCAAATCCTAAAATAATGTGTGAGCATTTTTGCAGGGATGTGAAGCAGAGAGGAGAGATGGCAGCCCCGTTTTTGCAGGATAATCCCTCTTAGTCGAGAAGTGATAATCGTGTTTGGATTCAGCCCCAAATTTTCTGTTGTTGATGCATCCTCTGCCAAACCACGTAGTTCTCTATGGAGTCAGATAATGTAAGCCGTGCCAGTTTGGCAGGACTGCAAAAATCTCACTTTTTCCTGTCCCAGGTCAGATCACTACAAAGGCGGGAAAACAAAACGCCTGCATCTTTTTGTCCTCAGCTTCCCCTGACCTCCTCTTGCTTTTATGGAGGCATTTGCTCACAGATGGATATCCATTCTTCATGGGGACTAGTGTGCTTTCAGCAGAGATGGACAGAGGCGCAGTCACAGTTTAGGATAAAGCCTTCTGAACACTTTTCACACCCCAAAAATGTTCTGGCAGCCACCTACCCAAGGATGCAGAAGGAATAGACTCTTATGCTACTTTCATACCAGGCATGTGACGCACATTCAAGAAAGTGCTAAACGTGCATTCTAAGGCAGCATAAATATCGTGAATCTTGCTCCAAGCTTTTTCCTTCACAGCTCTGCCCGTACGTCCCTACCACATCCAATTCCCTGATTGGTCAGAGTATGACCTGATTCATCTTCCAACGTGTGTTCAATCGTTTTGTACCACTATTGCGTGCACTTGTGCACCTCACGCGCGAACAGGAGAGGAGCATTGAAGAAAAAGAAATTCCCCAAAAGAATAGCTAATGAGCATGCCTAATTTGGCGGTAAACAACATTTGTCTTCGTCATAAAAAAGTAGCACTTCAGTCACAGGCGGCAATTTGCCACCACTTTTGAGGCATCTGCAACACCATGAGCAAATGTCAATTTCTTGTCAACACTTAATTAAAACTGAAGGAATTCCAAACACACTAATGTCTTTATTTTGTATAATTTAATTGTATAAGTCCAGTGTCTAATCCACCTGATGGTCCCTCTGCTGGTTGAGCTAAAGTTAGGTTATCAAAGAGATGATAAAATCCAAGGATATAAGGTGGAATAAAATCCATCCCACCATTATTCGAGACACAATATCTCTATAAGACATTACATATTTTTGATTAGATGACCCCACCCTTACATTGACGTGTTCTCCCTACCATGACCAAGGTGGATAAAGGTGGAAAGATTTCATGTAATCCATGGACACCAGTGAAGATCACAAATCATTGAAGAAAAAAGGTTCAGAGCACTGTCTAGTGGGTCTAGATGGCCCAACTCCCAACGTTAAAGTGCCTTGGATAGCACAAGGGTTACAAGGAAAGCATCTGGTTGGGCCAGATGTCTCAGAGACTTTATCTAACTCCTGTTGATGTGGTGGCTTATCAGCTCTAAGATCCTCATGAGTGGTTGAGCTTCACACCCCCATCTCTGAGAGGGACCTCAGCACCCTATCCGTATTAATTTTATTTATATGGCCCAATATTATTACAATAGTCATTTCAATGAGCTTCATACCGGTAATTGTATATAAAACATGAAATCATAGAGGCATGAAGTCATATAATTCAAAAGGTAATGGCTAAACTAAACAGAATAAACTAAACTGGACATCCCAGCCCTTAGACCCTCCTTCTCAGTAAAAAACTCCTAAAAAATGGATTTTGGAAAAAAGAAAAAAACCTCAGGGGTGTCCACATGAAGGAGGGATCCTCCCCCAGGACGCACAGTTGATGTACCAGGAGTCTTAGAGAAGAATGTGCCATCTAACTCTACAACTACATGTTTAAATAGTCTAGCAGATTGGCTTCATTCAAATGGAGTTGGGAGACGGCTGGGGGTGCGAGACGGGCCAGAGGCGAGGTCCACCGCCATGTACAAAGCACAGATGAGCCAACTGGAATCACTCCCGCTACCCTGGAGGGGAGTTGGAAAGAAGGACAATACATGAATCGCACTGCAACAAAGAGAGCATGGAGAACTAAATGATAGGCAAATGATGAAGAATAGAAGAGAGGAGAAGTAGAACCGTAGTTTTCCCAGCTTCTAACTTCTAGCAGCCTACTATCAACTAATTGTTATTGGTATTACATTTAATTCAAACATGTTAATAGTATGTTGCATGCACTATGGTACTCATAGCAGATTCTACTAATAATAACAATTATAGAAAATCTAAATTTTTAGGATATGAATATTAGTATTAATCTAAGCAGGGGGGATGGGCCTCCCTTTGAAGGAAGATTAGTCGCCCAGATCCTTAGCTGGGGGTGGGAATGTAGATTAACCTGGTAAATTGAGTGCTTTGTCCCCAGGTTCAGTTCTCTCTTCACTGATACAAACTAGTAAAAGGTCATCATCACTGCAGACGCTGCACCAACCTGTTAGTCAATCACATGTTCCACCTTTACCTCACTTACAATGAAAAACACCACTTAGACCTCCAGATACTCCGTCCCTAAGGGGGTTATTCTCAACCTTGGCTGGATGAGAATCGTTTTTTTTTCTTTCTATTCTGTTTGAACATCACAGAGCCTTTAAATGATAGTTTTCCTTTTGCAGTTTTCTTTGATGTTTTGCCCTTCATTAGTTCTCTCTTTCTCGTATGTTTAAATGGAAGCAATGCAAACTAACGACCAACATCCTCATCAGTCATCAGTCATTTTTGGAAAGTCTGTGGTTGTCATGCAGCTAATAGAGTGATGTTTACATTCTAACAAACTGTCCTCAGATAATGACTGTCATTTATTTCCTGTTGAGATTCATACTAATGTTTGGTAATAAGATTAAAGATTTCTTGGTCTTTCTCATTGCATAAGCAAAGTGATCCTCTTTATTTTACACATAACAACCCCAAAGTGTTTACGATACTGTTCTATGAGTTCTATATTATTAATTCCCATCTGGAGAGGCCTGGTGCTTTTGTTAAACTGGAATTGTTGGCTTTTCTAGTCTTATTGAGACAGTACAACACCATTTGAGACAAAAGATTCCCCAGACTGACATGAAAGCACAATTCTTTTATCTTTTTCCTCACTAAAACCCAAGCTGAAGCCTGAATGGAGAATCTTTATATTCTTCCATGATCTCATCTGTTCTCTCTACATCGAATCTGATCCACACATATTCTATTGGGACTTCACCAGTGCAAGGGCAAGTTGAGGAAGACATCTTTTCAGAGGTGTCACACTTTAAGCTGCTGGTTTTGCATTGAACGATAGGCTAATGTGGAAAGTTGAAGAGCACAAATAAACAGTAATAAATACCAGATCGTGAACCTGCCTTCAAACCTGAGAGGGAAATGATCTTTTTAAATGCCACCCCTAATGCAGGGTTCTTGATTTCTCTCACCATCAGCTCTGAGAGCTCCTCACAGGTGTTTTGGATAAATCAAACAAATCATATCGTGTTACAGACTGATTATGCAGTCGATGGACAGAAACTCACAAACTCATCAGTTGAGGTTCCTTCTTTGTTGAGTTAGAAAACCTAAATATATGGATACGGTTTACACACTTACTGTTTATGTATCAATAGAATTTTGTGTTTATATTTGTAGATTTGTATTGGGAACTTTTAATATTTAAGCTAAAACAATTATCTAATGTGATCATTTATACTATTGATGTCAAATCTTATTAATATCATTCCTTGTTTATGTGCTGCGGAAGTTTTGCAAAGTGATGTTAAAGAACCATGGAAGAAGTTTAAGAAAATACAGGAACCCTGACGACGTTTTTAAATAACCCGAACGTTACACAGAAAATAAACTACTGATTATCAGTGAAAGCTGAATGAATCTCTGAGGTTTTCCTCATAAAATATACTTATTATTAAGATACTCTTGTATAATTGATCTACTGTAACATCACTGGTGCAACAAAAATGCAGAACAATATCGTAGCTATCCAGCTACGCGGTTCCACACAGCTCAGTCGGAAAATAAAGACGCACAGGGATCTATTTGTCTGACAGTGGATGCATCAGAACGGACCGGAGCTTTTATGTCACACCTACAAACTTTTTCAAAAAGCGTTTTTTTATCTTCTTCTGAATCACAACAATCTGAATGGAGAAATCCTCAGAAATGTAGTTTTAATCTTAACTTTCTTTACTTCTGTCCTCTATTATGAGAAAAACACCACAAGAACATGTCAAAAACACCATTTTCATTGGAGTGGTTCTTTAAAACCACCTAGTGTGCACACATATTCATCTTCAATGTAAAACCCTAAAGATGTGACCCAAAAAACTCTGGATGGCAGAATACTAAGCCAGAACATTTGTCAGGAAAAGGAGGCTGAAATAAATGGGGTCATAATATTAAAATAATCAAAATAAATCTGCCACTTAACCAAAATATTTGTTAGCAGCTGCCAAACTCACATCTGGTGTTCTTCGCTGATGTTTGCTGAAGTTAGTTTTCTCCATTTGACTTGTTCCCTGGGGGAGCGGCCAGCTACAGTCACTGCCATTGTCGTGAAGTGTTTGGGAGTTTAACCCCTCCAATCCAACCCCTAAAGTCCCACTCCATTTTTTCTATTTTTGTTGGGTTCAAACAACCTGCAACATCATAACAATTCAAAAAGGAAAGAAAGACCAACGGACAAAGGTACCTTTACGAGGAGAGCAGACAGAGATCTACCCAGTAAACAATCTCTCTCCACTCTGGCGCAAATTCTGCTGCCTCCTCTTTTAATAAGTTGATTTGGGTTGTCCCTAAGTTACACATGCGCTGAGCTCTAAGGAGGGGAAACAGATAAAAACACAGCTGCAGCGCTATCAGAAAGCATTTATTACAACATGTCCATCCTTCCACAGTCTTCTCAAATCATCTCTGGACCTGCAAAGCCGTTTCTCACAGATAAACTAACACAGAGCGTCCTTCGATTCATTTTAGACATAGCTAACACAGGTTCTCAGGAGAATGCTGAAAAGACGCAAAGATAAACATTTTCTCCCAAGGGTGTCACCTCCACCTTCCTGTGAAACAGATTTGGACACACACAGACACTTCTGCAAACATGATTAAATCACCTATACATATATAGCAAGGTGATGCATAAAATAAGCAAATATGAGATAACCTATATACATTATTCCAACAATTTTGTAAAGTGTTCCCAGTGCTCTTTTCTTATTATGCATCTTTTAGCCATAATCAAAATCGTTTTGTTGGTTTTTAAGACATTTTTTCTGCAGAGCAGCAGGCATTACAATTTCACCTCAGAGTTGAGGGTAGGACTGGGAAGTTAGCCTCCACTAATTTCCCATCAACCATTTATTTGAACTCTCTCCTCTATTCTTATTTGTTATGGAGCATAGAAGGAAGACTTTGGCCCACCAATCACACTTGCCGCGTCACAAACCTGAGCTTTTTCAAAATGCGTGTTTTTAACTGCTCCTGATCCAACATGATTTGAGTAAAGAAATACTCAGAAGCATAGTTTTAATGTTCAATTCTTTTATATGTGTCATTCATCATGAGGAAAATGCTACAAAGACATGTTAAAAACAAGATCTTCATTAGAATGGGTCTTTAATGGAGTTTGTCAAGCAAGGAAGCAGTCTTTTCATTCATTTATTTATTCATTCATTCTTTCATTTATTCGTTCATTTATTTATAAAACAGGAAAAGATTAAAAACAATTTAGACTGACTCAGTTTAAAAACTGGTTTCCAGCAGGTTCTTGCTCTGCAGAACAAATAACTTAAGACATCCAAAATACATACCAAGCCTAAAACAGAACAATCATAAAATCATAAACAGTTCAGGAAGAAACAGCATGAGGGGAAGTCAGTAGCAATGTGAGTGGTTATAACTCTCTGACTTTTGAATAAAGTATAGATGTTCTTTTAATAAACTTGGTGATGTTAAAGTCCTGATAGCTTCTTGGAGTATGTTCCAGGTTTTAGTGAACACAAAAAAGAAAGACTTCTGACGGTAGGAGTTCCTAAATCCTGATGGAGGCAAGAGTCAATTTGTGATAGATCTGGTAAAACGTTTGGATCTGAGTTTTGGAGCCATTGCGCAGAGTGCTGCTGAAGTGTGTCCATTTAGAACTTAATAGTACAGTACAGTAAAAGTCAGTGACTTACTGTATAATTCGGAAATGTTAAAACATTCCACAGTGATTATGCAGACCAATGGTGAATCCAGCCCGGGACTCAATGATGGATTGGCTCCATTGTAAAGTCTTGCTAATGGCTCATGAATTTCATTTGGTGTAAGTGACCAAACAGGCAGACAATAGGATACAGTAGACATGATGACTGCATGAAGATATGTTTCAAAAATTTACAAAAACAAATGAGGTCTGATTTTACTATAAACATATGCTTTTTGTTTTATTCTTCTGGTTAGATTTTTAACATGATTACTGTAATTGAGGTGAGTCGAGAAAGACACCAGATACTTATAAGAAGGGACAACCGAGAGTTTGTAACCAGATAGGGTGATGGTATTAGTTATAGAAAACTGTTTTTGAAATGAATAGAAATACATTCATTCAGTTTATTTAGCGTTAAGGTGATTTTCATGCAACCGATCATGTAAATGATGTAGATTTGTATTAAGTTTACTGTTAATTGTAGCAATATTTGGACCAGACAAAAAAATAACAGTGTCATCTGCATATAGAAAACTGGGAGAAATTAAGCACACAAGGTAATTTATAAATGTACAAAACAAAACGTAATAGTCCCAAAGTACTGCCTAGTGGAACATATGGCCTGTCTGTGAACTTGAACCCACAATCTCCCTTTCTCATACCGGACACTCTTCCAGTAGGCCATTTAGCAGGTAAATGTCAGACCGATGTAACCAACATATTGGTGCTTGGAATACTGTACTTATTTAAGTGAGTTTTGTGATTGCAGAATATGACAAGTTATAGTCTACAAAGTGGTTTTAAGATCCTCAAAAACAGCTACCAAAATAATAGCTTCTCTAATTATTTGTTTGTCTGTGTTGGTCCAATTTGTTGTTCTGTCACATCCAGTATTTCAGCCTGAAGTGCTTAGAAATGTGAGAAGGTTGGTAATTAATAGGAGTAAACTTGACACGTTGGTTCTTCTGTTTACTCAACTCTTTTTTTGTCTGAGACAAATCAACAAATTTAGTCGAGTTCCCCGGTCATTTCCCACCAAACATACACACACACACACAGACCCAAGTCTCTTTTTCTCCGGTAATGTTGAGTTGTCACTGTTGTGCCTCGTAGCACAGTGAAACATAGCTAGAAGAGGAAGGCCCCCTGTTCTTCTGATGAGATGGTAATTTGTGCCAACTCCTTGGGAAGTGCAGATAGGCGCCCCCTGGTTTGACATGTTCTGACCTATAACCCCCCCCCCCCCCCATTCTCCACTGTCATTAACAGTAGCAGCAATTCTCCCACCTCATTATATGCTATCCAAACAAACAAAGTACTTTCTCAAAATAGTCTGTGGCACAGTCTGATTCATCCAGCCAACTTGGTATGCCTTTGTTCGGTTTTGTGTGGAAACTTCCACTGCATTTAAATGTGGTATTGGGTAGGGGGGGCATGTAAATAAGCACAACCTTTGACTTCCTTTATTTGGTTGAATGTTTCTGCAGGAAACGCCTGCTCTGTGACTGTCTGTAGCTGAGCAGCCCTTAGTGGGTAAAGGTTGGTGTTCACATGGCACCGCTTTGATTTCCCTCATGTTGTTGGGATCACACTCTGTGATGGACAGCGTTTCCATGGAGAATAGGCATTTTCTATAGCCAGTTAGCTGCTGTGCCATGCATGTCGCTGCACTCCATGAGGAGATGGGCATGCGGGTGAAATGGCCTGAAAGATTCTGTTCGCATCAGCAGTTCTGCTGGAATGATTGAAAGTGTGTGAGAGGGAGTGCAGTGCTGGGAGTCTTGTAATGCTGTTTCAGGACTTTTCCCAGCCATGGACAGGAAACAGTTCCTGCAGCCACTTTATATTTCTTACTTGGAGACTTTGTACAGGAGCATCCAAAGGTTTTAACCCTTGTGCTATCTTAGATGACCCCACCCTTACATTGACGTTTTCTCCCTACCGTGACAAAAGGTGTTAGAACCTACCAAATATCTCTGTGGAGCGATATGGGGATTGGTCCAGTTTACTCATTTCTAATTGTGCAACTTAAGCCCAGGTAGCCATCAGATTTATTAACCAATCGGCCAGATTGGTGCTGTAGGTAGATTGATCAAATTGTCTTGAAAAAGCTGAAGGTACAACATCGTTTAGCAGAACAATTTGGGGGGAGAAAAAAAAAAGGGGGTTCCCACTATAGTTTTTTTCTTAACTAGAGTAAGTTTTATCCTTCAGCTTCTTTTATGCTTACATACCAACAAAATGTTTGGGTTATCATTAAACAAGAATGGGCACAATTAAAGACACTCTTACTAGATGTGTTTCCATGCACTATGGAATTGCGCAAATTGGATTTGCAATAATAAGTTTGCCTAAAGGAATCACTTTTTTCTAATTGAATGATTCACGTGACCACCAACTGGCCGCCTTGGACGCTGCACAGCAGGCGCCACCAGAGGTCGCACAGCATCTCACAGCTCATCAAAATCTGTGCATGTTGTGTGCGATTGTTGGATCCACAGTTCCTCTGTAAAATCACAAACCACCATTTCCCAAAATGGATTCATCTTTAGCTGCTCCAATATGTTAAGATCCCACCGCTCTATGGCCTGAATAAGAAGCCTTTGATAGATGATGATGAGTTAACGGTAGTATGGGAGAAATTTGAATGTACGGCTGTTAATCAAAGTATTGTTCACATGCGCTACCATGTTTTTAAATGACTTGGTTTGTGTTTATTCGCATAATTAGGATTTAATAGAAACAGTCTAATTGTGGGTTTTTTTCAACATTTCTAGAATTTCAATAAAGTTTTGCACATATGTGTCATTGAAACGCAGCTACTGTGACCAATGGAATTAAGGATCAGTCAGCGTGCTCAATCAATAAATCATAACAAAAAAGGCAGAAGTGTTAAACGGTTGTTGGCTGGGAGATTTTAGTGTTGGTTAAAGACTAAGAAGATCTTTGAGAGGTTAAAAGCTATGTGTAAAACTATTTGAACTTTCAATGTCAGCAATGTCGAGCAGCTGAGAGCTGAGAGCAGCTGAGAGCTGTAGCGTCTCTTTTGACTTTTACATTATCTCCACGAGAACATCGACAACTTTTCTGAGGAGGTCACCTTAATTGGAGTACTCACAATGCCTCCCAAGAAGTACCAAACAGCCGATGAAGTCGACGACATAAAGAGGTCGCTGGAGTTTCTAGCTGAGGAAGTAAAAGCCGTTCGCCAAGAACAGAAGGAAATCCAGAAGGGGATCCGGGACCTGGTCGGGGAGGTAAAAGCCATGCGGGTCCAGAACCAAGAAAAGGACCGGAGGATTGCCTTTCTGGAGAGCAGAGTGTCGGACCTGGAGCAATATACGCGCATGAATGACGTAATTGTTACCGGAATAAACATCAAGCCTCGGTCATATGCTCGGGCCGTGGCTGGTGACGACGGTGGAGAACCGGGGGAGCAGGACGGCAGCTCCGTGGAGCGACAGGTGGTTGGCTTTCTGCAGTCGAAGGGGTTGCAGGTGGACGGTGACAACATCGAGGCCTGTCATCCACTGCCCAGGAGAAACGCCGGTGACAAACCAGCGATCATCATGAGGTTCGTTAATCGAAAACACAAGACTGCTTTGCTGAGGCAAGCAAGGAAGTTGAAAGGATCAAACGTTTTCATTAACGAGCACTTAACAAAACACAATGCGGATATTGCCAAGAAAGCACGTCATCTAAGGAAGCAGGGGAAAATTCAGAACACTTGGACAACCAATTGTAAAGTTTTCATCAGGCTGAATGGGAGTCCAGAGGAAGCAAAAGTTCTATTGATCAGGAACATCACGGAATTGGACAGATATCAGTAATCGCCGCTCTCAGATACAATCTCAGATACAATCATGAACAACAATAACTTAATTGCATGGAAGTCAGCCAAACATCACAGAAGTTAACGGATCTGGATCAACTGATGCTAAGGACATTTGAGTACACTGCTCACAATATACAGGACATAGAACATGACATTGATCCAATCAACAACTTTTTCTCCACCATCAAGGATGACTGCTGTTACTATACTGAGGATCACTACAACCAGAACGTTGAGACTAAAAATAAATTGTCAATTATCCACATTAATAGCAGGAGCATGTATAGAAACTTTAACAATATCAAGGAAAATTTACATAAATTTTTACATCCATTTAGTGTAATTGCAATATCAGAAACCTGGTTTAACACAGAAAAGGGAGTCATGGACTTTAATTTAGATGGCTATGAATTAAGATGCAATAATAGACTTAATAAGGGTGGAGGAGGAGTGGCATTGTATGTTCATAATACCCTGAAATTCCAGGTGTTGGAAAGCTTGACAACTGTGATTGACAATGTACTTGAAAGTATAACTATTGAAATCTGTAAAGAAAACAAAAAAAACATCATAATCAGTTGTGTATACAGAACACCAGGCTCAAACATTGAAATATTTTCATCTTGGATTGAAAAAATGTTTATAAAAAAAAATAACAAAGTAAATTTCATATGTGGGGATTTCAATATTGACTTGTTAAATCCTAAAAAACTCAAATCAATAGATGAATTCATAAATACCATGTACAGTATCAGTTTATTTCCAAAAATCACTAGACCCAGCAGAATTACAAACCAATGTGCAACTTTAATTGACAATATATTCACTAATGATATTGAAAATAAAACAGTTAACGGATTATTAATTAATGACATAAGTGACCATCTTCCAGTGTTTACAGTATACGATGATAATTATAGAAATTATGAGTTTAATAAGTCAACACAGTTCAGAAGGGTTAAAAATGAGGAATCCATACATGCATTCAAAAACGACTTATTAGCCCAAAGTTGGGATGAAATTTACAACAAACAATGCGTTAATGAGGCCTATGAATCCTTCTTAAAGAAATTTGAATCATTATTTGATAAAAATTGTCCTATCAAAGCATTTAGAAGAAAAACAAATTATAGCCAATGCCCATGGGTTACAAAGGGGCTACAAAATGCCTGTAAAAAGAAAAACTGTCTCTACAAAGAGTTTTTAAAACAAAGAACTAATGAGGCAGAAAACAGATATAAAAAATACAGAAATAAACTAACCAATATTATAAGAAGATGCAAAAAAGAATATTATGATAAGTTATTTGACAAAAACAAAAGTAACATCAAAAACATTTGGAGCATTCTTAACGCAGTTATTAGAAAGGGTGCCAAAGAAAATGGTTATCCTAAATATTTCATTTATGATGAAAGGGAAAATTACAAGATGGAGGATGTGGCTGAAAGCTTTAACCAGTATTTTGTAAATGTTGGACCAGAATTAGCAAAAACACTCTCTGATTCAGGACCATCTGGATACCAGTACCATGAACTAATCAGTCGGAATCCCAGTTCAATGTTTCTCAGTTGTGTCACAGAAAAGGAAATATTAGATTTAGTAAAAAATATGAGTAACAAACATTCAACTGATGTCAATGACATTGACATGGCTTTATTGAAAAAAGTGATTGAGGGTATTTTGAAACCACTCGTGTTCATCTGTAATTTATCTTTTCAATCAGGTTCCTTTCCAAACAGCATGAAAATAGCCAAAGTCATACCGCTGTATAAAACTGGGAACAAGCACCACTTCACAAACTACAGACCCATATCCTTATTACCACAGTTATCCAAAATATTGGAAAAACTTTTTGAATGTAGATTGGATGCATTTATGGAAAAGCACAAACTTCTTAGTGAAAGTCAATACGGATTCAGAGCAAACAGATCAACGTCTTTGGCAATCATAGACTTTATAGAGCAAATCACAAATGCAATTGATCAGAAAAGATATGTTGCTGGAATTTTTATTGATCTAAAGAAGGCTTTTGACACTATTAATCATGATATATTACTGAATAAATTAGAACGATATGGTATTAGAGGGATAGTGTTAGATTGGATCAGAAGCTACTTGAGTATGAGAAAGCAATTTGTGAAGCTGGGAGATGTTTGTTCAGCATGTTTGGACATTGCTTGTGGTGTCCCACAGGGGTCAGTGTTGGGCCCCAAGTTATTCATTCTGTATATTAATGATATATGCAAAGTATCTGAAATATTTAAATTAGTTCTGTTTGCAGACGATACAAATATTTTCTGTGATGGTGATGACTTAAACAAACTGTTGGAAGATGTAACTAAAGAGATGAAAAAGTTGAAAATATGGTTTAATATTAATAAGTTATCATTGAATTTGAGCAAAACAAAAATTATGTTGTTTGGTAACTGTAAAAAATGCATGGACATTAATGTAACGATTGATGGGGTACAACTTGAAAGAATATATGAATGTAAATTCCTTGGTGTTGTAATTGATGATAAATTAAGTTGGAAGCCACATATCAAATACATACAATCAAAATTGTCTAAAAGCATATCAGTGCTAAATAAAGCAAAATGTGTCCTAAATTATAAATCCCTTTACATTCTATACTGTTCCCTGGTGCTACCGTATCTAAACTACTGTGTGGAGGTATGGGGAAACAATTATAAAACATCATTATATTCACTGTAAATTCTTCAAAAGAGGGCGATACGAATCATACATAACGTGGGTTATCTGGATCATACACATGCATTGTTCTTACAATCAAAATTATTGAAACTTACAGATCTGGTGGAGCTGCGCACAGCATTAATCATGTTTAAAGCCACATACAGTTTACTACCAGCAAATATACAAAAATTATTCATGAAAAGAGAGGGAGAGTACAGTTTGAGAAGAAAACAAAATTTTTACATACACAAAGCACGCACAAATAGAAGATGTTTCAGTGTTTCTATTTGTGGAGCAAAACTGTGGAACAGTATAGAAGATGAAATAAAGCAATGTCCCAACATAAAACTCTTTAAAATAAGAAATAAAAATATGATTTTAAAACGATATTCAAATACATCGGATGGATATTAGATGTATATATGTATGTAAGTATAGATATGAAAAAATATGTATGTGTATATTATTCTTATCTTAATATGCGCATAGTATTCTTCAATAATAATTCATGCTAAGTATTTAGGACAGTACTCTGTGAAAATTATACCTTATGAAACATTGTGTATAAATAAAGAAGCTGCTTACTAATGTAATTAATATTGATGAGGAATAGGGGGTGAGTTTATATAAGTTTATACTTCTTCTCACTCCTTTTCGAATATGTATAATTGTTTAATTGTTTGTAGTATTTGTGTTCATATATGGAAGGAAAAAGAAAAAGAAAAAAAAATTCTGTTTGTGTTTATAACGGTTCTTGAGCGTGAACGTTTTCTTTATATTCTCTTTTTTTATTTATGTCTGTTCTTTCTTTTTGTTTTTTTGTTTTTTTTTGTTTTTTTTAACATATATTCGAAATAAACTTGTTTCCATCCATCCATTCCATTCCATCCATTCCATCCATCCATTCCATGTCCCTCTAAACTGTTGTTTGGAAGGACATTTCTGTGACAAAAACACAATGACACCCAAAACCTACAGACCATACATCCTTTAATTTCTAATGCCCTCCAAATGGTCTCAACTATCCAAACACCGGCCCATTGGGCAATAATGGTTTTTGCCTCTGTCTTCTGTATGCCCTTGACAGATTAAAGCAGAAGTCTCAGTCGGTGGACATTGCCAGCCAAGGTTTCTCACCAAAGCTTGTTCCAGCCTCACCCCCAAACAAGACTCCACCACTTGTTGCCAAGACAACCACCGGCCTTGCGGTGCAGGAAAAGAACACCACCAACTCCCAGCTCCGCAACCCTCGGTGTGGAGAGCTGAAGCGGGGCTACACCATAGGTAAGTGACCCGGAGGGGGGGCTGATCTATGACTTGGTTTACCGGCTCATGTGTTAAGTTGATCGCTTTTACGTCATCTATAGATTCACATTTGTCTCATATTTCAACTTTGTTGCCCAATTCACAATTTTGTATCTGTCTTGAGGTTGAGTCACGACTTCTAGACATGTCTCCACTCATCCAGGTACCTTAATGGGTATTTTTCTTATTGCATCATTTTTTTGTGAAGTTCTAGGGATTCAGAAATAATATTCTGTTAAAACTAAGACTGACTCCCTTTCTTCCCCGACTTGTGATTCATTTATAGTGAGTACGTTCTAATTATGCGGTTCAGATGAGATCTCCTCTTGTGGTGAATTCTAATTTTGCTGGCGCCTTTGTTGGTGTGGGGGTTGACTGTCTGCACTCAGCCTGTTTCTGCGTTGGAGCTTTGCTTGTTCAGGGAGCTAAGTACACTTTGGGGAGGTCAGCCTCTTAGAGATGAAATGAATTTGAGCTAAACTCCTTTTGAACCGATAAGTGCAAAGCATCTCTGATGGTTTCATTTAAGCGATTCAGTCTACAAACATCTTAGGTCGATATTAGAAGCAGCAGAGATCATACGCAGATGAAGGGCCATACTCCGCTTTCTACCCCCCCAATTCTTTCCTCTGACTTTGTTTAATGTTGTTAGGGATGCATTCATTACCATTGTCATTACCAGTTTATCTCAACGTGATGCTGTTGCTGCTGGAAGTCGTCTCCGGTCAGAGTTGGTCAAGCAGAAAATCGGATGAATCTGGTCAGCATCCAAAGCTCCAGTGCTGATTGTGAGCAGGAGTATACTCACAGGCCCTTTCAGAAGATACATCTGTTGCATAATGTAGCTGTCTGCTCAGCCAAGATACATGGTTGCTTTTATGTTAAAGTCCCTCAAATCTCTGAGTAAGCAGATTTTTGTGTTTGGCTTTAGTCTGGCATGTTTACTCATTTAAACTTGGAGCAGGGGTTTATGTTGTTATGTATGTAACATTTTGGGCTTATTTAATAAACTAAACAATGTTATTAATATATGTGAGGCATTAAAAATGAAACATTTTAATGGTAAATAGTGTTTTACCACACATAGGACTAAGTTACTGATGAAAATGGTCAGGTAAACTGAAGGCTGGTTCTCCTCAGGGTTGTCTGAGGAACTCTGGAGGGCTGTCTTGATTCTTAAAATCTCTCACAGTCTTGACACCCGTCATGTCCTAAAGCTGGCTGAAGTTGCTAAAACACCAGCTTTTGAAGGAAGTCGACAGCTTTCAGACTAACGCTGTTCTCCCTGAACTGTGAGCACGCTCCGTAAGCTGTTTCTCCATTTCTGTTTTTTAGAGGTTCATTTTTAGAACTAACGTACGCATGAACATAGTGTTGCCAGAGTGGCATTGTTTTGTTTGCAACCTTGCAAACATGGTTGTGTTAAATAATTTATGAGAATATCTGATTTGTAAATGAGGGAAAACATAATTGAGAGCAAACAAGAGGTCAGTCTTCCAGACAAAGTGCAGTTAACAGATTTAATACTGAAAATGGGATTTCTTTTCCTTTAGCTGACAGTCTGTGTTTGGTCGTGTTTAGGACAGGAGCTGCGCTGCAGGCAGAGGGCAGAGTCTGGGTGGGATGTGTCTCACCGAGATTTCAGCGCAGCAGTCCTGGGGAGGTCTGCTCTTTTGGTCAATGAGCTTCTGCAGAGTAATTGCACATTGACGTGTCCTTCTGCAGGCCAGGCTTTGACTTTGGACTGATCATCTGCATCAGCTTGGTCTGCAATAATCAATACAGGAAATGGTGGCAGGTCAGATGAATTGACTGTTATTGCGACCAAATCTTAACGTCCATTAGCCCTTAGATGACAGCTGTGAACTCCCTTTAAAAGTGCATGGGCGGAATTTGTAATTAATCAGCCGTTAAATAAAATCCAGCCATGCCTCAATGTGCTTTTAGCTTCAATAAAACTAATTGTACAAGCCTTAAAAGCATGAGTCATAGGAGTTAATCATCAGCACTGGCAAGCGTTGACCTAGATGAAGCAACCACATGAAAGCTAGCTTTAACCAATGACTACAGAAATCTGCCGTTTGTTAGCACTAGTGGATCTCCTAATGAGACATTGATTAGCGGCTGTCGTCTCTCCAGTCCCTATCTTGATGGGAGGCTGTAGCCCTGTGGCATTTTTACACAGCCACAGCAGACGCTTCCTACAGGGCCGATCATGCTAATTTATTCTAATGGGGGAGTAATACGGCACGCAGCTTGCTTTGCTTGTCTCCCCGGCCTCAGAGAGACCTGTCATTAGAGGCACATTCACTGAAGACATTTTAATAACCCAACCAATGAGCCTCCATCCAGAGCCACGGTGGATAGTGATCTTCCATTAAACGCGTTGCAGTGAGTGCTTCACTCAGACCGGGGATGACTCATTGCTCATGGTAATGTCAACGCAGAGAGGAGAGGGGACAAGGACAATATTTACTCAGTCTGGACAAAGCTGCTTGTCCCTTTTCATGTCGCTATCTTAGGAAATGATCTGTATTAGAGGAGAGGACACGGAAAGATGAATAATGGAGGAGATGAGGAGGAAACATGGCACAGTAAAGGCAAGAAGGGTCAAGGATGTAAAAACAAAAGGTTAGGAAAGAGGATAAAGAATCATTGCTGATATTTATAGCAGGATAACGGTGTTGTATAAAAGTAATTTGTTTTTTCCCGCTCTCCCTGCACTTCTTGCTGCTCATTACCTGGATCAGGTGTGCCTAGTCAGTCAGACCACGGACACACCTGAGTCAGTTAATCCACAGAAAGGAAGGAAAGGGAGAGCTGAAAACAGATAGGGTGGGAGTATTCGAGGACGAGGGTTTAAATTAGATTTAGGTTATGAAATGATTATGTCAAACATTAAAATACAGCATCAACAGGGATGGAAACATCAAAGAAGGATGACAACGCTAACGGGATTGAAATAAATGAAGAGAAATGAACGGGAGGGTAGAAGTGGAGTGGAAAGAACGGAAAGCAAAGCAAAGAAGCAGAAAAATCAGTTTAGAAAAAGGCAAACTGAGTGAGAAAGGGAAGAAACGGGAAAGACAGATAATTAGGAATGGAGGAGTGAACCAATACTTAAATGGAAACGAGGAAAAAGAAAGAAATGTTCAATGAAGTGAGAAAATGAAATGTATAGAAGATAAAAACAGGGAAGTGGAATGAGGTTGGAACATGAAGGAATAAGGGCTGGAGGGCTGCAGATCCACCCTCACAGTTGGCCCGCTCGCTGTGGACAGAGGTGAACGCGATGTGTCCAAAGCCATCCACTGGTTAAGTGTGGCATAAGCGCTCTTATCTGTGTTTTTCAGGGCTGCATGGTGTGCTCTCTGCCTACACGAGCCCCATTCTGGCTCTGTTGTCTCCCAACGTTAACTACATGGAGACAGATTATGACTGTGCCGCAGAAGCACTTACAGGCAGGAGACGGTCTCTTCTTTAAACCTGTTAGTGTGGCCGCCGCAGGAGAGTCTTCTCAGCGAGTCACTGCAGCTAATGGTTTCTTGAGCTGACCTGCCTCCCTTCACACGGTCATATTTTTCTGCCTGTAGTACTATTTTGTTCCTGCTTTTTTCCCACTGTCATTTTTTCCTCTCCCTCCATCCTGTCCATATATTTGCTGCATGTTTGGCTTGTGGTATTTGGGCGATGAGTAATCGGTCTCACTGACAACACTAACTGCTTTAAATTCTGGCAGAACCCTGGATTGGGAAATATCTACCTTTTTTTGTGCATTTAGGCTCTTATAGGGTGGACTTTTTTATTTTCTGAAATCCAGGGGTATAACAATCAATCAACTTAATTGATGAATTGATTTAGATTTCTTTGATCCAACCAAATCGATCTGTCTGAGGCAAGTTCTTAATCGAATAATCCTACACCATTATAAAATCATTTTACAATGGAACAAATCGACGATATCGATCTTGGAAAATACCATTTGGAGTGAGAGACGGTAGGTTTATTTCACTGTAACGTAAAAACGACCAAGTGCATCACAGAGGACAACACACGTGATGACATCAGGAAAACTGATCAACCATCATTCCAGTCCAATGTGTGGAAACACTTTGAATTTAGCAAAGTCATGTGAACATACAGTGTCTAGAATGTTCTAAGAATGTTCCCTTTGGATTCTTTGGATGTGGAAAAACAACAGTGGACTGAACTTTAGGAAACTAAAATGTGAATGGATTTTCCATTCATTCTTGTTTACTTGTTTGTTTGGACTCATATTCAATTTACACTTGATTATCTTGAAGAAATCCCAGGAATGTGGAAAAGTTCACCTGCACTGTTCAGTAGCAGGAATTTCTCTGAATGTCATTGGATCCCATGAAGTGTCTTTTTAGAAACAGCGGTGGACTTACGGCTCAGGCCTTGTTTGTGCGACAGTGCAGTTCACCTGCAGCAGCTGACATAGGAAATACTAATGATCAGGGCGAGCCTCAACACCCAGAGATCCTTCCACCCTGCCACTGATTACTCTCCAGTAAGTTATTCATTGGATTCCACAGCCAGCTGAAGCCACCAAACTTTGCTTGATGTGCAGTTTTAACAGCGTGCCTGCAATTCCATTAGCAGCAGTTCAATAAATCGAAGGCGGTGTCACGCCAGGCGCTACGTCGCATTCTTATTGCTCCTTTTCTTCCTATTATTGGGAGGGTGGGGGGGTTCTCCTGAGAGCACAGGCTTGTAGCAGCAGTACTTGTCCTTTAACATGGTGCTTTGTTAGCCCCCCTGCAGCAGCAGCTCACCTCGACCATGATGTGACAGGAAGAGCTGATCATGGCAGAAGCTAACAGCTATAGCCGACGCCGCAGGCCCTGAATTGGTGCTGCTCCTTCTGTATTTGTCTCAGGTGGCGCATCTCTGGTGTTTACACATCCGGATTGTTGCCAGAGGTGACAATTGCATTGAACCTCTGCTTTGTTCTTCATTGAAAATGGGATGACCTGCACTCCTGTATTAATGTTTTAAACAGAAAAAGTGTGTTTGCTGATTCAGTTTATTGATCAATGGTTGCGAACCAAGACATCAAGTCTGAGGAAGCAACTGTTTCCTGTCTCTAGAGAGGATTTGTTGCTCGGTCATTAAAAAATATGTCTGGTAATTCTACACAATTTTCTGCCATTTCTGTAGGGGATTGTATTATCATAAATCGTGTATTCAGACTGGACACTTTGGTTCACGTAACGTGAACCAGAGTTTGTGTCCTCTGATAAACTGGAACAAATATTTAGTCTGAATGCACCCAAGCAGAACTGCTCTCAGAATCATCTTTCCAGGGGGTCCCGTAGAGTAAAACTGTTCATGCACATTTAATCTATGGGCATGCTGCAAGTGACAGGTCATAGCAAACACTTCTACATCATGTAAGGGGAGATAAAGGTGAAGTAGGTGAGATGTAGTGGTATCATACAGATATTTCAGATTTTCATCCCCCTCTAGTGTGCAAGGAGCCCATTAAATGGTAAATGGCATATACTTGTAAAGCACTTTCTTCCTTCCTTGAAGGCCCAAAGCGCATTTCAGTCATAAACCCATTCACCCATTCACACACTGGTGGCGGTTCCGCTGCCGAACACTGGTGCCAACCTTCCACCAGGGGCAAGGTGGGGTTCAGTGTCTAGCCCAAGGACGCTTCGACACACTTTGATTTCCTGGCAAAGCGGGAACCGAACCTGCAATCTTCCAATCAGCAGTCGACCACCCTACCTCTGCACCACGGCGTCCCACTAGTGCTGTTCAAGTGATAGATGTGCGCTCCTTGCACAGCCTGACTGTTGGAAATAAGACATTCGGAGTGTAGTTTGTGTGGACATTCTAAGGGCGACCAATTGACACACATACACCCTGTGCATGGGCGTGGTCAGTAAGGGGCCAGTACTCGCAGCTTACTAAAGACTAGAGTGTGCCATTCGAGCACTATATGACTGCGTCACCTGTATGTCATAAGTCTGTTTAACTTACATTATTCTAACATATACTTCTCAATCCATTTACCACATGCATGACAATGGTACAATCCATTTTCACGACGTCCCTTGACCCTCAAGGGAACTGCAAGACTCACCTGCAGCCGCTCCTTTCTATGACCCTCCATGGGCCCTGGCAACTTAAAAACCCACAGAACCCGTAAAGGTCAACCACCCTAAATTCTTTTAAAATGTACTAACATACAGGTATATTCTGCTGGTGGATACATATCCTACACCAGGGGTCGCGAACCTTTTTGGCCAAGAGAGCCATAAACGCCACATATTTATAAATGTAATTTCCAAAGAGCCATACAATAATGTAGTGTCCCTTTCCCACACTGAGGCACGGAGACTTAACCTCTTTTAAGGTTCTTTATTCTGGTTACTGCAGACCACAACAAACACCGTACAATTAATTCAGCAACTCCTTATTATCTCCCGCTGAGACAAGAGCGCTTCTCCCAACTTTATATTCCCTTGCTCCCGCTCCAGCCCTCCCATTTCCCTTATTTGGCCCATAGCTGAACCCCATTGGTCCAAAATACCTAACAACAAGCTGAGCGACGGAACTGAGAGCCAATCAGATCTCTGCTTGACGCGTTCAATGAACTCCAGAACTTTTAACGCGGCCCAACAGCCACTCAGTCCAACTCAGACCGCGACAATATGTTTAAAACTAAATATACAAATGAATGTGTGCATTTGATGTAATTTCAACATTTTTAAAGTACAATAAACATGTGGATTCTTTTTAATAACATTGTTATGCTGTTGCTAATAAATGATGAGTATTTCTCGCAGTAGTTTTGATGATTGTCTATTCTGGTTGATACGTGGTGAGTTTCTGCTTCATGCAGGCGTTGAGAATTTAAACATGATCTTAGGTCTGACTGTTCTGTAGATGTGAGAAAGACTGCTCACATGCAGACCTGGAACCAAACACACACTCACATGCTGCAGTGAGTGACGGGCAGCAGGTTTTACATTTTTACCATCCCTGCGCGATTCACCTTGCTGCCCGTGCCCACAATTCCCACCCCCCTCTGCTTTCTTCCTCACACATCCCGTCCCTGCAACTGCGCACTCTTTCTCAGAGACGGGAGCGCAGTTTTAGGCACGGCAATTCACAGGTTTCCAGCTGGTACAAACTCTGCGAGATAATAGATAGTAGTAAACTGATAGTGCTGGCGCAGATTTTTCTCTCCAAGCATCTTCTGCGCGCCTCTGGCATCGCATCCGAGAAGGACTGGTCTAATGAAAAAAAAAAAAGTATAATTAAAGATTTGTCTGCGAGCCACATGTGACCATCAAAAGAGCCATATATGGCTCGCGAGCCATAGGTTCCCGACCCCTGTCCTACACCTTCAGCTCCTCACTGCTGTTACTGCACCTTCTCAGGCTTCATGACTGCCTGTCCATGAGTGATGGTAAAGGTGCCGGCAGATGAGATTAGGGCAACAGAGGGGAGTTTTCACCCCTGACAATTAAGAAAAATCTTTATTTGCCAGCATCGTATCTGCACCCTTGTGACTTGTCGATCAATTAAGCAGTTCTGACCTTTTACTAAATACTAAACGCCAATGAATTATACAGTCAAAAATAACTGTGTTGGCTGTAATACCCAAATGCTTCATTCTGAAAACGAGTAGACTGACTAAGAACAAACATTTCCTTTTATCTTAAAGCCCCTTCAAACCTGAATATATTTTCAATTACATAAAAAATTCTTAAATGTTTTTTCCATTCAAAGTAATGCTAAATTATTAGGAGTCCTGGATTTAACGATACGTTACAAATTAGCCACATATGACATGACGGAATTAAATAAGTCATTAAACTTCTCATCCATACCAACTAGCTTTGATCTGAAAACAAATATCAATGTTTTGGGAAATGCTGCATCATGTTTTCAGTTTTATCTTGTATTGTGGAATGTTTTTTACTCTGCACAAAGCCAGTGAACTAGAAGCTGTGCAGGGAGAGTCCCCTGTTAAAATGTGGGCATCAAGGCTGATTGATTCAGATTACCATGCAGAAAAAGCATCTGAAGGAATTGTTTCTATGCTGTCCTCCTCAACCTGTTGGATCTGCCGTCTGCTTCATGATTCCATCAGGATTTCTCTGGAGTTCATGGAAGCACGTTCATTTGAGCTGAAGAGCTTTAAGTCTAAGCAGCTTATTTTTCAAATGGCAATAATTACCTCATTCTCATTAGGAAAGCCTAGTGTCATGACTATAGAACGACTGAGACCCAGATGCTGAAACCCGGAATGAGACACAGGACAGAGATGTCTTGGCGAGAAGGTGGATTTAATATGATGGCCAGACAGGTAGGTAACAGTTACTGGAAGTCCGAGAATGTAACTGCGGCTCGTGGCGTCACTGGTGGATCTGCTTGTTCGGGTCTGGAGTCGGCAGCGTGGGTCCGTCTCGTGAGACTGCTGGTTCGGCAGAGGCTCGTGGTGAGGATGGAGGGAACAGACCAGAAGGGGAGTCCGGATTACGGCTGCTGTGGGTGACCACTCGTGGTTGAGGTTTCCTGGAGACAGGTAAGACAGCATAAGTTAATTACTTGGCTTAAGGCAAGGCAACGAAGCATGAACTTGACGTGAGGCCAAATATGCACCATCAGGGGCAACGGACTGGCGTTGAATGAAGATCCTGGAGCTCCTTAAGAAGGCAGGTGTGGCGATGAGGTGAGTGGAAGCAGCTGGGGATAATCAGGAACCAAGCGGAGAGGAGAGAGGGGGGAGGAGTCTGACAGAGGCACCATGACACCTAGATTGATCTTCATATTAGAAGGCGGCTTCTCCAAACAGCTCCAACAAAGGCAGAATAATAATCAATGTTTTCCCACAACAGATTCTTTTCTACAACTTTAAAGTTTATCCTATTTTACTTTATTTCTACAAACTGTATTCATTTATTTTCATTTTAAGAAGATTTTTAAAATAGTTTTTAAAAACATTTTATTTTTTATCAGTCTGAGTTTATTCTTTGACTTGGTAATAAAAAATCAGCAGGAGGGTCTTTCAGAGTTTTGTAGCATTTGTGGCATATAAGCTCGTCTAACGTAACCCATAAAGACCCAGACCTCTTTTTTTCATAAAAAATAAAATTATGTGTATTTTACCACAAACCAAGTTGACCACAGAATCCATTTCTGATCTTTTTTCTGTGACACAGATGCCACCACGGGTTCTTATGGGTTGAGTCAAAATAAAATAAAATACTAAGGTGTGTAGAAAATGGAGCACAAACAGCCAGTGAGTCATTTTTCAAACTGTGTTGTTGTGAGGAGCTCATTCTTTGCTGTGGTGTGAAGGAATACCTTGTTTGTTTGCACATTGAATAAATTGATTAAATGCCAAAAAGGATAGAAAATATTATGAGAAAAAAGTTGCTAAATAAGTTAGGAATAGTCTTTTCTGATTTTTTTCTTAAATACTGGCTAATTTATTTTTTATTTGACTTATTTATTTTGGTCCTCTTTGGGAGTGACCAGGATGGATAAGATCAGGAATGAGTACATCAGAGGAACAGCACATGTAGAGGTTTTGGAGGACGTTGGTTAGCCGTTGTGGGTACCGGATGTTCTCGGGGTCCTTTGATGACGTCACACTATTTGATTGGCTGTAAGTTGCCACGACCAATGAGTTAATGTTGCTACGTTTTTAAAAAACTTTATTGACAATTGCGGTATCGTACATTAACAATGACATTAACGTTAACAACGAACAATAACAATGTAATGCATATTGCTTCGAAGATCAGTCACCATTGCCAAACATAACATATTAACATAGAAAATAAAGAATAGAGGGGGGAAAAAGAAACAATGAACATAACACAAAAAAAAACAAGTAAAATAAAATAAAGGAACATAGAAAAAATCTAAATAGTCTATTACTAGTTAAGTTAGGGGTACTCGTGAAGTTTGTATTTCTGAACAAAACTAAGCAATTTCAAGCCATTCTTCTTTTTCATATAATGAAGTGATTTAAAGTAAAAACAGAGCTCTTTATTAAATGTTATAAAAAGTGGTTTGGTCTTCAAAACTTGACCTCACCAAGATGGCGGTGCTCTTCTCCCATGAGGAACCACGTGATGTCTCCTCTAGTGATATAACTCATTGGAAGGACCCCTGAAGGACCCCGAGAACATCCGGCAATCCGAGAACATCCGGTACCCACACCATCAGATGCACAGGTGAGCGCTGGAGATTTCCTGAAGAAGCTGCAGCGGCTAAAGACATACTGGTGAGTCGCTGCGAAGAGCGTATGACCTCACCAGATTCCCCAAGGCCAAAGGGATCTGGAATTCCTCTGACAGGTGATGACCGACATAGAGCTGCGTCTCTATTATGAGTATTATGAGACTAGGACTCCGGACACTCCACAATTTCCAAGGCGAAAGCAGAGGAGGAGAAACACAGGTGAAAAGAGACAGGCAGAAATCCCTGACCCAGGCCAAAAAAAAGGGTTGTAAACATGAAAAGCTAAAACACTTAGGCCAAATCTGAATTCTTCCCCTCTACATTTAGCCCTCCAAATGGAGAGCTGTGCAAAAATAGTGTGAACAGTGAATTCGGATTTGGCCTTAAACTATGATTTGCTGAAACATGAACTGACTCAACGCACCGGCAGAGAAGGAATGAAGCTGAAGGCCTGTAATACAGTGAATGATCAGTTAACAAGAACAGGTAAGTGGAGGCAGACTGAATGAAACACAGAGGAAAACCGTGAAAGCACAGGACACATCATGACAAGGCCAGACTGAGATGATTCGGACACGTCCAGAGGAGAGACCGTGAATCTATTGGTAGAAGGATGCAGAGTCTAGAGCTGCCAGAGGAAAACCAAAGAGGAGGTTTAGGATGCAGAGAAGGAAGACATGAACAGTTTTATGTATTCATTACAGAATTTGTGTATTCACGACTTTTCTATGTACTGCTGATCTTTCAGTTATAAAAAAAACTTTTTAAAACCCTATTAGTATTGATAGTTTCTATCTTTTTCCTTCAAACAGCTGTGGAGTGGTGCAGCGATGAGGTGACTGAGGGAGTAAAACTGAATAAAGTTTCAGCTATTGGTCACGCTCCAGCAGCGGCACCCACAGCCATGCGGCTGCGTTTGCCAGCAGCGCTGCTTGTGTGCGCTGAGATAAGCTCGTATTTGCCTTGGCAGCACGGGCTGGTCACGCAGCACCAGAAGGCAGCTTCCACAAATCCAGAGGAGGGTCTCTCTGTCGCCCCCCTCTTCGTCTTGCTTCCTCCCTCTTGGTCGCACCTCCTCAGACATGTCTTTGTGGAGCTTTTCGTTTCCTCCTGCCCCATCAGCACTTGACATTTCCTGCTTGCCTGCAAGATCGATATTCACCCTTCCTGGCTATGGTTTTGCTTCGTCTAACGTCCTTTTTCAAATAGAAAACGAAAACGTGTCCAGCTGTGACGGTGGGTTTATCATTAAGAGTAACATCAGGTTTTACCCTACAGATTTGAAGTATGAAAGGGAACAGACGGTAAGTGCCAGCTATGACAAAGCTGCCGTCATCAAAACGACCCATATTCATGTATAAAACTGTGAGTGCTCGTGACCATTTACAGGGAAAAGGAGCTCCTCATGGAATAGTTCGTTTCTGCTTGTGTTGGGCTTTTGGCAGTTCGGGTATTTTGGTGCGCTCACTAACACTGTTAATCCTGGGAAAGTGCTGGTGCCCCCCGGACACCACCATCTGCACCAGCTATTGGTAAGAAAAGCCTGACAACAGTGTCCCTCCAGGGCTGCATTTATGCAGAAAAATCACCAGCTGAGGTCAAGTTGTGGGATATGACACATTCCGGCTTTAATTATGCCTCGAAATAGAAATAAGATGTGATTGTTTTAAGCGTGTTTCGCATTACTGCCTGCAGTCTTTAGTGTAATAAAGACGCAGCTCATGTTGCAGTTGGGAAACCAGAAGGTAGTTGGTGTAGAAAGGGGTATTTTGGGCTCATCTGGTCTTCTGCGCATAATCCACAGGAGCTGTGAGGGCCTTCAAAGCATTACCACAAAGGTCAGCGCCTCACAACAGCTTTGGTGCTGAATTAATGGGAGGCAGAAAAAGTCACCAGTTTTACCAGATGGTGACTCATTCCCTGCTTACCAGGAAGTATGATCACATTAGTCCTGTGCTCAGGTCTCTGCACTGGCTCCCTGTACCTCAAAGAATAGACTTCAAAGCAGCTCTGCTTGTGTACAAGTCTCTCCATGGCCGAGCACCAAAGTACATCTCTGACATGTTAGTGCCATATGAACCATCTCGTACTCTGAGGACCTCAGGGGCCGGCCTCCTGTTGATTCCCAGAGTCAGAACTAAACAAGGGGAATCAGCGTTTCAATATTCTGCAGCTAAAATCTGGAACAGCCTCCCTGAAGGCGTAAGACAGGCCTCTACTGTGTTCATGTTCAAATCTAGACTTAAAACATTTCTGTTTTGCCATGTATATGACTGAAAGGTCCTATCTGCACTTTTCTTTCCTTTCCTTCCTTTATTTTTAAATCATTTTTCAATTTTTTTTCTTTTCTTTTAAAGTAAATTTTACGTTGATTATTTCAATGATGTATTGTGATTTTAATGCATTTTTCTGTTTTGTGAAGCACCTTGAATTACTTTGTGTATGAATTGTGCTATACAAATAAACTTGCCTTGCCTTGCCTTACTATTGTCGGGCTCCTGTAGCACCATCACCCAGACTTCTGCAGATATAATCAACACTGGGGTGCCAAAACAAATCGTCTTTCTTACGTGAGGATGTAAAAGTGAATCCATCAATATAGTTGACCTAATATTAAACTTAAGTAACTTTTGTCCTCTGATGAACACTGTTCACCTTTCTGCATTTCCCTGCAGGGGTCGCCACAGCGAATCAGCTTTCATTGAGAAGCAGAGAGCTTTTACGTCGGATGCCCTTCCTGAGCAACCCTTTATTTTATCCGGGCTGGGGACCAGCGCAGGAAGAATCAGACTTAGTTGTTGGGCAGTAGAGTGAAGGGCATTGCCCATGGACCCACAAGCTCATCGTCCTCACTGGGAGTTAAACCCTGATTTGCCAGTGCTATGCTTAACTTGCTAAAGATTAATGACCATTGAATGTATTAGAGAACTGACCTGTGTGACCCCCTTCCCTCTCGCGCTCCTAACAGGAAGTTCCTGCTGGTTCCAAGAAGCCAAAATCCCATAGACTTCTATAGAGAAATAAAAAAATCAATTGGTCAGAATAATCATTCTTGCTCTGATACCTTTTTTTTAATCTTCTTTTTTTTCCACAATATTCTTTCTGTAGTAGAAAGTATAAACTGACTAATCAGATGACTCAATAAAGTAGGTGATGCCCGCTGGTCCCCACGTCCAATGTTTAAAACATTTGATTGAGAGATTCTCCAGAGCGTAGACTCTGTGTTTCCTGTCCAGAGTAGTTTCTGTTTTTTCTGCCTCATACAAGCACCTCAAAGGATAAACAGGATTTAGTTCAGCCATAAAAGACAGTTTTTCTTCCTGTTTGCCGTTTTAATGAGACATGACAGGACTGAACCAGCTCTGTGCTTTCACACAGCTCTCATGTCCTTCATGCCTTCCACAAAGAAACAATAGATGGATTCAAGCGTACTTTACCTTCAGCTTTACAGCAGCTAAACTCAGCTTTTTTTCCCCAGCATCCTTTGCTGCCATGTGCATGAGTCAACACTGTTAGATCTAAATCTCTGCTATGACTCACAACTTTGCCTGAAGCAAAGGCAGCAGAGATTACCAAGGTCGCTGTTTGTTTGTTGGAAGTCAGAGCTCTGTCTCCCCCTCTGGTCACCGGCGGGAACCGTCTGAATGTACTTCATCTCCCAGCAACCCCAGCACACAGTTTCTGGATGCCACACACCTGACTTTTATGTGCAGTCACTCACAGCATACGTAAGCATTGAGTCTCAGTCTTAAAGAAAGATGCCTACGTCAGTAAACGTAGACAGGTTCAATCAAAACTCCGTTCCATTCGAGATACATGGCTGAGTGAAAAGGCTGACGAGATTCAAGGCTTTGCAGACAGACACGACATGAAACGATTCTACGACTCGCTCAGGTGTGTATTCGGACCACCAACATCAGGCAGTTCCCCTCTACTGAGCGCCGACGGAGCAACACTCATCACTGACAAAAACAAGATTGTAGAGAGATGGGCAGAACACTTCAATGGCGTACTAAATCGTCCATCTTCTATCAATGACGAAGCTATCCAACGCCTCCCACAGGTGGACATAAACCCAGACCTGGATATAATACCATCAGAGGACGAGGTTGCCAAGGCAATCAAGCAGATGTCGACTGGAAAAGCACCTGGCTCTGACGCCATCCCTGCTGAAGTATTCAAGTCGGGGGGCCCTTCTCTCCTACACAAATTAACAGTGCTACTCCAATCTTTCTGGGTAAGTGAGACCCTCCCGCAAGATTTTAAAGATGCCATAATTGTCCACATCTACAAGAGAAAGGGCAACAAGCGTTCCTGTGACAACCAGAGAGGGATTTCACTTCTCTCCATCGCTGCAAAGATCTTTGCCCGACTGCTCCTAAATCGCCTCCTTAAACACCTTGAGCAAGGTCATCTCCCTGAGAGCCAATGCGGTTTCCGTGCAGGTCGAGGGACTGTTGATATGATCTTTGCTGCTCGTCAGATCCAGGAGAAAAGTGTGGAACACAATCAAGATCTCTATACCACCTTTGTAGATTTAACAAAAGCGTTTGACACTGTGAGTAGAGAGGGACTGTGGAAAATCATGGCAAAATTTGGCTGCCCAAACAGGTTCGTAAAGATTGTTAAACAATTTCACGATGGGATGATGGCCCGTGTTCTTGATGATGGAAATACCTCTGCCCCTTTCCAAGTGTCAAATGGAGTTAAGCAAGGTTGCGTACTTGCCCCTACACTGTTTAGTTTGATGTTCTCTGCAATGCTGACTGATGCTTTCAGGGAGACACCCTTAGGCATACCCATCAGGTATAGGTGTGATGGAAGGCTGTTCAACCTCCGACGTCTGAAGGCCGTCACTAGAGTAAAAGAAACTGTGATTCGTGACCTGCTCTTTGCTGATGACTGTGCCCTCAATGCCATCAATGAGCAAGACATGCAACAGGAAATGGACGCTTTCGCATCTGCCTGCGACAACTTTGGCCTCACCATCAATATCAAGAAGACTGAAGTGATGTATCAGCCCGCCCCAGGAAAACCATATCAGGAACCAAACATCACAGTCAAGGGGCAGCGACTTCAAGATGTAGAAAACTTTACCTACCTCGGCAGCACTCTCTCCCGCAACGCCAACATCGATGCAGAAGTCAACAACCGCATCGCGAAGGCAAGCTGTGCCTTTGGGAGACTGAGGAAGTCAGTCTGGGAACGTAGAGGCATCTTACAAAACACCAAGATCAAAGTGTACAGAGCAGTCGTCTTAACAACACTTCTTTACGGCTGCGAAACCTGGACCACCTACAGAAGACATGAGAAACTTCTCCAGCAGTTCCATCTCCGCTGTCTCCGAAACATCCTTAATATTCGCTGGCATGATCGAATCACAAACACTGAGGTCCTGGAGAGAGCAGACCTCCTTAGCGTCATTACCACCATGCGCAAAGCTCAGACACGATGGGCAGGACACGTCTGCCGTATGTCAGACTCCAGGATACCCAAACAGCTGCTGTATGGTGAACTCAGCCATGGTAGCAGGAAAGTTGGAGGCCAGCGCAAACGCTACAAAGACTGCATCAAATCACATCTGAAAGATTTCAATATCGACGTTTCCACGTGGGAAACCGCAGCATCTGACAGACCGACTTGGCGTAACTTGATTCATAAAGGTGCCATCTACTCAGAAAATAAACGTTCCAACGCAGCCAAGGAAAAACGCCAAAAACGTAAGGCTCTAGCTGACCAACCTACCAACACGACCCCCTCTCACTGGTGTTCAACCTGTGGAAGGGGTTTTCTTGCCCGTATTGGCCTTATTAGCCATATGCGGACACATCCCTCCGCCCCTTAGACAATGTACTATTAGTATTGCTTTGGTCATACTCGACTACGAGTTGACGAACAACAACAACAACAACAACACGTAAGCATTGCACTGAGCCTCACTCAGTGGGAAGGATTGTTTGTGCCACTCTGCCTATATTACCGAGCGTTATATCTAGGCCTGATCTTCTGATTTCCTGACCCTGTTTTGTCTTTGAGAACAATTGGAACCAGCTGTCTGCCCGTTTAGTGTCGTTGTTGTTGTTCTTCCTTTTCCTCTTTTTTTCTCTTTTTCACGCAGCAGCAAAAACTGTTTCTTGTTGCAAGATGGCAGTGAAGGAAAGAGGCTAAATTTACTACAGATATACTGTAAAAGATCTGTGGCTTGAATTCCTTGGCCTGTCGGGCCTAATTACCGTATGTTGGCTGGAGTCTCACTGTGGCCCTGCTTTTGCTGGGTTCACTTTATAAACGCGACAGAGTCAGTAATCTCACTGTTTCCCCACTTTGTTTGGAAAAGGCTTTAACCATTCTCTGGCCAGAATTGATTACATTTTGCTCAAATGAAGAGTAAGCAGTTTTCCTCCGTCGAACGCCTGGACCAGCCTCTGCTATTGATTCATTCTACTGCAAAGGATAAATAAGATCTGCCACTTCACATAACTGTTGATATTTGTTTCTCTTTAGCTCCTGACTTTATTGCCTCTTATTCAAAATGGATCCACTGTTTCCTTGAGTTTAATGCGCATAAAAGAAAAAGAAACACAAGAGAAAAGTCAGTTTCTTGATTAGATCTTTGGATGGCTTTAGTTTTAGAGAGCAGAAGTGAAAGTAAAGTTTAGATGCTTAAAAACAATACTTAACTGCAAAAAGGGGTAAAGCTGTACTTTACTGTGCTTTTACATCGAGGTGACATGTCAGTTCATCTCATTAGCTGTGTTTCCCCTGCCTATGAAATTGCACAAATTGGATTTGGGATAATAAATGCAATGAAAACACTTTTTTTTTAGGATTTTATGAGTCACATGACCAACAACCTTGGGCGATGCACAGCGGGCGCCGCAGGAGGTCCCACAGCAACACACAGCTCATATAAAGTTGAGCGTGTCATGTTGAATTGTTGGATCCACAGCTCCTCTGTAAAACCACCATTTCCCAAAATGGCTTCATTTGCAGCCACTCCCACATGGAAGGAGCTCGCCGCTCCACGGCCTGATTAAGATGCAGACGTCTCCTTTGATCGATTATGATGAGCGCTAGTGCCGTGGCAGAAATCTGAATGTATTTGCTGTCAATCAAAGTATTGTTCACATCCATGGCCATGTCTTTGAATGACTTCTCGTGTGAGTTGGCATGTGTTTATTTAGATAATTATAATTTAATGGAAACAGTGCAATTACGTGTTTTTTTCGACATTTCTGAGAATTTTGATAACGGATTCATGTAATATTAGAGATGTAAAACATAAGTTTGAGCTTAAAGATCCGCTCCGATTAGTATCCTGTTTTTGGTGTTTTTAACATGTTCTTGAAATTAAATTGCATTACAGAGAATTTCTAAATTCAAATCCTTACGAATCAGGAGAAGACTAAAAAAAATACAGTTGGAAAAAGAGCTTGTTTGTGGCATAGAAAATAAATGGGCGGGCCAGCTCTAAGCAATGGGGAGGGAAAGGGGGGCGGGTTGTCCTGCCCATAACTCAGAGGCAAACTACTATCAAACTTCTATTCTCTGCAGAAAAATGTCCTAGAAAACTACTTTTTTGTCTTTGCCTAAAATCATAACTAAAAGACACTGGGAACGCTTTGAACAGATAACAATAAGATTGAAATGGCACTTTAAACTCAACTGGAGTAGCAAGCTGTTTACTGTGATTTGCTTACTGTTTGAGGTATTTATCCACGACATTTACAGTGAGTTACAGCTTCTCTGTATCATTTCTGATCAAATAAAAGGGAAAAAGTTAAGAGTTAAGGTAATAAAAAAACAGATGTAATACCAACTATTGTCGTTTATTCTTATGGCAGATGTTCCTGTGTTTTGTTTCTGTCTCATCCTCTCTGATCCCAGCCAATCACAGCAGGTCACCTTTGCAGAGTCTGCTTGTAGCGAGATGAACATTAAAATGCATTTAAATGAATTTGGCCCTGTGAACGAATCAGGACTCACAAACATTTCTTATGATTGATGAGAAAAAGTCTTAAATAAATGTTTTGGACGCTTTTTTTTTTCATTTTTTGTTTGTCCCCTTCAAACGACCTTGGTTGTGAATATGTGTTTTATCATAATAAATGAAATAAATTAAATGTAAACAAACGCATTTTACATGGATGCATACTTATTACTTAGGGCTGCACGATATGAGTGAGGAAAACTTGCGATATGCGATGTTAGTGATCAATATTGCGACAACGATAACTTGCGGTATATGAACAAATAGCAAAACAACCAAAAACATCATTCCCATTTCATTCCAACAGTTGTACTCCAAATGACCCTCGTCGACATAGAAGACGAACCTCTAAGACAGGGGTGTCAAACATACGGCCCGTGGGCCTTATCCGGCCCGCCAGGTGATTTACTCCGGCCCACACATGAAGAGTAAAAATCATAAGGATGATTAAAAATGAAAGCAAGTTTCTAGTCCATTCCTGCGGCTAGTTATGATTTTTTAAAGAAATAACCGAAATGTGCAATTCCGCCACTAGGGGGAGCAAAGGAAAGGAAAAACAGTTGAAACAGCATATCTCCTCACGTGCCAAAAGGGAAACATAACAGCTCTGCGTCTGGGTAGGATGCACCTTGGTTCCCTATGAGCCTTACCGCTGTTATCTTGCTAGGATGATCATTAGCGACACCCTAATGACCAAAATGTTGTCAAACGTGAAGTGGAGTGAAGAACCTTCCAGGAAAAAAGGACAGAGTTTTTTCTTTAACGAAGCTGAATGCAAAACCCAAATGCTTTGTATGTCATCAACATTGCAGTGCTCAAAGAATATGACATTCAGCACCACTCAGAGACTTACCATAAAGAAAAGTTTCTGGATTGCTTCAGTGTCAGATGTAAAATATTCAGTCTGTATTAATTTGAATAGACCAACTTTTCTTTAATTGAAATTAATTTTATTTGAGATCCATTGGCCCCAAGTGATTAGGCTACTATGTTGGTTGAGGCATTTTTTCCAACTGAGAAAAAAACTAAAACAAAGCTGTTATTTTGCTTTTATGTTATGGTCCGGCCCACTTGAGATTACACGGGTTAAATGTGGCCCCCGAACCAAAAAGAGTTTGACACCCCTGCTCTAAGATAAAGGGGCTCCATCCGGTTGGTCAACAACGTGAAGGCGCCCATCCGATTGGTCAAATGCATAGATGGATTTATTTGATTCATTAAATACTTCAAGCTGCCAGAAGATGTTTTAGCACATTTAAGGTAACCATTTATTGTAATTTTCGACATCTTTTGCGATATGCTTATTGCACAGCTTGATGTCACGATAACAATAAATTTGCCATATATTGTGCAGGCCTATTATCACTGCAAACCCGTCCATAACTATGGTGAACGAAGGACGCTTTGAGCTCTGTTCTTGAAGAGTTTGAATTCCTCAGTGCCGAACATGACAGAGGAATAAAGTTGGGTCCAAACTGGAATGTTTCAGACTTTCTCACAACTCATCTACACCCACCTTAAGCGCTCTGCTTCTCCCCCCTCGGCAGCCTTCCTCAACATTTATGCTTCCAGGGTGACGTTTGCAATGCAGCGCTTTAACCAAGAGGGAGAATAGCTGCAGGATAAGATTTGGCTGGCCAGTGCGCTGCCCCTCCGCATGGGTCACTGCTCCGAACATTCACTGAACACCACAACTCTGGAAAACTATCGGACAGAAGCAAAGCAGCAGAAGCTGCATGCGTGTGGTCTGAATGCTTTCATCTTTTCTCCCAGTGGTTTTGTTGTTCAGAAGATAGAAGTACAGTGCCGGCCTGGAAGGGTAAACATTTAAAGCCAACTCATGTCACTGGATGGTCCGGTTAGGGTCCATTGGCTCATTGCTGACGTGTTTTTTGAAAGTGTCTCCTCTAAAGTTGGTTTGTTGTTTCTTTAAAGTCCCTTAATAAAATTAAATTAACACGTATTAATTGGTGCGTCATGTTTCCTGAGCCTTCTATTGTGACTGAGGATTCTCCTGTTTCATTATCAGAGCAGGTCTGCTGGTCAAACTGCCACTCTAAGGCTTTCTGAGAGAAAAGCTTCTGCACCTGCAAGAGGAAAGGATCTCTGCTAGTCTGCTTCTCACCACAGACCTCACAAGCCACTGTGGCATTGTTCCTGTAGGACACATATGTCCAACTCAAGGCTGAACATGGCACTTGATTCATCATCAAGCGCCTAAGAAAGCACCTTATCCTAAGTTTGATATGTATAACTGCTGATTGTATTGTTTTGTGTATTATTCTTGCTTTGATTGCTTGACATAAACCATTTCAAATCCAATCAGAATCAAATCATAATAATATCTGGTCACTGTCGGAGTTGGACTGCTAGCACCTATAGTTCACTACAAATCCCACAATGCACTGCTAACGTGTTGGCACATTGAAAGTCCGTCGAAAGCCTGTGAGAAGGAATCCTAGTTAAGTTGGTAAAGATCAGTGGTGTCAAACTCATTTTCACAGAGGGCCACATCAGCATAGTGGCTGTCCTCACAGGGCCAGATATAACTTATACATGTAACTAAATGTAATGAAAAATGAATGTAACTACTCCTTAATAACTCATTATTCATTTACTATAACTTTTTAAAGTGACAATTATAGTTGCATAGAAAACATATGTTTACATGTTACTTTAGCATAAATACTTTTACATTAGATTCTGTCAGGTTAGGTTATATGGACAGTGTTTAAGTCCTAATGTACAGTTGCCCAATCCGATATTTCAAGTCCAATTCCCCCTAGATATGAATAAATACACACCAATATTTATTTTTTATTTTAAGAAATTAAAAACTTTTATGCTCTCACATAAAATGACATGGAGGGCCACATTTGGCCCCTGGGCCTTGAGTTTGACACATGTGCTATAGATAAACAAATCATCACAGAGGAGTTTTACCACAGATGAACTCCTTCGTTTAACCCTGAAAGCCTGACGCCTAACGTCGATAAACGTTTGACACCCCTGTTAAACCCCTGATGACTCTATATGCAGCTCCAAACCCAAAGATCACATGTTTAGAAATCATGTTGAGCTTTTATTATATGAACCTCTGCTCTGAGTGCCTCAGTTTTTACTGTCTGTGGAAAACCCTTATTTAGACCATCAGGGCCCCATTTCCTCCTGTTGTCCCAACAGCTCCTTTACAACAAAACAACAGAAAATACCAAAATGTTTCCAGACAACATTCTTCTCTCAGCTTCTACTCGTCTTCATCCTTTGTTTTCTTGCTTCCAAATGGAGGGGTGACTCCTGACGCAGTGCGCCAAAGGTGTTTCTTTATGCAACGTAGAATATTTAAATGTTTAAACAGTTTCTTTAGACACAATTTTGAAGGATTCCTTTAAAATCCAGATTACTCCCTAAAATAATGACTGGTAACACTTTGATGGTCTCGGCTGCTTCGTATCTGCTGTAATTCTGTTTGATTGATCAGCAGCATTACGATGAAGTGGTTTGTCAGAACATTGTACAAACGGTATCATTTCTCTAAAATATTTAATTTTGGAGACAATTTTGAAAAAAGAATTTGGAGCTTTTTAGAATGCAATCATAAATCCATGTTAAAGTAGGTGAAGTTAAACAGGGATGTAACTCCTCTTCAGCTCCCCCATGAGAAAAAAGGACTCTGGTTTCTCCTCCTTTGGTTTTAGACATTCCAGTTTGTTGTCACATCTTCTGAGCAGAACTTTTTATCATCTTTTGACCAAAGAGCACAACAGGAAAAAAGTGGAGGGGCTAATTTGGAAGGGGGGGGTGCATGCTCACCGAATGCACTGATCTGACAGACAAAGTCTGCCATCACTCCTGTTCTTCATCTACAGTATATAGACGTCAGATTAATTGACATCACATCTTCATCATGCTGCTGCTTTAAAGGTAGTTTTTCTCCACTTTCGTCAACTCAAAAACTGTCTCAGTCAGCTGCTGTGTTGTGGATTCTCTGTTACGTGGCTGTGCTGCAGTGAAAAGCCCTTTGAGGAGTTTGCTAGAGTTCTGCACATTCATCTATTTTCTGAACCACTCTCTGGGTTGTGGGGTTGCTGGAGCCTATCCCAGCTACAGTTTGGGGAGATGGGGTAGACAATGAACAGGTCGCCACTCTGATGCAGGGCCACACACTCACATCCACACCTAGGGGCAATTTAGAGATACTGTTGGAACATGTTTTTGGACTGTGGGAGGAAACCAGAGAGCCCAGAGAAAACCCCCACATGAGGAGGACATGCAGACTCCACACAGAAAGGTCCCAGCGGGGATTTGACCTTCATGCTGGGACGTGAGAGGGCTAACCACTACGCCACTGTGCAGCCCCCACAAGTTTCTCATGAGTCCTTAAAACATCCCACCAGCGTAAGAGCCGGAGTTCTCAGATTGTGAGAAACATGAGCACAATACAGATCTGCTGAGTCTGAACTTGGGGCTAAATAAATGTCGGTAACCGTCTTTTTATTTGACTTATCTGATACCGTACTTATTGATACACGGTTAAATGTTGCTGGAAGAAGCTTCTCTGATGAACTGGTGTGACTCGTCTCTCTCCAAAGTTGATTACATCTTCATTGCGCTCTATTTGATTCCCGTTAACTGCTGTGGACTTATCCGTGTGATTACATCCATTTAGCCACTCAAACATCTCAGATGATGCTTTATGATCCCAGTTCACAATTTAACCAACAATTTATCCATCTCCTTCAGGAGGAGCGATTCATTATCCAATCTAGGGTACTTGTGGACTGACATCAGGTGATAGATGGAGGCTCTGCAGGGTGAGGGTGTTTCCAAAGCAGCAGAAGATGCTGCTTTGGAAACATCCTTGTTGGACTTGGGTCTGCCCGTCTTCCTGCCATCTCCGGTGTATCTGTTTGCATTCTGACTCAGATGCCTGTCTGGGGCAGAGAGGCATGCGTGGAGCATCCTTTGGTGCAACTGAATGATTCATGAGAGGCGTTTTAGGGTAATGATGAAATATACGACTGTATCTGTGTTTAGAAGAAAGCAATTAACTCCTGGGGAAGAGTTCAGCTGGGATAATAAGGTGGATACCGACACAACAGACTGTCTTTTGTTTGTTTGCCTGACAGTGTATCAGTGTTATGGCTCCTCTTTCTGTCTTCCTGTCAGGTTTATTGTGAGCTTAACCTTCAGCACAATGCTGGGCTTCATTATTTTAATAAATGGCTCTGTATGAGGAGAGCAGTGGTGCATGTCTGATGCATGTCCCCTCCCTGCACCTACGTCCCTTTTTTTTTTTCCAGTCCCCCACTACCCTTTGTGTCTTCTTGCTTGCCGTTCCTCTCTCGTTCTGCACTTTAAAGCATCTTGTGGGGGCTCTTCGGTGGCGGGACATCATTAAGGCTGAAAAACAGTTTCGGCGTGAGAACGAGAAGATGAAAACGCTGATAAGCGGAGTCGCGCAGTCTTCCAGCTTAGCCGGCGGTCATCTGTCGCTTAGGCCGGCCAGTCTCCCGTGGCAGCTTCAGAGACCCACAGAGGATGGATGACCGCGGGCAGGTGAAAAGGAAGCGGCGTTGAAAGATGGTCTGCTCTGATGTCGCCACTCATCGATCACCACCAGCCACCCTGTAGATGAGTCCGCAGAGAGTCGACAGGCAATAGAGGAGGATTGAATTGTAGGGACAGCGGGGCGGGGTCTCTCTGGATGGCCGCTGAGAGCATTAGCCTGAATCCAGAGGCTCGGCGCCACGCTCTGACTTTATCTGTTCAACTGATTCAGAACATTTTTTCATACAAAATGCTCATTTGCCTCCGTCTGTAGACCTCAACGTGTAGAATGTTCTCACCAGGACTTGAGGGGAGATTAAACAGAACATGGCTTCTCTGCTCACACGTATCAAAACAGGAGAGAAGAATCTTTCCCTCAGTTCAGTTTATTCACACACAACATCACACCAAGCTAGATTTATTATGCTGGGTATAGCCCACTTCCTTCTAGATTATTCCAATATTGTAAAAACGGTTTTTATTTAGTAATCCCAGAATTCAGCAGGAAAAGGGCTACAGTGCTGAAGAAAAATTCCTCTAAATGAAAGATTTAGAGAAATCTCCAGCAGAACCAGACTCAGTAAGACCGAGCATCTGCTGTGACGCGTCAGACTGAGAGGACGGGAAAGAGACAAACCCAGAAACACGGGAACATCTGCTGTGATGGTCGTTGGTGCGGGAATGAGAGAACAAGATGTAGAAAAAACAAACGTCAGTTAGAAGAAATAAGAAAAGATGTTAAGAACTGCAACAAGGACAGGATGGAGACAGACCAACATCTGTAACAGAGCAAAGAAAATCAGGTTTTGAGACTAAACAACCTTTTCTTTTAAACAGAACTCTGGATGTATCATTTAAGATTCTCTGGAGTTTTCAAACATCCTGAGAGGAAAGAATCACAGAAGTTTGATCGAATGCATTAAACATTTTCATGTTTGCCTCAATTAAAATGAATAGTAAAAAGGCTTAACGTGTTGTAGAGCTTTCCTATGAGTTTCCAAATTATGAAAAATGTTTAATGTCCCAATTAAACTACGTTTCTATCTATTGAAGAAGTATTCGCAATGGTCTTTTAATTATGATTATGCTATTTTTAGCCCAAATCTAAAAGAACGATGTCATTTCATGGACATAGTTTCTTCAGAGCGACAGGAATTCATTAGAAATCACCTCTGAGTTGTGGGCGGGACTCTTGGTGCACAAGTAAGCCTGTGCTGATATCCCATCATCCCTTTGTTTACTCTAGCTTGCTGACCCTATGTGGTCACAGCATTGGAGTACTTCAGAAAATAAATGTGTTCTGTCTTTCATTCCTGACCCATAACTTTGAACTTTATCAATTTTCACTCCCTCATGAAACACGGGACCACCACGGTTCTTCATACAGAGGAATTTATTGGCTCTTTATCCACAACTTCAACAACTTCGCCAACTTCGCCAATTCCACCGTCAAACTGACAGAACAAATAAATACACATATAAATTGTATAGACATTTCACAGAAATATAAATAATATAAACAAACATACCTCGCTGGCCGCATAATGAGGGAGGGATGTCCGTGAAGGAACAACAAAATATTCAAAACACTTAAACAGCTCTTAACTTCACATGAACTTCTTTTCTCTGCGATTCACACGTCTTTTCCAGCTCTCCTGTGTTCTCATAAAGAATTCCCCGTGCGCAACACATTACACAACAAAGGTTCCGCTTTGGTTTTCCTATTTAACTAAAGCGTGGCAGCTAAATCAATGTTTACTTTGTAAAGCAGAATTAGGAAGAGGAGCAGGCCTTAATATGAACTTTTACCTTGCAACCATTGACAGTAAAATAAGAACTGGACCGCACAAACCCCTCCCCCCGGCATTCCAAACAGGAAGTACATGCTGGTCCCAAGAAGCCAAAATTCCATAGACGTCTATAGAGAAATAAGCAGCTGTTACTCAGTCATTCTGCTCATCAGAATAATCATTCTTGCTGTACTACCTTCAATTTACATCTTCTTGATTATCCTCATTTCTTTCATGATATTTTTGCTGTAGCGCAAGTTATTCATGGTATAAACCGACCAAACTACTTTATAAAAGTAGTTTGATTGACAGATTCTCCCTTGCCCACTTTCGTGGTAGGGGTGTGGCCTTCCAACATGCTCACTCCTGATTGGAGAGAGTGGTTGCCATTGGAAGTTGGGGCAATCACAGCTTACTGAGGACATATGGTTCCAACAGGGCGAAGGACATATCGCTGAAAAATGGCGACTGAATTGACTTTATTTGGTCGGAGCACACAATTCATCCAGTTATATGTTATCCAGACAATGCTTGTTACACAAAGGTTCGTGGTTGTTTTCAGAATATTTTCCACATTCAAAGACTATTTTTTCAAGACATTTGAAGCCCCTTTGTTTTTTTGGTGAATGTTTGTTTTAACGTTTTTAAAAAACCCACTAGTGAAAGTTTAAATGATACTATTTACCTGTAGTTTTTAAAGATTTAGTTCACTTCCCCTGTAAAGATGCAACATTAAGGAGGAGCTTAGTATTGATTTTAAAGGCATCTGAAAATGTTTTTGTCTTTTTTCGTTCTCCATTTTTAAATTATGAATTAGAATTGAGTTGTTGTTTTTGCATTGTTGTGAATAGTTTTTTGATGTCGACTTAAAGAGATAAAGTAGCTTCAACCTAAAAAAAATAAAAGTTTAGAGGCAATACTTGGAATGCAAGTTTAGAAAAAAATGGCCTTTGTTTCTTTATAGGAGATTCCCTGTTCAAGAGAATCTGCACGAAATGTTCCTTTTAAAGACCCACTGTAATAAAAATGTTGTTTTTGGTGTTTTGAACATGTTCTTATAGCAATTTTCTCATGATGGGGGACATTTATAAAGAAAATGAAGCATAAACTAGCATTATAAAATATAATAGATCCAAGATTTGCTCGTTTATTATGTTTTTCATTTAACTGTCTGACAGCCAGTGAGAAATGTAACAGATAAAACCTCTTTAAAAAAGTTTGTGTAAATAAAATAATATCCTTATCTGTTGCAGCTGGAGCACAAAGCACCAAGCGACCTACATTCCCTGCTTCCTGTCTTCATGCTAAGCTATGTTTATAGTCTTCTGGCTTTAGCTGAATAACTTCTAGAGGGAAAACAAATCTTCTTATGTTACTCTCTTGAGAAAGTTTCTTCTTTTCTTTCCTTTCTGTGGTCTAGGAGCGATGAGTGCAAATGGTTTCCTGGCGACACGTCTACCTTCGTTCTAAAGGACAGGTTGATCAACTTGACCTGCTTGTTTTCTTTGCTTTTGGAAGATAATTTTACGGTTGGTGCTGATTTATCTGCAGTGGCTCATGACACGAGCAGTGCGGCTCGAGCGTCTCTAAGACGATGTGGGGGCCGAAATGTACTGTGTTCTTGAAATGCAAACACAGAAAGTAAAGGACGTTTGAGTGGCAGCAGTCAGGCGTTTTCATCCAAAGCAGAGGAAAATGAAGCTTGTCTTTTTCTTCAGATGAAACGGTGATTCATCTCGGCTTTTTCTTGAAGAAGAGCCGCGCTGCGTTTGATTCGTGTCGCCCTCTCATGAATATTTTGGTCTTGTTACTAGTGTGAAAAACATGTTCGTCTGTTGTGCAGACGAGCTCTGGAGGAGCGAAGCATCACTTTTCCGTGGAAAGCCTGAGAGAGGGCGGGATTTTCCGTCAAGGGCTGTTCAACACCTGTGATTGCAGCGATTGTGCGAATGCCTCCGCCTGATTCCTCCCAACAGCAAACTGTCTTCAGCGGCCAAACAGCGGGATAACTCATCACTGCTGTCAGAACATCTCGCATGTCTCCAGAATTCCACTGATGAGCTGCTTTATGTGGGTTCATTTGTGCCACATGAGTGAGCGCGGCTGCATTCACGTCGGTAAACAGGAGAGACCAGATTGGAAGCGTGTGAAAGAAGTGCTTGCAGTGTGTGCACACACGTGTAAAAGAGGCATTTCACTGCTCACTCCTGATGTTCACGTCAGCTCTGCTCATGAAGCATTTTGTGTGGGTTGTTTGACGGCAGGAAGAGCTGCAGCTCCCCCGTGGCTGAAGTTACTCTCCCCGAAGGAAAGCACTCCTAGACGTTAGCCCACCAGGATCAGGAAACACCTGGGATCAGCTCTCACTCTTTAGGATCTGCTTCCAAGTGATGGCAAAGCCATGTGCACGAGGCTCTGAGCTTCCACTTGCTTTGCCTGCTTAACAACATTACTGTGTAGAAGCCAGGGGTGTCCAAAGTTTTTTTGGTGAGGGCCAAATACAGAAGAATGAGCAAAGGTCCGGGCTGCACACAAGATGTGACATATTGACACATGATTACTGTGTATTTCTAACTCACCTATAATGTGAAGAACATTGCTCTCAGTGGGAGCAGTGATGCTGATCTGTGCCACATAAAACAAGCGCACGTCAAAATGAAACATTCACTCAGACAATGAAACCTCATTCCGACCAGGCAGTTCAGAACGGGTTTATTGAGCAGCTGAAGCCAGCAGATCTTTACATACGTAGCCGTTAGTGTGGTTGACTGGCAGAGTGTACGATTTTGTAGTTAATAAAGAGTCGACTGTTTTCTCAGAAAAGTAGACCAAAAAAAGGGCTTATGGCCAACAAGGACAATTTTAACATTAAACGCACACAATTTAAAAAGCTTCATTTTACAATTACATTCTGTGACAAAATATGTATCTATTACCCCAAAAAATTCCAAAAACAAAACAACAAGTTCTTTTTTACATAAAAGAAATACTTTTTCACAGCTCAGAATGCTATTTATTAAAATGCTTCGTCCTCCGAACACACAATATATCTACCCCCCACACACCTCCGCTCCGTGCTCACACACCCATCTCCACCTGCACGCGCTCCTCCCCCTCTCTCTCTCGTGGCACGCGCCCAGCGCAGCACACCCACTCCGCAACACACCTTTCTGTGACCGACTCCATCTAGTGTTGAAACTGAGAAGTGCAACAGAGTTGAGCTCAAGCGCCATTCAATTATATTTTCAAAATTTGCTGCGGGCCAATAAAAACAGACCCGCGGGCCGCAGTTTGCACGCGGGCCGCAGTTTGGAGACCCCTGGTATAAGCTACTGTGCGTCTTTTCTACTCACAGGATTTGATACGATACCTGGTCCACGAATCGATACAGAAAAGATCTAACTAACTTTGTGGCGGTACAATACAGCCCACTTCTTTTACTTAACCCTTGTGCTATCCTATGACCCACCCTTACATTGACGTGTTCTCCCTACCATGACAAAGGTGGATAAAGGTGGAAAGATTTCATGTAATCCATGGACACCAGTGAAGATCACAAATCATTGAAGAAAAAAGGTTCAGAGCACTGTCTAGTGGGTCTAGATGACCCAACTCCCAATGTTAAAGTGCCTAGGATAGCACAAGGGTTAAATGGATACTATCTGGATATGTATTATCCATTTAGCATGTATGACCATAAATGAAAATGTCTTTTAGCAGAGAAACTCATTTTGTTTCTATTTCAACCAAAAACCTCGTGTCTAAGGACGTAACAGCTTCAAACATTTAAACCAGCATTTTGGGTCTTTTAGACAGTTTTGTTCTTTCTGGTTAAATAGAAGAGTCTCATTTTAATTCATGTTTTGTTTGAAGTGCTGTGATAAAAAGGTATAGGTTTAATGAACACCACACAGATTCCTCAATGTGGTTCACCTTCAGCCAATTGGAATTGGTTCCGCTTGGTAGAAGTAAGCCTGTGATTGGACATCTTTTGCTTGCATCACATGTACAAACAGAAGCAAAGCCTTTGTCCAAATTCTTTCTCGACTCACTACATAGTGCACTCACACTACATAGTGCACTATGTAGTGAGTTCACCATTTTGTAGTCCTGTAGAATCTGCAATTCCAAAAATCGAGTGCTCTAGAAATTTCCCAGAAGTCTCTGCGCAAAACCAGTTGGTACGATGCTCACTAGATTGGCAAATATAGACCACAATGCATTGCGTTTGAACATTTTTTTGCAACAAAAAATGGGGTTAAATGTATTTTTTTTAATAAATCATTAATGATTTCATCATCAGAACACAGTGTATTCATAAATATTTGTTGTAAGACGCTCGTATTGATCAGATTTTAACTTTGTGCAATCGGTGTCATCATAAAAGTAGTGAGCAAGGTGTCCAATTTGCTTTTACAATCCAGGGCAGTAAAAAGTGCCACACTGTTTAGCATTTTAGTAGTTCGGGAGTAGGGAGGGAATTTCAGACATAGCCAAAGGGAGTAGAGACACAACAAGAAGAGAAACGGACAAGGTTTGACAGAAACTGATTAGTTACTTCCAGATTGAATGTTTTACCTTTTTACTGACATAATCATGCTCCTTTTCTGTGGTTTTCAATTGATACTGCTGTTAATCCCAGTACTAGATCAATTTTTTGGATACATATCTGTTATCCTATACATCCCTAGCAGAAACACTTCCAAAAAATTCCTTTTAAAAGAAAGTGTGACTCACTGAATACATTATTGTTTTGTGCACAAAGGTCTCTGATTATGTTGTGACATTTGTAAAAATAAATAAATAAAAAAACAGGTTAAAATGAAGTGATGATGAAACATGAATAAAATCTGTTTGTTCAACACTTTGCACACAGTCAACATCTGGAGAAGAGTTTGCAAAGATTCAGAAGAATACGAGGCTACAGGGAATAACAGCTACCTCGGGGTCTCCTGAGTCTCTCTAATCATCTCTGAAGCCCATATCAAACACGCTGGCCTAAGTAGAACAAAGTCCCTTCTATAATTTCCATGCAATAACGCTCATGTAGTTGGATGAGCACAGAGGGAATTCTTCCATTTTCTCTCTTTGGTCACACAACAGCTTAATTAGAGAGTGAAGGAGTTCTCCGGGAACACAGATTTTTAAGCGTAGACTGTTGTTGTTGAAGCGTGTGGTTCGCTGCGTTTAACCTACCTGTTGAAGGGGGAAGAGGCCAGTCAGCTTCCCTCGGAGGACTTTATTGATGACTTGATGACGGCTCTGTGCAGCTGAACAGCAACACGGTAGATCAGACTCACACAGGGTCCATTTAGGGAGCAGGGAGGAGGCGAGTCGGAGAATAACGGCAAGTGTGGCAGCTGGTTCATGTGGGAGGAGAGGACCAGATGAAATCCAGCTGATAGAATGTCCTTCAGGTGTCTCATGAGTCAGCATGACTTGTGTTTAATCTGACTCAGAAGGTTAGGTTGACCTGTTTTCATGAAGCGTTTTATCTTCCATCAAGAAAATACTTGGTTGTTTTTGATGGATTATGTGTATTTAAAGTATGTTTTCATTGTGTGGCTATTGAGTAATCTTACGAGGTCTTTCATTCATTTTCTACATTATTAATCAATGATTTTTACATATCGTTTACGTTGCTGTTTACTGAAATTGTGAATAAAGGTTTTCTGAAGATAATCAATCATTAATAAGCTCTGGACTTTGCAACTTGAAAAGAATCTTTCTGATCAGAACCAGATTACAAACAACTATGTAAAACAAAAAAATGAATTAACTCAGTAGGGGTGGGATTATATAAACTCGCTTCTCCCCACTCCTCTTCAAGCAATACATCAAGCTCTACTTGTCTTTGCCTAATGATCACTATATTTAATTAACCTAATGTGATCTAAGTGTCTTTCTTTTGTTTTAGTTTCATTTTTTAAATTACATATGTAGATTTCATCGTTTCTGTAATAATTTTGATAAATCTGTGTACATTCTTTATTGCTTTGACTACAATGCTTGAAATCAATCAATCAATCAATCAATCAATCAATCAATCAATCAATCAATCAATCAATCAATCAATGCTCTTTACAATTAATGTTCCAGTCACTGAACTGATGGATAAATCAGCTTTTAAAAACATTTAAAGAACCTCAGATAAGTCAAGATCAATAAAGTGAAATTTTTTCCTCTTAAGCAAAACAAAAATTCAATAAATGAATAGAATTACAAGCTATTGCATGAAAAGGCAATAATTAGCTGAACTGTGTTGGTTCAGTAATGGAAACCACAGCTTGCATTACCCAAGGTGACCAGCAGATGGAGCATCATCAACAACAGTGGGCCTTGTTTGGTCTCAGTAAAACCAGAGCCAATATGTCTGCAAAGGAAAACTCTTCTCTTTCCAACACAAAATATTGAGAATTTAAGAAAATGTAGGATGTTTTATTTTGTCACTTTCTTTCACCTGAAGCAGCAGAATGTTTTTTCCTCCTCCTGGTGACTCCATCCTTCCATCCCCAGGCATTGGGGATTGTTTTTCCTTGACTCAGTCACAGTCCAGACTAGAACTGTTTTATTTTTGGCTCCACTGAGTGTCTCACATTTACAAATCTGTAACATTTTCCAAGCACCTCGCACAGGTTTAGCATGTCAACTGGAGCTGAATCTAAAACAAATTCAGGTTAAATCTGTAGGTTAAAAAATGTTTAGGTGTAAGGTGCAATAGTTAAAAAAAGGAAAAATAAAAAAACTGTATTTAAAATCATTCAATCAGATAAATACACTGTATTTATGTTTTTATGACCATTAAGCTATTTATTTCTTAAATGTAGCTTTTAAATAGTTACAATAATTGAATTATTAGAATTTTCTTTGTGTAACAATTTTAACTTACTTTATTTTCAATAGCAGCAGATTCAAGTTCCCTTCAAAATAAAATACCCCCAAAATGATTCTGCTGCAGCAGATTTACTTCAATTAAAAACTTAAAAAAGCTAAGTTAAAAAAAAACATGACTCTAATGTGCCGTCATTCTTTTTCTCCCTTTACCAAATATAAACAACATTGGTGCATAATCAATGACTCTTAATACATCCAAATGTGCTTGAAGCTGATTCTAATAATACACCACTCTTACCATTATTTCTTTTATCAGTTATCTGACATGTTAAAATATTAAATATAAATGACAAAACGTACTAATTAACTAAAAGAAATGAACTACAAACCTTGTTTTATTGAAATTGTTAGCAGTCTCCATGAAGCCAAAGAGCTTTGGAGGGATGAAGGAGCTGCACGGGCTCCAGAGCCTGTGGTTTGCAGACCCTTGGCCTAAACGTCAACCCAAATGTTTGCATTTGGGTTGACAAATAGTAGTAGTATAATAATACTACTACTAATAATAGTAGTAGTATTCTTCATAGTAGTAGTAGTATTACGCTGCACTGTGTTAGTTATAGGTCTGCACTTGAACCATGAACTTGCTGAGTGTCTGCCTTCCTCCTCTGAGTTTGAGCTGCAGTAAACAGGAGACTCAGTTCATGTGTCTGATCCTGCAGGGGCCCGTGAACAGAGCCCTGGGGGTCAGTGGGTTGCAGCATGTGACGCTCCTCTAGAGGGGGGAGGAAGAGGAGGGAAGAGTTGTTGACGCGTTTCAAAGAGTTCCTGTTTTGGAATGTGAGGGGTGCTGAAGGCCGTTCACAGCGCGGGTTCGAACCTGTAACACACGCGGAGCCGCCGCGGGCCATGCGTGTATCGTGACGGCCACTCTTTCTTCTGCTCTCGCGCCATGGACCTCTTCTCTTTGACGAGCAGCGGCGCCAGAATGTTCCGGGAGGCCATCTCCCACAGGCTGTGGGCCGGACCCGGACCGGAGGCTGACCCGGTCCGCCAGCACCACGACCGACACAGCCTCCGCGCTCACACAGGTCAGTGCAGCGGTCCGCGCGGCCGGGCGGGCCACGCGCGTTTTTAATGGAAACTCCGAACTTCAAGCCGTGAGTGACAGTCAGGACGCGCTGAGTCCGCCTGCACAGCAACACAGCCAGGTTCTCCAGAAGTCTTCCTCCGTCTCTCCTCGGTTCAGTTCACTGTGTAGAGAACTTTAACTAGACCCTGGAGGTTCGGGTCTGTGCCACAGCGTCTGGTGCGCAGTTGGAGTTCTTACTGCGCTTTTTACAGCACATTTTCAGACGAGTCTGCGCCAATCCGGAAACTTTAAGTGCTGCAGGAAGACTCAGCTGAGGAGTCGGTGCAGTTCTCAGGCTCAGAAACCTGCAGAACTCCGCTGCAGGAAGAGATTGCATTATACCCCTAACATGAGTGAAGACCCTGGGCGTCGTTTGCTGTGTGTGTTATGCAAGGCTGGCTGTTGAAGCAGACTTCCTGCACAGACTGACAGAGCTGTCACTGCGCTGCCGCTCTGCGGGCTGGCTGGTCTTCCTGATCTGCTGAACTGATCAGGAGGAAACGGTTCGCTTCAGAGGACGCATGCAGCGTCTGAGGCGTTGCAGACTTCACGTCCATCGGGGGGGGGGGGGGGGGAGCAGCGGCTCTGCAGGCTGCAGGCTGTGTCTGCATAACAGCTGGACATCAGTCATCAGTGTATGCTTTCCTTTTGCACTGAGTCTTCAGGGAGACACATTCGTCCAGTCCTGGTTTTTAGTCAACCAGGTAAAGGCGCTGAGTCGACAATAAAGGCCTCACACCAAAATATCACAGCCTACGCTGCCCTGTTGGTGCATTTAATTGGCCCCTCTGAAGGCTCAAATGTTTCAGTGTGGGGGCTCACAGTGTTTTGAAGTGCAGGGGTGGTGGAGGGTTGGGGGGGGGGGGTCAGCTCATGCTCAGTCACTTCGTGGCTCCTGGGCTCTGTGGAGCACCGTTCGATCTAATTAGAGCAAAGATTAATCACATTCATACTCTGCAGCTATGGAAGCGATTGTGTAGCATGATTAAAAATAAAAGTCAAAACCAGAAATGCTTTTTCATTTTATGAATGAAGCTGCATTTGTTGACTAAAATTAAAATTAAAAAGCAATCCTTCAAAATGCGTTTTCACTCTCTTCTTCAACACCACTTTGCGAAAATGCAAAGAGGGGATTGCATTTTCATTTTCACATCCACCCTGCGAATAGTGTCGCATAATTCAATTCCACTTAGCATTTCCAGAGGGGAGGCGGGGTGATGATCTCAGAGAAGATCATCTCAGAGAAGGACAAAGCTTGTCCCCCCCGGACAAGCTTTGTCTTCGGACCAGCAGCCACCTCCCACCAGCTCAGGCTCCTTCCCTCCCAGAGAGGTGACATTCCATGTCCCAAAAGCCAAGTTCCATGACCGGGGTTTGGGCCACCGAGGCACCCGCCCTCGACTGCCACCCAAACCACACCGACACCGGCACCAGCCCCTTTTGAGGTCTCCTACGGGTGGTGGGCCCGTGGGAGAGTGGTCCCACGTCGCTCCTTCGGGCTGTGCCCGACCGGGGCCCATGGGAAGAGCCCTGGTCACCAGGCGCTCGCCTGCGAGCCCCAACCCGGGGCCTGGCTCCAGAGTGGGGCCCCGGTGACGTCAATCGGGGCGACGTAATCGGGTCCTTGTTGTTTCCTCTCATCAGGGATTCTGATGAAAAGAATGATTGATGATTTAAATTTGAAAAAGACTATAAACAGTTACCATATGAAAAATAACTTTATCTCTAACAGCCACTGTTTGGTATTTTCAGCATTTTTTTTTCCGTTTCTCTCATTATTCGCTTTCAGTCCTTAATTTACACTTTCAATTCAAAATTGTTACTTTTGGAGTTGAGCTAATGTTGGTGGGGGCGGGGGTTTGAGCCTATTGGCTACCGGGACACGATTGACATGGGGTGACAGAGATTATGGTGACATTTTTTCTGCTCCAGAACAGCGTCTTTTGTTGGCGCCGCCTGTGTCACCCCTCCTCTCATGTGGCGTAAAGCAGTAACAATGCTCTCCTGATCTGACCCCACATTAGTGCTCCAGTATGCAGCAGCAGCAGGGGACTTTGCGGCAGGTTTGTCCCGCTTACACTTACTCCCCGTTGCGTCTCTTGAGGTGTATCCTGCTCAGAGGCTGTTCTCTCAGCAGCCACTGTTCATTTCCACCCAAAGGACAGCAGCAGATATTCAGATGAATCAGAAGGTGCAATCTGCTGAAGCTCCAGCTATTTTGACTTTAATCACACTCATTTCCATAAAACCCCTAAACACTTTGTACCAGCATGACTTTTGTCCTGCGTACTATTATAAGACCCCCTTGGGATATTTTCTAGTTCCATCCGGGAAGCATAAGTGGCAGGAGTCCCTGTGGGACGGAAGGAAAGGCATCAAACACCCGATCTCTACTTGAAAAACTTTGGGGATTTGATGTCATAATTGCTCCCTGTGTTTTGAGTAGTGCTTCTGTTTATAACAGAAAATATTGGCAGTTTGTCCCATTGCCACAGCCACGATGCTCTCCACAAAAGAAGATGGAAGAACTGGGTCAGTTTAATCCAAACTCATGAAAGATGAAGCTTAGCAGCTCTGAAGCCTGTGATGAAACAGGAGAGCAGAGCGGGCCAGAACTGTGCCTCATGGTAGGATGCTGTTCTGTAAGGGCCGCGGACCGGTACCAGCCTGTGGGTCATATGGTACCGGGCCACACAGAAAAAATAAAATAACAATTACATATAACAATTAACAATTACATTACTTCCGTTTTATTTATTTCAGAATCTGAAAGATGTTTTATTTTGAAAAATTAAACATCCGTGTAGCTACATCCGTCTATGTTCCTCTTGCCTCAAGCCAAGGCGCTCTTCTAGATCATGTGATAGGTTGCCACTTAAATAAATCCCAGGAGCTAGCAAAATGAGTAAAAAACAAACGTCTTTGTAAAGTTTCTTGAAGTCCCACCTAAAATACGGATTTATCCCAATGGGAGATTCCCAACGCACCATTCAATATTGTGGTGAGACGGATTTTTCATGCACTTTGTCAAACTTTGTCTTATTTTGAAGGCATGTTTAAACGTTATCATAGCGACCAGAGAGTGTTGCAGGCAGAGAGGATGTTGCTCATGTCATAATTCGTGTTTATTGTTATGTTTAGAAAATACCACAGTTTTCATGCAGGTCATATCCTGTCATTTTGTTGTATTTTAGTGTCGGTCACGTGCACGTTTGGTTTGCTGATGGAGGTCCGCAAGCTGCAGCCAGGGGAGCTGGCAGCACAGGGAATTGTAGGACATAATCCCCTTTGCCTGCTTTGGTCAAAATAGGGGTGAGCATGGGTGTTTCTTTTTGCCTACAGGTCCTTTCATCTGGCAGTTATGTTGTTTCACCCTTAGTTATTTCTTCCTGTTGTGTTGACTTCATTTTAGCACCATGAGTGTGGGAAGGGGGGGAGGGTGATGACATCTGTGCGATGTACAATGTTATGCGTGTCAAAATAAAAGCTCAAAGGATGTCTAATAAGGTCTCCCAAATTCACAACAACAGTCGTCTCAGCTGGCTTCGTGCCTGTAATTGCAAGGTAAACATACAATTAAAAAGGATCATAAATGCATAGAATTCAATAGGCTAATGCTAAAGGTTTAACTAAACAGACTAAACTAAACTGGGCATCCCTGCCCTTAGACCCCCTTCGCGATAAGGAAAAACGGAATCCACAAAAAACTAAGAAACCTCAGTTCAAGATGCCACAGCTCCACAAAAGTCCTCCCGAATTGTTAAAAACATTTAATAAGTTAAACAAGACCAAAAAAATCCTTGACCGTATCGGGGAACTGGAGTGAGTGAGTGTGATGTCACACAAACAGAAAATGATTCACTTTCAGCTCCAACCTCATGAAGTCAATTCAGTCTCCACATTTTTTACAATATATGCGCCGCCATGTTGGAGCCAGACGTCATCAGTAGGCCGTGATAGTTCCAGTCAGTCTGAGTAATTGTTTCTATGGCAACCACTCTTGCCAATTAGGACAGAGCTTGTTGGAAGGCCACACTCGGTTCCGGAGAGCCTGTGAATCCAACATTTTGAATGTTGAACGTCAGACCTCCTACTTTTATTAAGGCATCTGATTGCTCAGTTTACAACTTGAATAACGTGCACTACAGAAAAAATATCACAAAAAAAGAGGATAATCAAAAATTTAAAAAAGGTATCAAAGCAAGAATGGTAATTCTGACCAATAGAATGACTAACAGCTGTTTATTTCTCTATAGAAGTCTGTGAGATTTTGGCTCTTTAGAGCCAGCAGGTACTTCCTGTTTGGAACGCCAGGGGGGAGGAGTCACTCAGTCCATGGGGTCTTATACAGTCAATGTTTAGTATCACCTGAGTGATGAGATTACAAATGATCAGACGGAAGTGAGCCAGCAGGAACAAGGACGATGAGCATGATGAAGACAGCAATTAAATGGGGAATAAAACAAAAAGGCATTAAAAGCTGAGCTTAAATCCGTCCGACTTCAGAAGGCACATCCATGCCTCTTTCAGTTCATCAGCGTGCTGTAAAAACCAGACAAATGTTAAGAGAAGCTGCCAGTCCTCTACAGCAGCCAGGGCAGAAAAATGGGCTGAGTCACCACAGTGTATCATACACAAATGTCAATCAATGTTCATTCTGTTGTCGTTTTTGTGTCTAAATAACGCTCACACTCCAGCCAGAGTTCATTTGTTTTTTTCTAAATAAGACGGCGGCGTTCACTGCGGTGCTGCAGGCAGCACTGAACAGGATGTCGGGTGAAAGTGGCCTAATGAAAGGTAATTATGTGATCTTCTGAGTGACTCAACTGCTTATTTTGGCGCCTCGTCACTTCAGCTGCAAGAGCGCCCAGTCTTTGTAAACATGCAGGTGATAATTTCTCATCTTAAGGAATCCAGCCTGAAGTGATGCGAGCTGCAGATTTCACAGGAAGCAGCTTGTAAGTGCAGATTCTAGTTTACAGCTTCTTGAGTTTCAGCTCTTAGTTTGGCTGTTTGGACGATTCCTCTCAGCTTATCAAAAGCAGAATTCATTTAAGAAATCATGACATCCTGGGCTCATGTGATGCACCTTCAAAAGTCTCTTTTTTTGCTTTAATATATTTTATTTTCATTTTCAAATAGACAAAATCACAGACAAGCAAAAGAAACAGTTCAGGTGCTCTTTTGACCATTGCAAAATAGAATGAAAAAGTAAAAGTACATAAATAATTGCCAGTTACATTCTATTCAAAATGGATTTACAGGCCATCCAAATAGGGCATAAAGAAAAGAAAAGGAAGAAAAACCACACAGTTTCCTTTTGGAGACATTGAACAGAAGACAAACACTTCAATTCCCCATCTTTCCTCTGAATTCATTTAGAAATGGTGTCCAGAGTTTATTGTGAACTCCGGCGGTCCTGACATGCAAAAGTCTCATTTTTTGATTAAGTGTAGCAATGTGTAAAAAACCTCCTGATGTTTGTCTCCGTGATTTTAAAGTCTGATGCTTTCCATCTATTCTAAAAGTGTTTCCAGTGGTCTTTTCTGTTTCCAAATCAAAAACTTGTGTTGTTTTTTATGACAGTTTCTGCAGAGCAGCAGGAGTTCATTAGAAATTCACCTAAGGGGGGGAACTGTTGGTGTGGAGCAACCCCACCCCCCTTCCCTTCCCCATTTCTTGCGGCCTGCCTAGAATATTTTCTACGTTACAAATACGATCTTTCTGACACTTTTTGGGTCTTTTTCAAACTTTTTTGGTCTGCTTCTAAATGACGAAATACTCAGAAATGCCATTTTTAGCTGAAGTTTCTTTAAATGTGTCCTTCATCATCAAAAAAATGCCTCAACGACATGTTAAAAACCCCAAAAAACACCTTTTTCATAGAAGTGGGTCTGTAAAATAGGTTACCACTCTGGTGCTGCGTTGGCTAACTGAGCGGATGGTTCTTCTTGACCGAGGAAAGTACAGAAAAACTTGTTTTTTAGAGCCCAATGACGTTACTGTTGTCTCTCACATATCAAACACGTTAAGAAAACCCTTGATTTTATTTTAATGGAATGAATCCTGTAACATTTTTACATTTTTAAAGAAGTTGAATAACTGAATACTGCTTTATCATTTGAAACTGTTTAAAAAATAAAAGTGAAATCCCAAAAATAACCGTCTTTCTTAACTTCCCGTGGAGGAGCTCTTGGCACTGCAGCTGTACATGGGTGAGCTGTGTTTTCAATGGAAAGAAGGCGCATCAGGTTGTGGAGAGTCGTCTGTTTTGTGTTGGATGCAGATGGATGTGAAAAGGATTTTTCCCCGGAGCTTCTCTTGATTGATGAGCGTTACAGATTCTGGTGAAATGGATCTTTTGTAAGTGAATTCATCAAAACAGTTTGCAGATCATTTTTATGAATGTTATAATACGGATAAGTTAGCAGGACTACTATTTCTCGGTCTTTTAGATTTTATTTGTTATAATAAAATATGTGTAGGCAGAACTAAAAAAAAGGAAAAGTAAATGCCTGCATATGACTGTGAAAAATGTACAGAGAATGCATTAAACATTTTAGAATCACATTTTCAGCATTATTAACGGTCGGCACACATTCAGCGCTTTAATGCACGTGGGAAGTGGCTGTGCACATTGACAGCAGCATCGCTGAAGACATTCAGCTGGCGAAGGCAGAGGTGTTGAACAAAGGGAGCCTTTCACCACACTTACTGCCCCACATCTCCAACGGCAGAAGCAGAAGAAACCACACACGCCACAACGTGCACGACGGTCAGTTGTTGCTGTGACAACAGATGTGTCACAAGAGCTCAGGAGAAATGTTGCCAGCTCTCTTTTTCAACTCATTCTTCTGATAATCACATCTAGTTTTCAGAAACATGTAGCCCAAGTTTTTTATGGTTCAGGTTGTAGATTTTAAAACATTTTCTGAGGCTTTTAGGTTCAGATATAATCAGACCAGTCTTGTTTCATTGTTGTAGCATCTGAACTATAGTTATTGGCCTCTGCACCTGCTAAGGATCCCACCCCGAACACTTTTTGATCTACACTCAGCTGCAACTTTATTAGGCACACCTGTCCAACTGCTTATTAACACAAATTTCCAATCAGCCAATCATATGGCAGCAACTCAATACATTTAGGCTGTAGACAGGGTCCAGACGATCTGCTGCAGTTCAAACAGAGCAACAGAATGAGGAAGAAAGGTGATTGAAATGTCCTTGTCATGGCTAGCTTGAGGAGACAGACCCAGACCCTGGAACCCGGAAGGAAAACACAGGTGAGTTTAGAGGTGAGTAAAGTTTATTTCTCTTGGTCCAGTGTGGTAAATGGCGTAGCGGAAGACCAGATTATGGCTCGTGGTGTGACTGGAGGTTAGTCCGTGGCTCGTGGCGTGACTGGAGGATTCGACCGTGGCTCGTGGCGAGACTGGAGGTAGGCTGAGGCTTGAGGAGTATAGATGACTCAGGTGACCACTTGTGGCAATGATGTTCTGAGAATGAGGCAGAGGGCGAGACTTTAGGCAAAGGCAAAAGTACATTAACTAGAAAACTAGCAACCAAACTATGCACCATTCGGGGCAACGACTTGGCGATGAATACTGGAACTGGATCTCCTTTTGAAGGCTGGCAGGTGATGAGATGAGTGGTCACAGCTGTGTGGGATCAGGAACCAAGCAGAGAGGGGAGGGGGAGGAGAGCTGACAGAGGCACCATGACAGTCTTTGAACGTGGCATGGTTGTTGGTGGCAGATGAGCTGGTCTGAGTATTTCAGAAACTGCTGATCTACTGGGATTTTTACCCACAACCATCTCTAGGGTTGACAGAGGATGGTCTGAAAAAGAGAAAATATCCAGTGAGCTGCAGTTCTGTGGGTGGAAAGGCCTTGTTGATGCCAGAGGTCAGAGGAGAATGTCCAGACTGGTTCCAGCTGATAGAAAGACAACAGGAACTCAAAGAACCACTGGAACCAACCGAGGTCTGCAGAAGAGCATCCCTGAACGCACAACACATCCAACCTTGAGGCAGATGGTCAGAAGACCACACCGGGCAGCATTCCTGTCAGCTAAGAAAGGGGAAACTGAGGCAATGGACTCAAATGGCCTGTACAGTCTCCATATCTCAACCCAGTAGATCACCTTTGGGATGTGGTGGAACAGGAGATTGGCATCATGGATGTGCAGCCGACAAATCTGCAGCAACTGTGTGATGCTACCATGACAACATGGACCAAACTCTCTGAGGAATGTTTCCAGCACCTTGTTGAATCTATGCCACCGATGATTAAGGCAGTTCTGAAGGCTAAAGGCGATCCAAAGATGTACGGGTAAAACAAAGACATACATGGCCTATTTGTCTGCAAGTGGATGCATTGGAATGGAGCGGACTAGGAAGCTAGTGGCCCAGCCAGCATATTCTACCTTACACATACACATATAATCTTTTTTCTGATTGACAACCATTAAAAAAATGAGAAATGAAGTTTTAAACTTAACTTTCTTTATATATGTATTCCATTATGAGAAAAATGGCACAGGAACATGCTAAATATGAGTCATTAAATTGCCTTTTGTGTACAGTTTTACTGTACTGAATTTTAAAATATTTTTTAAAATTTTAAAAACTTGGCTCAAGAACAGTTTTTGCTATCATCTCAATACCTTCTCCTCCTTGCAGCTGATATCCTCTGCTCGTCTGTGATGGACTGCTGGTTTCAGAGGTTTCTCTTTCTGTTAATGAGAGGCAAGCCACCAAAAGGTGGCAGGAGCGAATGAGAAGCAGGGTTTTTATTACTACCATTAGTGCCACACAAGTGCTCATTCCAACTCCAGTCCATAGTTTATCACCTGCTCAGAATCACAGATCCTCCCTGGAGAGCATCCCTCTTTATTTCATTAATCTGGAGATGATACATATTAATGAATGAACACTGAGCAGTGCACATGTTGATGTAGCCCATCACACGACTTCATCATTATTCTCACAGAGAGTGTGAATCATGGAAGCTCCAGCAAACATGTGACAGTCATCACCAGTGACTGAGCTGGAAAGAAAGTGTAGAAAAAAAGTTCACCTCCATCAAAAAATAATGTGCCACTAGATACCATATTCTGTTATTGTGAAAAGGTTGGGCAGGTGGCAGGAACAGGAAGTGATGTTGTAGGTTTTGCCAAACCAGACGTACTCTTTGTCTGCACCCTCGCCACGTGTCTTTAAATCTTAAAGGAGGTGGGAGTGGTTTGAAGCCTGCCAAAATATGTACCCGAAAGTAACCCTTTAGGGTTATAAGCCTTCAGCAGCACAACTGAAGGCCTGGCTCATGGGCACCCTAAACTATAAGTTTTAGCAAAAAGGAAGGTTTTAGGGTTGAAAGAGAGATGGATGGAGCCTCCTTCCTGAACTGACAAAGGGAACTGTTTCCACAAAAGAGGAGCCTGAGCTCTGCCCCAATCCCCCCCCCCCCCCCGTTCCATCTTTGGAAATATGAGGAACAAACAGTAATCCTCCAGAATGAGAACAAAGGGTTCGGTTTAGAAAATATGGAATGTGAGCTTTTTAGAATAAAGTGTTTTCATGAAGAGCTTTATGTCTTAGTAAAATAACTTTGAATTATTTCTGCTTTTACCAGGCTAGTGTTTACTACCACGTGTGTGCCACCTACAGTTGGAATAGTCTTGGTCTGAAATATTATAGTGGTTCATATCTTGGTATTGGTCAAGTTCAACCTGGTTTAACTTTCAACACATATTCAATGGCTGCATGTTTTGTAAGTAGAGCTTGAAAAGTATCACAGAAACATGCATAGGAGTGTGTAAATTTGAGAGTTTTGAACGCGGATGCCCAGAATGCACATATTTGACTTTATATGACATAAACTAGGGCTGCACGATATGAGGAAAACTCGCGATATGCGATATTAGAGATTAAAATTTCGATAACGATATAATTTGCGGTATATAAACAAATAGCAAAATAACCAAAAAAACATTCCCATTACATTGCAACAGTTTAAAAATTATACTCCAAATGTCACTGGTCGACATAGGTGACAAACATCTAACATAATAGGCCTCCATCTGATTGGTCAAATGCATAAAGGGATTTATTTGATTTGTTAAATGGTTCAGGCTGACATAAGATTGTTTTAGCACATTTAAGGTTTACGATTTATTGCAATATTTGCCGTCTTTTGCGATATGCATATTGCAGAGCTGGATTTTGCGATAACGACAAATTTGCGGTATATTGTACAGGCCTAACATAGACTTTACATCGGAAGTGGTCACTTGAACATGCATTGAATAGGGCATTGTGAACGTAGCTTCAGTTTCCTTCAAAAACGACTCCAATGGTTTTGAAAGTTGGTTTGATGGCCAAAATAAAATGCCATCCAATGGGAATATATTGTTACAGAGTGAATCACTAAAGCTCTCAGGTCCAAAAACAACACCCCCTATTTTATCTGAGTTTAGGAAAAGAAGATACGCTTGAAGTCTTGTATGTTGGGAGACATTTTCTGGTTTAAGAGACAGGTATAGCTGAGTGTCATCAGCATAACGATAGAATTGTACGATGTGCTGCCTGATGGAAGCATGTTTGGACTAAAGACCAACCACAAAGCCTTGTGGAACACCAGGACTGACTGATGTGAGAAGAAAAATCGCCATTTATACTAATAAACTTGAATTTATCAGATAAATATGACTTAATGCAGGTAAAAGCAATGGTAATATAAAGGACATGTTCCATTCTGCAATAAAATGTTCTGATCAGTTGAGTAAAAAGCAGCACGGAGGCCCAACAGAATGAGAACAGACACAAGTTCAACATCTGCAGGCTGGTGGAGATTATTCTGACCTTCAGTAGAGGCGTCTCAAGTCTATGATGTGCTCTAAATCCACTAAAAGATCATTTCTGTTCAAATGATCACAGAGTTCATCTGTTTTATCAGGAACTTTAGAAATTAACAGTCAGATCAGATGTCAGCCTATTTAATCTCAATTATATGGATCATCGGTGGACTTTATGAGATGATGGTAGAATTGGAGGGGTCAGCGGCTTCAGTAATGGTCTTGACTGAAATACCTCCTCTTTAAAAGCTTGAGGATAGATCTTTGTTGCATGGATTGCTGTGATATTTTCTGTGTACCCTTATAAATCCCAGAGAACAAAGCCCAGTTATCAGTAGAAAAGGAGAAAGTCTTTAAGCAGAAAACCCGTCGGTATAAAGTGGTGTTCCTCAGTACTGGTTATCAGCCTCCGTCTTCCGTTCACTTTTTGCATGTTTCCGTGCTCCAGCACACCTGATTCAAATGAGTCATTATCAGGCGTCTGCAGAGCTTCACAGAGAGCTGATAGACTGGATCACGTGTGCTGGAACTGGTACATTAGTAAAACATGCAGGGCAGAGGGAGCAGAGGGGCCAGATTAATAAAAAAAAAAGAATATTAACTCAACCTGAAAGATCATCAAGCCAGGCTAAAAGCTTCATGGCTGCTACACTGACATTTAAGCTCAATGCAGTTTACCTGCCAGCATATTCTGAGCACACGTGACAGACAAAAGATGACAACAAAAACACGAGTTAGGAGCTAAAGTCAGCTCTCATTGAACTTACAGAGAGACGGTTGAAGCAGGAATTTGCCACAATCTGAACCTGCTGCTACACAATGCAGACACGGTCAACACAGACTTTTTTTCCCCTGTAACACCTTTCATTCTGCACCGGGTTCGTCACTATGGAAACAGTCATGTCCACGCTGTAGGAATATTAATTGAAGTGAGTGTGCATTTGCATGGACACATGGATCACAGTGCAGATCAGCTAAAACATGGACAGTGTGGAGGAAGAAAGTCATCTGCATGTTAAAGGATGCAGGACACATCCCTGAACAAGCAGGGGGTGCTGGGGTGCGATTAGTCGCCACCAGGAGAGTGTTAACGGGCAGATCCAGATCCTCCTGTTCTGACATGGACACACACACACACACATGCTCAAAAGTGCAGCTCAGCAAAGATTGTCATATTGCTGAGTGCTGTAAAGGCCATCCCTTGAGGGCTGGCACTGTAATGAGGAGCTTGGTGGTACCGAGTGTTGGTCAAGGAGGAATATTATCTATTTCTGTTTAAATTGAGGACTCCACCGTACTTCTGCAGTTTTTTGTTTTTGTTTAGTTGTTATTTGTGTTATAGAATGACTGCAGTTTATATATAATATAAATATATAATGAAATATTTGTCTCCACATTCTTTAGGCACTGTTTGCACTTTGTTGAGTTACTTTCATAAAGTCTCTCTAATACTCTCAGACTGTTGTTGATCAGACAGTTTGACATTTGCTTTTGTTTATTAAGGTGGGTTAGTTACATTCTTCTGCAACCTGGAGAATAAGATGTAATTAAAAAAACTTTGTGTGCAATTGAATTTCTGTGGGATGGTGACATTTGAGATATTTAAAAGTTTAAAGAAAAACATCTCTGCTTCATTAAAGAGTATGGATGACAATAGTTACAGTAACTAATTAAAATACGGAAATTGTATAAAGGTTTAAAAGGATTTATGGGGTTATAACTGGAGCGGAAAATATGAATTTAGTGGTTTTACCTTCTCAGAGCAGCATGCAGTCAACAGCTTCTAGACAGATTTTCAGTGAAAAAACTGAAACTTAGGAAAGTGAAAAGACCCAATTGTCTAGAAAAAAAATTTCTTGCAAGAAAAATAATTGTATTAAGAAAGTTTTTCAATAGCAAAATAACTAAAACGTGTCTTAGTGACTAGAATTTGTTTCTTAAAATGAGAAATCCCAGTAAGACCATTCTTCTTACCCTGTCGGCAGGTTTTTTTTATTTACTATACATTAGGGGTGTAGTATTTAATCAATATATATTTCTTCAATGATAAATAAATCAACCCATACCATTATTAAATAATTTCAAAATGGACTAAATCAATTATAATCGATATTGGAGACTACCATACAGATTGAGACATGGTAGGTTTATTTTACTATAACATAAAAACGAATAAATATATGATGGCAGCAAAAAACTGATCAAGCCTTGAATGTGTGGAAACACATTGAATTTACTGACATTAGCAGTGCAACAAAAATGGCTAGTAATATCTGAGCTATCCAGTGATATAGTTTAGATCCAGATTCCAGCTCAGACGAGGAAAACAAAGACTTTCATGGATCTATTTGTCTGACAGTGGATGCATCAGAATGGAGCGGAACAGGAAGCTTGTGACCTACCCAGCGTATTTTCTACATCACAAATAAGCTCTTTTTAAATCTGCATTTTTTCTTTATATATGCCCTCCCATCAAAGAATGCCACAATAACATGTTAAAACCCCCAAAAAAACCTTTTTCATCAGAGTGGGTCTTTAACATTCCTCCTGCAGAAACGCTCATCGATTCCGACCACTTTTTTCAATGTCTCTCTGCCTCTGACTTAGTTGCAGTAGTGGTTTTCTCGATCCAGGAAGAAATGTGCTGTTTCTGCTTGCCTTTCAGAGCAGAACTGTTGAGCTGAGATGGAAACAGGACAGCTGCAGGACAGGATCACTGGTTTTCCTCCAATCTCAGCTTTGACTTCATGTACTCTAACTTTGGGAGCTGAAAAACCGAACTCATTATATGACTAGCTGTAATCACAATTCCATTTCAAGTTACAGGTGGAGTCATTGTTAACCTGTGACAGCCGGCTGCATCATCCGTCTGTGTTGCTCTGTCTTTGTCACAACACATTCTGGTTTCACACCTGACAGTGAAGGGGCAAAGCACATGTTTCGAAACAGGCCTTCACCTGTTTACCGGAACACCTGATTGGAGTTCTGATTGGACAAGTACAGTTTTGAGAGTGCGCACGTGTGTCTTTTGCAGCAATGCATGAACTGTGCTGGAGGACTGCTGGTTTTTACCTCCCGCTCTGTCAAAAGGTTGTTTCTAAAGCTTTTGATGTTCCATCATTACCACCATAAGCTCTCACTGTGTCAGAAAGAATGCTCTTTGTGTAAAAAAAAGGATCAGAACTTGACAGCTTCATCATCTGCCTTTGTATCATCTGGTGTTCTGTAGCTGCTGACTGATGGCGTGCAGCACCTGCAGCATGGCTGTGGTGCAGAGCTATAACCTCCTCTACTGTTTACAAGAGGGCTTTCTAAAAATAACAGCTGGGGAGGGCTATATTCAGCCAGACAGGGAGAATGAGGGAACAGACCCAAAACCGGTTGCTTGTGTATTCTATCAGACCATGAGGGAATGTGTTCCGGGGAGCTGATTGCCTCAGTTTTTCACGGTAGCATTGGAAGTGAAGGGGAACTAAATATTTAACGGCCATGATTCATACTCAGCAGATTGCCTGGGTACAGAACACAGCAGGCTTTTATTATCATTCTGCGTTTGTCTACATTCATTCAGATTTATTACTGGGAAACACTTTCAGAGTACAACCCTCTCAAACCGTGTACTATGTCTGTTTTTCTGGCCATCTTTGGTATTTTTTGTCCTTCATCTGCCAGGGGGGTAGTGCAGGATGCATGTCCTCCAAACATGTTCAGGGTTTTTGTTTTCATTCTTAAATCCTGCGCACTAAGCTGTAATGAGGACAAAGTTGCCCTCAGAAAGTGGCCGTTGTGCTTTTGGATGCAGTGTTGTCTGCTGGTTTCTGCTGAGAAGGTGAGACCTCTCGTAACTGTTCACATCCCAGCCTCCAGCTGAGAGGCAGCTTTTCTTCGTGGAGCAGATCTTTTCAGGAACAGCCCCCAGCTCAAACACTTAACGGTGCTGTAATGAACCATTTGTGGTAAGACAATGAGGAGGGAAAGTTTGTTCTGTTTTGCTGAAAGCGGATGATGCCTAGAGATTCTTTTATTATTTTTCAAGCTGTTTCCATAGTTTCTTTAGATTGGTACCAGGGTGGATTTGCGCCTCTTGGTTCCTCCTCCTGAGAGCTACGGTTGAGCAGAAATGTGCATGTGAGCTTCAGCTGCTCTATAATCTGTCAATGCATCCTTTGTGACTCCTAAACAAAAATGAAGACAGAAAAAAAACAACCAAAGATGCAAAAACACAGTTTTACGAGGCCATCACTGCTGCCAGAGCTGATGTTCAGCTCACACTGAAAACATTTATCACTTTATCGATTTAAAGACTCTGAATTACTTTCTTTGTTCCCAGGATTTTGAAGATCCTTCATATATTGAGCCTCTCAGGAGTCAGAACAGCCATGAAGTGAGAAATCTCCTGCTTCATTATTGTCTGACAGCAGATTATCAGAGCTCTGTGAAGCTGAACCCGGGTAGCTAACTGATCCAGCTGTCAGAGCGGCACCGTCACTGTTTAGCCGTCTGCAAGGACAACACCACACTGGGGCTTTTTATGCATTTCCATGGTAACCATAGATGTCGAAAGGCTAGCCTGAAATGTTTTTTACAAACTGCGGCTGGTCTGGTTTTTGTTCCAGCTCTGTGTGAAACTGCATTTCACAGCTTTAGCATGTTTTTGTGGCAAATGACATTTGCATATTTTGGTGACCGCTGCTGAGACGCAGACTGAGAGCGCCCCCAGGCGGATGCTTGCTGAAATCCAGCCAAGGGTCTCCACTGAAGCAGAAGTCTTCTACTTTTGGGAAAAATACAGCAGGGACGTCTGGTAGTTTCTTTTTTTGAGAAAGATTGACAAATTAAAAAAAAAAAAAACTTCATAAGATGTGAAGTGAATTCAAAGTGTTTATACCCTTATGAGGTACCCTTAAAATAAAACCCATTTTGATCCAACAATGTAAATTTCCTCAACGCTTTGCTGCAAAAGCCGCTTTCTGCCGCTACTTCCGTGTCTCTGTGACCCACATTCTTCAAGAGGGGAAAAATAAAAACAAGAATGATTGATTTATTATTGTCTCTATGAAAATAAGAAAAATATCATAAGATTTAAGATGCCCAAGCTTGCTGCTTCGCCATACCGGACATAGCTCCTTCGAGCGCCGGCCCGCCAAAGAGTTTTTCTGTTTGTCATGCCGGCATTCGGACAGCTCCGGTATGGGATATTGTAGTCTAGGGTCGAATAGGAATAATAATATTCAGGACTTGTCTTTTATTAACATACTCGTTAGCAATCGCTTTACATCCGAAGGCTAGTAGGCTACATGCTACGTAGCCTATCATTCATCCTGACTGCAGCGGTGGTGCAGCGCGACGCGCACTATTTTTTACGTCACGCCGCACCACGTAACAAATAGTCTGCTTTTTGTGAGAGGAAAAAAAAAAAACATTATGTACTAAAAACTGGTTGATATTTATTGCTTTTGTAAGTGACCAGGGTAACAGCGGGCTAATGGCCTTTGAAGTGTGCATTATCACTTTTTAACGCACGCCATGGAAGCCTGAAGCGTCTGACGCGAAGCGAGGGTTGCTCCCGCGAAGTATGTTAAAAAGTGATAATGCACACTTCAAAGGCCATTAACCCTTACGTATTTGAATGCACCACAGTTACAGGGACACGGTGATTGGTCAAGATGCATTATGGGATATCTGTGATGGATGATGGGATACGTAGCATGTAGCCTACTAGCCTTCGGATGTAAAATGACTGCTAATGAGGATGATGCTGTTGTAGAGCTTTTTTAAAATAAATAAATTTGATTTCTAAACATCCTCCGTGTCTTCCCTGCAATGAAATAAGACACACACAGACAGAAATGTAAAGGAATCTGCTGTAAATCCAACTATTGCTCACATCTGTGTTTATGAATGACTTATGACGTGAATAATTATTTTGTTCACACAAATAAATTAAAAGGTGGGAACGAGATATTTATTATTTTACCCATGTCAGGTCACGGGCTCAGCAGTCATCAAACATTGTTCAGGCAAACACGATTCCAATTCTTCAATGTTTCATTTTAATGTAAATTGCTGGAATCTGCAAAAATGCCGTTCTTCATTTTTTCCCGTTTTCAAAGCCTAACAGCACAGCGGGTCAGAAACTAACAAGCTTAAAGACGACGTGTCTTCGTGCAGGTTGGGATAAGCTTAAACTAAACAAGAACGCCCTTAAAAAAGCAGTCTATCATTCTGTGCTATTACAAGTGGAATTTGTTCACCCTCTTTACAAGCACTGGTTAAATATTGAGAGGTGTGTCTGCAAACTGTAAAGGGGAAATGAAGCAGCTTTTGCATTGCTGCATCACAAAAAAACAACACACACCTTGTGTGTAGAGTGGCGTTACAAAGCTCGCTCCGGTGTCCTGACATGACCTCCAGATGAACAGCGGTCATGACATGTCAGCATTTCAGAGTCGAGCATAAAAACACCTGTTAATCCACAAGACGTCCTTATGTATTATTTTCAATGACATTCTGAATAATTGATCAGGGACGTGTTTGCTGGCTGGTTTTTAAAAGAATTTCACATCTGTTTCAAATCTCCCCATCATACTGCCTTTATTGAACCTGACAACGTTTTTCTTTTGTTTATTTGAAGTGCTTTTCAAGACAAGACTGCCTTTGTCTGTTGATGACTTGTCATTAGTGTGGACATGCCGCCTTAGCAAACGGACATCCGCTGCTGGTTTCCAAGTTGTGTTTCTCTGATTACAGCTAATGCAGACCTGTGAAGAGCTAAACCACTACTGCCACAACTGCATAGTTAGCAGAGGTGGCATTCTTTTAAAAAGACTGGACGGCTGAACTCTACAAAGATGTTTGAGGCTAAACCTGTAAATGCTTTGACATTCTTGTGTTGCAAACGCCAGCGGATGCAGCGTTCTTTGATGCACTTCAGAAAAACTGTTGTTATGGTACAGCATCGTCTTTTCGGAGGTCGAGTGGTAGTTTGTCCTGAAACCGGGTCATGCCAAAACTCTAAAAGATGGAACCCAATGCCATCCAGCTTCACACTCAGCATTGAGGTTTTGGTTTCTAAATGCACTTGTAACTCCATCTCACCCATTGATTGTAAACAAGAGCTAGACAGAGTGAGGGGGGTGTCACCCATAGAGAACGGTTTACTTCTGGTTCCAACCAAATGAAGTCACTTCAGTCACCACTTTTGCGCCATGTTGGAACCAGACGACATCAGTGAGCAGTGATTGGCCCGAGTCGGTCTGAGTCATCATTTATATGGAACCACTCCCACCAATAACGGACAAATACTTTTATTGAGGCATCTGATTGGGTTGTTTATAACTTGAATAATTTGCAATTAAGAAAAAATATCATGGGAAAAAAAAGAGGATTATCAAGAAAAAAAGTATCAGAGCAAGAATGGTTTTTCTGACCAATAGAATGACTGAGTAACAGCTGTTTATTTCTTCTACAGAAGTTCATTGGGTACTTCCTGTTGGAACATCGGGGGGAGGGGAGGGGGGGGGTGTCACTCAGTCCAGTCACACACTCAGGTGTGGGATAACTTATGGGACTCTACCTTTAAGAGTAAAACATGCTGGTCATAAACAGAGCAGCCTCTGTAATAAGTTTAGCTTTTCTCACACTCCAAAGGCTTTGGATTCCCAGGCATCACACCGTCCTTTGATGAAAGAAAAATCAATGAGCTGCTCAGGTCACATTTCTGTCTGAATGTGGCTTTAATGTAAATGTCACCCCTCCTTGATGTGCAGCGCTCCTAAGCCCCAGAGATAAACAGCCGCTCTATGATCCATGTTTTGAGACGGACGGAGGTGCCCGCCTGAAGGTGCGGTTAAAGGAAGCTTATTAACCCTGAACAGCAATGGAAAGACATTGTTGATGGCTTCAGGTCAAACATTTGAGCCTCCTCTCCTTTTTGGTTTCTCTCAAGAGACCAGTCATCAATGCTTAAAAACAGGATCCCCAAGGTAAAGATGACTGGCTCTCCTCTTGAGGTTAAAAGCTGCTTGACAGCCTTCGTTTTAGTCCCAGGAGTCTCCTTAATCTTCTGTCTTGTCGTTTGCTTCTATCCTTCATCTGATGGATCTCAATATTCCAGCTTTCCTTTGCTTTCATCTCCATGCCCTCACTCAGCCCCCAATCTCCTTCCTGGCTCACTTCCATCTCTCTCTCCCATTAACTCTTTCATGAACTGGAGTCTCTGAACTGCTCATCTGCACAGTGTCGGATGTTGTGATTTGTTGACCACTGTTTCCTTCATTCATTTCCTTGCATCCATTTTATCATTCTCTCTTTGCTAATTCTCACAGATTCTCCCTGGAAAAGTAGGAAAACATCTAAAATGTCCAAATATTCCCTCATCGACTGCTACCCTCTCCATCAGCTGTCACCATCTTGCAACATCCATCTTTTAACCAACCAGCACGTAGCTCTAAACCCTCCCTTCTCCTCCACATCCACCCTGTGGTTCAGCCCCCGCTTTGCTTCCTTTGCCTTTTTTTTAGCAAACCCCACTTCTCATTTGAATCCATCTCCTCCTCCCCCTCCTCTTAGGCTCACAACCAGAGCGCTGATGCCCTAATGGGGGTCAGAGCGGTTTCTGTCAGCCGTGAGAGGCGGCAGGAGGAGGAAGCCAAGGTGAAGCGCTTTCGACGGCTGTGGTGGCGCTACGCGGCGGGGCAGGGAGGAGAGAGAGGATGGCAGAGCGAGGGGAGGACAGTGTGATGAAGAGAGAGCAGGAGGACAGAACAGAGAGAGAGGAAGGGGGTCCGGCGCTCATCGCTCTCATTGCTGGCTGGCTCGCTCACAGTTGACGAATGAGCTGTCTCCCCACAGCGCTGGGAAACGGCAGCTTGTGACAAGCTGGGGGAGAGAGGAACATGAATGTAATGCGAACCTTGCCTCGTTTGCTTTCAGACACCGGCCAGAAGAAGACCCCAGAAAAGAAGGATGGGAGGCGCATGTCGTTCCAGAGACCCAAAGGGACCATCGAATATTCAGTGAGTAACCTGCAGGCAGCTGCGATGTGGCTGCGAGCGAGCTGGTGCCGTGTGATGTTTCCGTGCTGCTCTGCTTGCCCTGCTGCCTCTGTGTGTGTGGATGTGCCGTCTCGGTGGCTCCGATTAGCTCCAGCAGTACAGGTTTGTTTCCAAACGCCTGCTCTTTGCCAAAAGAGAACTGTGAGGGTTTCTGGTTTGGTCAAACATGACCCCCCCCCCCCCCCCCCATAGGACTGTTTACAGAAAGTGTGTGCGTGCGCATGTGTAAACAGGCGTGCAGGGGAGCCGATAGAAGGCTGGTGGGAACCTGTGCAGCAGTGCAACGCACAGCTCCGTTCGGCATGATTATGCATGGGAAGGTGAGCTGTGGCAGCCGGACCAGAACAAGCCTTCAGAGGCAGGGAGGCTGGCAGCAGCTCCGTTTGTTTTTTTACTTGTTCTCCGCTCTGGAAAGAAGTGAGCGCTCCATCACACAAAGCTTTTGAATGACCTTCCAGCTGCATTGTCATCTCTATTGATTTTGCTGTTGTAAGGGAGAGGAAGGAGAGGGGGAAGACTCCAGCTCTGTGGTATGGAGTGAAAACGGAGCTGTCTGTGCTCCGTCTGTTGTGTTCTTCAAATGACCCTCAAATGCAGCTGCAGTCAGACTTCTCTTGCTGGCTGTTTTCTCCGTGGCAACAGCGAACAGTGGGAGAGCGGCGGCCTGGTGCCGGCCGTCTGTGGTCTTCTACTGGGAGAGGGCGAGATAGGCGGGCGGGAGGGAAGGGTCAGTTGGTCCCGTCTCTGCGCCCCAAGCCTGCTGATCTGGCTGGTTTTCTCAACAAGCTGCTTGAACAGCTCCAGTAGTTCTTGACCCCATCAGGAGCAGCACTTCCACCTCTCCTAACCTGTCAGCTGATCACAGAGGCTTTGTTTACCTCACTGAGACTTGATCAGACTTGACTGTTGCCATGAGGTTTCACCGTGTCGGAGCCCTGATATGAACCTCAGGACAAATATGCAGGTGATGTGTTTTTATTATAAGCCCTCAGTCAAATTCCTTCCAGTGTGATGGATGGATTGAGCACTGGCATTTCAGTCACTTACCATGCCGCGGCAGCAAACAGAGGAGATATAGCGCGAGGCAAATCCCATCGATTGGGAAGCATCTTTATCTTAAACTCATCTCCTGCACCGGTGGGAGCGGGTGTTGTCTTATTTCGCTCTTCAGGAGACGAGTATATAAATATTATCAACCGGAAAAAGGAAGATTTCCCCCTGTGTGGGCCTGGTAACGCCGTCTCTCCTCCTTCCCCGCTTTACCTCACACACAAGCTTCTTTATCTTCCCCGCTTTTCTTTATATTGAGAAATAACCTGTGCAGCTGAAGCCCATCTGCCTCAACACTGATAACGCCAGTCCAATCAGCTCAGTCCCGCTATTGGCTGACCCACATCCAATTAAAAAGTCTTTAAGTCTCCGGGAACAACTTGGATAGATGAGGAGACGGAAAGATGGGGACAAAAGGAAGCAAAGAGCAAAAGATGGAGGGAAAAAAATGAGAAATGTTTATGTCTGTTGAGCGCTACACCCAACTGTTGGAGAGCACGGCGGACCTCCTCACAGAGACTCACGGAGTCAGAAGACCCATTATTGGACAAACAAGCAGAGCAGCAGACCTGAAACTGCTGACACTGGGTTAGGAAGGGTCACTGCATTAAGAAAAGCTGGAATAACATGTGCTGAACCTTCACCGATAAGGAACATTCAGAGCAAGGTGAACATGTTTGACAAATTTAACAGAACTTAACATCTGAACACAATGTGAGATGTCCAGGGCAACAAGAAAACAATGTTTTAGTGAGGCTTTATTTAAACAGATCCAGTGAGGTTTCACAGTCCCCTATTCTTTTTGTTTAAAGGCATTTAACATAAAGTGGAGGGTGAAGTGGAATCCTGTGTAGGTGCTATTATCATATGGGGTCCCTTGGATAGTCAGGATGAGGTATGGCTACGTTATATAAGATTAGATTAGGTACCTTTATTTATCCCACGATGAGGAAATTGACTTATCTGCGGCAGCAAGAAGGACATTCAGAAATGACATTCTAATTATATAAAATATGCCAAAAACAGAAGTCTACAGAAACTTTTACTAAAGGTTTTAAGCAAAGGATTCTTACCGCATGAAATATACTTCTGGGTTCAATTTTTTAAAGTTGGGAGAGCTAAAATAATCATTGGTCAGATTTATTTTTCAACAGATTATCATATAAAAAGCAGGTTTTGATATCGATTCCAAACCTTTAAAATCTATTTTTGTGGTTTTATGAGCCCAAGGCTTATTTCTCGAGATTACCGCATAATAAGACACAAAGTACTTAAATATGGCAGAAAACAAAACGCTGAGTCTTGAAGACGACATGGTGGTCAGTTTCAAATTTTTTGGTTTTCAAAGTATGACAGGTGAAGAACTGGATTCAATCCAAGCCATAAGAAGTATTTCTTTTAACTAATGCTAAATTACTGTGGAAACAGCACAAATCCTGACAAATACGTTTTAGTACTCATAAGGGAGGACGTATTAAAACATGTTTTAAAAAAAAAAAAGCTATCAGAGCCAGAATGATTTTTAGAATGACTAAGTAATAGCTTTTTATTTCTCTAATGAGGTCTATGGGATTTTGGCTTTTTGGAATCAGCAGGTACTTCCTGTTTGAAACGCTGGGGGGGGGGGTCTGTATAGAGTCCAGTTGTCTATACAAATAATAATTCAAAAGAAGCCAAATCAGGGACAAAGTCAACTGCGTGTAAAAGATTCCCCTGTCCAAATACATTGTACTGCTTCAAGAATGTGAACAAATCTCCTTTTTTTTGATGGAACAATTACAACCAGTGGTTTTTGCTTTAATTTCTCCTCCAAACTGTTTGTCAGACCCCGAGGGCTGGCTTAGAAGTTTGTTTAACGTGGGTGTCGTTGTGTCCTAGATTTTCCGTAAACACAATCCCTGCTCCAAATTCTTTTTTTTCACTTCTTCTCTACTGCTTCTAGCATTTAAAAAAAAAGAAACTCAGGAACTGCTCTGTCTTCTTTAACCCCAGATTAATTTCAGATCCCTCTTTAAGCCAGCCGTTAACTTGAGAAGTCAGTATTATCCCAAAACATTAGACTCAATGGGAAACAGTTACATCTCAGTTTGGGATGAGCTGGATTTATTTTTGAATAGTTGCTTGAATTAGCTCGACTTATTTTTGGCCTTTTTCTGGCGTCTCTTTTGAGCTCTTTTGGGCCGCTGTAGTGCTCTCAGCAGAATTGGCACCGCCAACCACTCATTACGTTTTGTGTAGGAACACATGAGAGCAGTTTAGAGGGGAGGGACTGTCTGAATATCACAGTTGTAGAGCTGGGAGGGAAAAAGGAAGCTGTCAGCCTTCATCATATAGTCTCCTTTGCCAACAAACATGAGGAGTCACATGCAGTTATAGACAGTTCGTTGTGGCTGGCTGTGGAGGAGCAGCTCTGGTGTTTTCCAGAAGGAAAATATTCTCAAATAGTGCTTCATACATCCTTGTCTGCAGACTGACTTCAGGGACCTTAATGACCTTGAAGGTCCCTGAAGTCAGTCTTCCTGTCCAAAATAAATTTTAGTCATTGAACATTTATCTGAAATGTTCACAAATTGATTTTAAATAAATGATCTGTATTTTTTCCCTTATATTGAATGCAATATAGTTACATTTGTTTATAAAACAGCAGTTAACAATTGTGGTTGTGTGAATGTGCTACACTAAAGACAAGAAACTATAACTAATTATAATCTAATTCATTACAGATCATTCCAGTTAATTTGTCTAATATTATAGTAAACCTATCAGAGAGACCCACTTCAATGAAAAATGTGTTTTTGGTGTTTTAAACATGTTTTTCTAGCATTTTTCTCATGATGGAGGACATTTGAAGATAAAACTGCCTTTGTGATGATTTCTTTGCTCAAATCGGTTCAGCCAATGGGCCACAACCTTCCTGCTCTGCTTCATTCTGATGTATCCACTTACAGACAAATAGATCCATGAACGTCTTTGTTTTCCTCGTCTGAGCTGGAATCTGGATCTAAACTGTACGGATGGAATAACTCCGATACTGCTCCCCATTTTTGTTGCACCAGTAGTGTTAGGTTGGTGGTGTGAGGGGCTGTAAGCTAGCGGGAGAGGGTGTAAACAGAGGGATGATGGGAAACCAGCGCAGCTTTGTAATGTAACAATGACAGAACAGTTTGAAGAGGAAGGTCCAGAATGTTTAGGAAAACAAATCATGGTTCTAAAAGATTGAATATGTTGTCCTTAAGGCAAAATGCTGGGAATCAATTCAAAGCCAGATTTTTGTTCATCTGAAGGTGGTTTAAACCAAAGGTTAAGGTTTAACACTTAAATACCATAAAGTTGCTCCATTCAACGGTGAAAACTGGTCACTCTGATCCACCAGTCTTCCAGTGTGCTGTCGTTAGAGGACTTCAGGGACATTAGATGAGTCGGACTTTGAACATCAGTTGTGTGTTTGTACTCGTGGTAATCTTAACTAGTCCATTTAATCGGTTACCTTGATTGCATTATGCAGTGCTCTGTTGCAAAGGTGACCCCCCTGTTGAAGGTGATTGAAGTCTTAACAGAACTCATTGACAGGGGGGGGGGGTGTCTGTAGATTTCAGCCAATCATTTGCCCTTTGTTTTGATCTGTAGACATATATATGATGTTTTTAGATATTTGTTGAACAGAGAAAGATGCTCAGAACTGCTTTTTTATGCATATCTAAACAAAACCCCACCAAGATGTTCCCAGTTTTCAAACCGCTGGATTCTTCATTGTGAAGAAACACAAAACAGCACTCTGACCCACTTCACGTCAAGGATCTTTAAAAATGATTAGCAATGGAACAAAACACAGCTAGCAAGGATCAAAGTATCACTGTCCTGTTTTATCTTATGCGTCCGTCCACATGCTCTTCTTTTGTTGGAATCAAGTTTTACATTAAAACTATGGACATCCATAATTAAACCATGTTTAAAGTTATTTTTTGGAGCGCTCAGATTTTTACCATCTGTACCGGGCATCACTTAATACTTATTCATTGTCGAGGGGCCCCCTGCAGCGGTTGTATAGATTATTAATTATTTTTTAAATCCTTACCAATAGGGTAAAACGTCAAATAACTTCCTTACTGGTCCACTTTTAGACAACGTCAAGTGATTTGATAAGAATTTAAAAACTGATATCAAATTTAAATGTTTAAGAAATGGTTTTTATGTCAGATTCATCATTTTACTTGGAAAAACTAGTTTATTAAATGCACTAATTTGTTAATCTTCACTTCGTAGCAGGAACAGATAAAGATTTTCTGTTTTTGTTTTAATTTGTCTGGTTTTACTAAAGAGGACAAAAAAACAATTTTTTCGAGGTTTTTGTTTTCTGTTCTTGTTTTTTCTATTTTGCCTGTCTTCCAGCACTTTTGGAGGTTTGGCAACACATTTCTTGCCTTCCTTTGCCTTTCCCTCTTTCCACTGCCCCTTGGATCTCTATGCTTCATTTGACCACTTTTTCAAAACTGCTTTGAATCATCATTTAATTTCTACCAGTGTTGCCAGATAAAGTCCCAGTTTTCCAGCCTAAAAGTCATCTAAAGACCCAACAAAAAAAAAAAATATTAATCAGTGGTTAATTAGCAGTAATTATTCATTTATTATGGCCCGCAGCACTCACAGAGTGCAAGGACCATATTGTAACTGGTACGAGGGTCGAACACTCAAAAAGGTCCAAAACGTCAAAAAAACGCGTCAAAACGCCAAAAAATGGGGTCAAAAGTCGCCCAAAGCACAAAACGACACGACAATTGTGTAACGCAACAAAAATACACACACACACGCACAACGCCAACGCAAAAACGACAAAATTGTATTCGCAAAAATGACGACAAAAACACGAAAAAGCCCCAAAAAGCCCTCAAAAGACAGGTTTAAAGCCAAAAAGACATGCCCAGCCTATAGTAAAAGACAGGCCGCATTGAAATACATAGGAAATCCTAACCGCAAAAACTTCTATATTGTTTTTCGAATGTTTTTTTATTATTCTTCTCGTTTCTAACGGATCCGTTGATCGCAAATTTGACCCCCGCCACATACCCGAAAACTCACCAAAATTGGCACACATCTGGGATAAATTGAAAATGAATTTTCGGCAAAGAGAACGTCACCCCCCCCACGATGATGACATCACGGCGAGCGTTCCCGTCAAAAAAATGAATGGGCCGAAAATCGCTTATGGGGCCAAAAAAAAATATTTTAAAATACAGTTACGAAACCAAAACATGCGTGTTGGAGATATCCCAAAGAAGTTATGAAATCATTATGGGATGGCCACACGACCTACGGCTTGGCGGCCATTTTGTGACGAACTCTATGAAGTGGCGATTTTCGTGTTTTTTCACAATATGGGAAAACGACACTTTTGTTTAAGCGATTTTCACGAAATTGCACACATATGCCAAGACCATAATTCTACAATAACCAAAGAAGTTTCGTTGACCTTTGACCTTGGGAAGGGGCGGCCATCTTGAATTTTCTTAAAAAAGCACCTTTAGTAACGTATACAAACGAAAACTCGTCCTAGGGATTTTTATCGATCTTTTTGAAACTTCTCGGGCATCAATGGCAAGCTACTGTGGACAAAATGTTGGAATTAGAAGTTGTAGAATTTGAAAGGCGTGCGCATGGCGAATTCGCAACCGTCGCCATTTTAGCTAGCTCGCACATATTTTATCGGAATAGCCTGAAACTGAAATATGCGATACCCTGGCCCACACTGAACAAAACGATGTCACATACGACAAAATCGAGAAAGGAATGTGGCCGTGGTAAACAAAAAACGGTCGCAAAAAAAAGTGCTGACTCGGCAAAAAGATTTTTTTTCGAATTTTATTTTTAAGAATCGGCTAACGAAACCCAGATAACTTTGTCGGGTATATCAAAAGAAAGTTTTGAAATCATTACGTGATGGCGACACGACCTATGGTTTGGC